>JAJHZJ010000177.1:12637473-13022473 GCA_023548195.1 Bettongia penicillata ogilbyi
CAAGTTAGACAGGTGGAGGAAAAACTGGGAAGACAAATGAGAGATGCAAGAAAAGCAGGTCAACACCTTGCTAAAGGAGACCCAAAAAAATGCTGAAGAAAATAACACCTTTAAAAATAGGCTAACTCAATTGGCAAAAGAGGCCCAAAAAGCCAATGAGGAGAAGAATGCTTTAAAAAGCAGAATCATTCAAATGGAAAAGGAGGTTCAAAAGCTCACTGAAAAATATAGTTCTTTCAAAATTAGATTGGAACAGATGGAGGCTAATGACTTTATGAGAAACCAAGAAATCTCCAAACAAAGCCAAAAGAATGAAAAAATGGAAGATAATGTGAAACATCTCATTGGAAAAACAACTGACCTGGAAAACAGAACCAGGAGAGACAATTTAAAAATTATGGGACTACCTGAAAGCCATGATCAAAAAAAGAGCCTAGACATCTTTCATGAAATTATCAAGGAAAACTGCCCTGATATTCTAGAACCGGGGGCAAAATAAATATTGAAGGATTCCATCGATCACCTCTTGAAAGAGACCTAAAAAGAGAAACTCCTAGGAACATTGTGGCCAAATTCCAGAGTTCCCAGGTCAAAGAGAAAATATTGCAAGTAGCTAGAAAAAAACAATTCATGTATTGTGGAAATACAATCAAGATAGCACAAGATCTAGCAGCTTCTACATTAAGGGATAGAAGGGTGTGGAATAGGATATTCCAGAAGTCAAAGGAACTAGGACTAAAACCAAGAATCACCTACCCAGCAAAACTGAGTATAATACTTCAGGGGAAAAAATGGTCTTTCAATGAAATAGAGGACTTTCAAGTATTCTTGATGAAAAGACCAGAGCTGAAAAGAAAATTTGACTTTCAAATACAAGAATGAAAAGAAGCATGAAAAGGTAAACAGCAAAGAGAAGTCATAAGGGACTTACTAAAGTTGAACCATTTACATTCCTACATGGAAAGACAATATTTGTAACTCTTGAAACTTTTCAATATCTCGGTAATTGGTGGGATCACACACACACACACACACACACACACACACTCATGTGAGCGCACACACAGAGACAGAGAACACAGAGTGAATTGAATAGGATGGGATCATGTCTTTAAAAAAATGAAGTTAAGCAGTGAGAGAGAAATGTATTGGGAGGAGAGAGGGAGAAATGAAATGGGGCAAATTATCTCTCATAGAAGAGGCAGGTAGGAGACTTTTTAGTGGAGGGAAAAGGAAGGGAGCTGAGAGAAAAACATGAAGTTTACTCTCATCACATTCAACTAAAGGAAGGAATAAAATGCACACTCATTTTGGTATGAAAACCTGTCTTACAATACAGGAAAGTGGGGGAGAAGGGGATAAGCATGGTAGAAAGATGATGGAAGGGAGAGCAATGGGAGGAGGGAGCAACTTGAAGTCAACACTCTTGAGGAGGGACAGGATCATAAGAGAGAATAGAAGCAATGGGGGGCAGGATAGGATGGAGGGAAATACAGTTAGTCTTATATATTATATATTGTGGAAGTCATTTGCAAAACTACACAGATATAGCCTATATTGAATTGCCTGCCTTCCCAAAGGGAATGGGTGGGGAGGGAGGGATGGGGAGAAGTTGGAAGTCAAAGCTTTAGGAACAACTGCTGAATATTGTTCTTGCTACTAGGAAATAAGAAATACAGTTAATGGGGAATAGAAAGTTATCTGGCCCTACAGGGCAAAAGAGAAGATGGGGACAAGGGAAGGGAAGGATGATAGAAGAGAGGGCAGATTGGTGATAGGGGAAATTAGAATGCTCGGTGTATTGGGGTGGGGGGAGGGGACAAATGGGGAGAAAATTTGGAACCCAAAATTTTGTGAAAATGAATGTAAAAAGTTAAATAAATAAATTTAACTAAAAAAAAAAAGAAAAGAAAAACAAAAGGACACTGATTCCCAAACACAGATTGAAACTAAAAAAGGCTTATTGATGCTTCCATCCATCTGTAGGACAGTGGCAGAGGTCCTCAAAGGACTCAAAGGTGGGAGAATGCTAGGATTGAAGTCAGGAAGATTTGAGTTTAAGCCCAGCTTCAGATATTTCCTAAATGTGTGACCCTGGGCAAATCAATTAACTTTGGCTTGCTTCAGTTTCCTCAAGTATAAAGTGTGAATAATCATAACATATACCTCCCAAGGCTGTTGGGAAAATAAAATGAGATATTTGTGAAGTGCTTAGCACATAGAAGGTACTTAATAAATGCTTGTTTCCTCCTCCCTTCATTCCATACTCAGTGAGGGATCTGAGTTTAAAATCATGGAATGGCAAAGCTAAAAAAGGACTTTGGGAATCATCCCATGCAACTTCTGCTCTCCTTTCAGTTATCTTATACTTACTTATCACGCCCTATCTTATATTCCCATCCCATAAGCATCCACTTCAGGGCAAGCATGTTCTACTGCCATGGTACCTTACCTAAGTGTTAATAGCTAGCATTTATATAGCACTTACAATGTGCCAAGCACTGTGCTTTTACTTACTCGATAACCTCTCAGATAAGTACAGAGGCTAACCCTAGCAAATGCCTTGGCCTTGCTCAGTCCACTGATTACCAGGGTCAAGAAACTATCCCAACTGGGATAGTGGTGGTTGGTGTGTGATTTCCCTATTGTGGGTAACTGTGAATCCTCTTCAGCTGGATGCACTTTCAAATTTATCATGGGTACTCATGCCTGCCTGCACTGAGTAGTGACATCTTTCACTTAGGACTTCTGTTCAAAGTAGCTAGGTGTATAGAGCACTGGGGTTGGAGTCAGGAGGGGCTGAGTTCAAATCTGGCCTTGGACACTTCCTGGTAAGTGATCCAGGGCAAGTCTGCTTCACTTGCCTCATCTGCACAATGGGGATAAGAATAGCGCCTAACTGCCAGGGTTGTCATGAGGATCAATTGCAATAGCTGTTAAGTGCTTAGCACAGTGCTTGGCACATTGTAAGTGCTATATAAATGCTAGCTATTAACACTTAGGTAAGGTACCATGGCAGTAGAACATGCTTGCCCTGAAGTGGACATCATGGAGGACACTTCTGGAGTTCTGGGATGAGAATGCACCCCATCACCTGTAGAATTGTTGAGCATCCTCTGGCCTCTGGTGCAAGTGCACTTGACAGTATAAGTAGTGAGAGTTCAAAGGTGTTGCCAAGGAAACAACTCCTGCTGACCATGTAGCAAAGCATCATTATGGTTTGGTGTGGTTTGGTTCCCAATCCCTCAGGCAGCCTCCATTTTCCCCAGGGAAACAGACAAACTGAAATGAGACACAGAGAAAGCTACTCAGGAAAACAGATCTTCCAGATTGTTCCTGCTCCACAATACAGACATACCTCTCTCCTAAATGTCTTGTTTTTTCTCCTATCAGCAGTCAGCCCCCCCAGTCAAAGACAATGTCAGGGCAGAACCAGTTCAGGCTTTCCCCAACTGTATACTGTGTCCAAGCAGACTCAAAGTAGAAGTGAGATTGGTGTCCTAGCTAGGGCCATCAGCAATAGCTGTGACCTTCCTGCCTCACAGATCAATGATCCTTTCCTTGGAGGCATCAGCACTGCCATTGCTTCCCTGGATAACCTTGAACCATTCCCTTCACTTCTCTGGACTTCAACTTCTTTCTCTATCTAATGAGAACGTAGACCAGACATCTCTAAGGTCCCTTCAAACTCTCACATTCTGTGTTCTACTTTCTAAGATTCTTTTTTATCATTCCATGTGTTAGGTTCTGTTATTCCTCTTCTCTCTCACATTCCATGTTCTATATTGGAAAATCTCTCGCTGCTTTGAAATGCCAGATTTTACATTCTAAAGTCCCTTCTATTTCTAAAATCCTGAGATCCATGTTCTCAGGTTGCTTCCAGCTCTGACATTCTAATGGATCTATAAGGAAGATAATGGATTTGAAAATCCTTTGGAATCTGTAAGTCCCCCTTTCCCCAACACATGTGTAAAAAAAAATGGGAGGGATCCATTGAAAAGGAATAAAGCAGCACTCAATGTTCTTAAAAGAAGTTTTCATCTCATGAGGGTCCTTGTGACTCCTGGGGCAGACAATTCAGGAGCATCTGGGTATGCAAATTAAGCTGACATTTTCCCCATGGATTTAGAGCAAATGACATCTTGAGCAGTTTGAACAGGAGTTCATAGCTGTGTTTTATTGACTTAAATCCACATAGTGAGTAATTTTGATTGCTCTAGTGAGTGGGCCTTAAACTCTTACAGAGAGCAGAAAATCACAGTAAAAGCTAGAGAACCAAAAAAGATATGTACATAAATATATATATATATATATAAGCATACATATACACATATACATGTATGTATACATATGTGTATGTATAGTTATAGGATCATAGAAGAATTGAGCCATAGAGTTAGATCTCATATTTCAATCAATCACCAAGCATTTATTAAGTAATCATCGTACTAGGCACCGAGCTAGATGCTGGAAATACAAAGGAGAAAATTAAACAGTCTTTGATCTCAAGGAACTTCTATTTGTTACCATTTTGCAGTTTACAAAAGGCACACAGACATCACAAAGATCCTGTGAAGAAGGGTTATATTCTACTGTCTAGAGACAAAGAAACTGAGTCTTGGGAAGGTGAAATGACATTCCTAAGGCTAGAGAATTAATACTAAACTCCAGTCTCTAGACTGCAGGACTTGTGTAGTTCTTGAGACCGTTGGATTTTTTTAATTTTAAAATTTATTTTAAAATTATTTCTCTCTGTAGCTTTTTTATCTTCTCCCTGACTGGTAAACAGTTACTTATAGGCACTGGGAAAGAACTTTGTCCCCATAATCTCTACCTCACCTGTGGGATGCTTCTTGTCCTTGAATCCCTTCCCTTGGGGGAACAAAAGTCTGCTACTGAAAAGACACACACACATATACCGCCAAATTAAAAAAAAAAAACAACCCATCAGATGGAAAATGCAGAGCTCCTTAGGGAGGGAGTCCCCAGGGACCTGATATCTGGAAAGGAACTTATCTCAGAGCCTCTCCTGAGGAAAAATTCAAGGGGAGCTCTTTTCCTGCCTTCTGCTTTTCTACTCCTAATCTACTATGGGCTTAGAAGTGAGAGCTCTTTTAAATCTATCAAGAATAACAGTACATTGACTGAACAAAGAGAGAGGCTGAAGGGCAAAATGCGTTGATTTTATGATAGCTTTCTTAGGGCTTTGATGTTCCAAATACCTGAAATATCCAGAATTCTGACTTTTGGATAGATAGTCAATCCTTTAATTGTGACTAGTACTTCTATTGATGATTGTGCTTAGAATAGTAAGGTCTTTATTATTTCTAGACCTTCATGAGTTCATATATGTAAATTGTGATTGTTGTCTGTGAGTTTTATTAAGGCTCATGGGTCAAATTCCCGCTCCCCAAATCAAAGACAAATGCCTACTTTTCAGAGACTATTGAGATACCTTTGTTTACTCTAAGTTCCCTTGAAAAACCTCTGGGTATTCATGAATGTCCTTTGACTTTAGTCCTGTCCTATCAAATGATAGCGACTGGGTCAATTCATTAATTTATTCAACAAACATTTATTAATGACACAAAGACAAAAACCAAACCATCTAGGTTCAGCTGCTAATTCCACAGCACTTTTAAGTTTTTTAAAGCACTTTCCTTTCAGCAGCCCTTGAGAGGAGACAGTTTGACAGTGATGTTGTCTGACCTGTCTTCATCATTCAGCCAAAAGCCAATCTGTTTGGGGAAAAGATAAATTACTCCAGGGAATTTCCCGTAAACAACTTCTATGTCAGCAAATGCTCCTGCTCTGTCACAGAAGGTAACTTGTGGTCAGGACATATAGGAGAGTATATTTTTAATTATAATCCAAGGATATCAAGTTGATAAAAGCATCAGAGGCAGGTCATTTATCTCCTCTTCTGGTGAGCCAGATGTGTCAGACTCTGCAATGAAATCCATCTGCCTCCTATATAGGATATGATACTGTTTCTTCTCTCAGTGAGACCCACAGCCTGAGACCTGCAGTGAAATTCTAAGCAGGAGATCTGAAGACTGCCTCTCAGCACATGTCTGTTTGGGGACCCAATACCCTACTGATGTCTGGAGTAGAAAGATTGATTTAATTGGAAGTGGATTCCATTTTTTAAAACTGTGGGGAAGGAAGGAAGAGATCTACCATATTAGTTTGCTATAAGCCATGACAGAGGTGGGCAGAATGTCATCAAATTCCTACCTGCACCCCCTCATCTTCAGGGAAATTCTTGGCAAATACTGATAAAAGACAATTAATAGGTCACAAATTCCCTTTAGTGTGACACCTAGACAAGTTACCTTAAGATCAGGAATCTCTAAACTTATTCTTTAAAATTTTTTATAGTTATATTTCAGTATAATTAGTATTCCTTGGTAATCTTCTGTGCTTTATTTTTATGTGTTTAAAAACTAATTCAGAGAAGAGATCCCTAGGTTTTACCTGATTGCCAAAGGAGTCCTTAACTGGAAAAAAAAAAGGGCTAAGAACTATGGTCTAGAGATTTAGAGGTTATTCATTCAAATTCAGTTCTTCTTCTATAAACTGAGGCCTAAAGGGAAGTAAGTAAGTACCAGAGCCAGGGTTTGAACACAGGGTCTCTGGACTCTAAATCTAATTACCATTTTTTAAAGTAGTTTTATTTATTTATTTTTAGATTTAGATTTTTTGCCATCTGGTTCTAGAATATCAGGGCAGTTTTCCTTGATAATTTCATGAAAGTTAATGTCTAGGCTCTTTTTTTTGATTATGGCTTTCAGGTAGTCCTATAATTTTTATATTGTCTCTGCTGGATCTATTATCCAGGTCAGTTGTTTTTCCAATGAGATGTTTCACATTATCTTTTATTTTTTTAGCCTTTTGGTTTTGTTTTGTAACTTCTTGGTTTATCATATAGTCATTAGCTTCCGTGAACTCCACTCTCATTTTTTAAAGAACTATTTTGTTCAGTGAGTTTTTGAGCCTCCTTTTCCATTTGGCTAATTCTGCTTTTTACAGCCTTCTTCTCCTCATTGGCTTTTTGGACCTCTTTTTCCAATTGAGTTAGCCTATTTTTAAAAGTATTATTTTCCTCAGCACTTTTTTGGTTCTCCTTAGTAAGCTGCTGACTTGCTTTTCAAGCTCTTCTATGGCCTGAGCCCATTTCATATTCATTTTGGAGGTACTGGAGGCAGACTTCCTCTGACAGTATGCATTGTTCTTTCTCATCTGAAAAGATGGGAGGAGATACCTGTTCACCAAGAAAGTAACCTTCTATGGTCTTATTTTTTCCCCCTTTTTGGGGCATTTTCCCAAACAGTTACTTCTGTATTTTTTGTCAAGAGGAGTGTTCTAGTGCTCCTCCTCCACCCAGGACCTTGCTCAGGGCTGAGATTCAGATCAGCTACTCAGTTCCCATAGGGGCTTTAGGTGGGAACAGGGCCACCACTGAGTTCTGAGGTTCAGATCTGCTACTCAATTCCCCCAGAGGCTTTAAACTGAGCTGCTCAGACAATGGACCCAGGCTTCTTTGGTGGCCACTGTACCCACCTGCTGCCTACCACTGCTGCTGCTGCCACCTCTGCCACCACCTCCCCCATTGACCTTTGAAGCTTCCTTTGGGCTTGTGGGTTGAGGAAATCTGTGACCTTCCCTGCTGGGGATTCTGCCCTGGAAGCCTATTCCAGTCCTGTTCCTCCCCATGCTGCACAGCAAGGGCTGGGCTCCACTCTGCTCAGCATCCTGTGGGATAGATCTTTCCTGTCGACCTTCCAGGTTATCTTGGGCTAGAAATCTCTTTCACACTCGTTCTGTGACTTCTGCTGCTCTAGAATTTGTTGAGAGTCGTTTTTTACAGGTATTCTGTAGGCTGTGGGGGCAGTGCTAGAATATATGCCTCTTTCTATTCCATCATCTTGGCTCTACCCCCCCCCCCCTAAATCTAATTATCTTTACTGGATTTTGAACCAATAGATCATCAAAAAGCATTGATTAAATCATTTAGTCCTTGATAGGGGTAACATGATGCCTAAGGTGAATGTGACCCCACTCTCTAATCTGCCAAAAGAATTGGGACTTAAGACAGAAAGAGGAAGACAGGAACATAGTATACAATGGGGTATGCACAAATGAAGGCTATCTGTTTAGTTTTTAAACTTTTAAAGATCATTTATTTATTTTTAACATTTTTTTCTTTTTAAACTTTGAGTTCCAAATTCTCTCCCTGCCATTCTTCCCTCACCCATTAGGAAGGAAACAAAAATATATAAATTATACATGTGAAATCATCTAAAACATATTTCCAGATTAGCTCTATCTCAAAAAAAGTAAAAAAAGAAGAAAATTATACTTCAATTTGTAGTCAGAGTTCATCAGTTCTCTCTCTAGAAGAACAGAGCATTTTTCAACATGAGTCCTTTGGAATTTTCTTGGATCATTGTATTGATCAAAATACCCAAGTCTTTCACAATTGATCATTATTACAACATTGCTGTTACCATCACAATGATCTTCCATTTCTCAGTTCACTTTGCAACAATTCATATAGGTCTTGCCATGTATTTTCTGAAACTACCCTCCTCGTCATTTCTTACAGTACTTCATCACAATCATATACCATAACTTGTTCAGCCCTTTCCTAATTGATGAGTATCCCCCTCACTTTCCACTTTTTTTGCCACCACAAAAAGAGCTGCTATAAATAAATATTTTTGTATATACAGATTCTTTTTCTTTTTCTTCAATATCTTTGGGATATAGACTTAGTAGTGGTGTTGCTTCATCAAAAGGTAGACACAGCTTTGTGGCCCTTTGATCTTGGGAGGTAGAAGAAGGAGGAGGAAGACAAGGAGGATCAAGGAGAAGAGGAGAAGAAGACAGAAGAAGAGAGAGGGAGAGAGAGCAGAGGGAATAGAAAAAAGCAGGGAGGGAGAGATAGGGAGAAAGAGAGTAAGAAGGGAAAGAGAAATAGAGGGAGGAAGAGGAAGAGAGAAGAATCAAACAGCATGGGTAGGCATATAGATGGGTTATGGTATTCATCACTGAAGGCAGAGATCAGAGAGCCATTGGAGTATTTCAAGTATTGAGAAAATCCAGTTAAATGAGCATTTATTAATTACCAGCTTTGTGCCAGAGCCTGTTTTAGTTATGGGGATATACAAATGAAATAAGACATCTTTTTAAAAATTAATTTGTTTTTAGTTTTCAACATTCATTTCCACAAAATTTTGAGTTCCAAATTTTCTCCCCATTTCTCCCCTCCCCCACCCCAAAACGCTGTGCATTCTGATTACCTCTTTCCTCAATATGCCTTCCCTTCTATGACACTGCTCCCTTCCCCTATCCTCTTCTGTTTTCTTGTAGGGCAAGATAGATTACTGTACTCCATTTCCTGTATTTCTTATTTCCCAGTTGTATGCAAAAACAATTCTCAATATTTATTCCCAATACTTTGAATTCCAATTTCTCTCCCTTCCTCCCTCCCCACCCATCCCCACTGAGAAGACAAGCACTTCAATATAGGTTGTATGTGTGTAGTTTTGCAAAAGACTTACATAATTGTCATGTTGTATAAGATTAACTATATTTCCCTCCATCCTCTGCTGCCCCCTGTTTATTCTCTCTTATGACCTTGTCTCTCCCCAAAAGTGTTTACTTCTGATTATTCCCTTCTCCCATTTGCCATCCCTTTTATCATCTCCCTCACCCCACTTGTCCCCTTCTCCCCTACCCTTCTGTAGGGTAAGATATACTTTCATACCATCTGAGTGAGCATGCCATTCCCTCCTTAAATCAAATGTGAAGAGAGTAAGCTTCTCTTTTCCCCTCTCACCTCCTCCCTTTTCTCATCCACTGAAAAAGCTTTTTCTTTCCTAGTTTATGCCCCATTCTATTTCTTCCTTTCTTCTCCCAATATATTCCTCTCTTACCCCTCAATTTTATTTTTTTTAGGTATCATCCCTTCTTATTCAACTTACCCTGTGCTCTCTCTCTCTCTCTCTCTCTCTCTCTCATATGTTCTCTTTCTCTCTCTGAGTCTGTATAATCCCTTGAACTATCCAAATACTGAGAAAAGTCTCAAGAGTTACAAATATTATCTTTTCATGTAGGAATGTAAACAGTTCAACTTTAGAAAGTCCTTTATGATTTGTCTTTCCTGTTTGCCTTTTCATGCTTCTCTTGATTCTTGTGTTTGAAAGTCAAAGTTTCTATTCAGCTCTGGTCTTTTCATCAAGAATACTTGAAAGTTCTCTATTTCATTGAAAGACCATTTTTTCCCCTGAAGTATTATACTCAGTTTTGCTGGGTAGGTGATTCTTGGTTTTAGTCCTAGTTCCTTTGACTTCTGGAATATCCTATTCCACACCCTTCTATCCCTTAATGTAGAAGCTGCTAGATCTTGTGCTATTTTGATTGTATTTCCACAATACTTGAATTGTTTTTTTTCTATCTGCTTGCAATATTTTCTCCTTGACCTGGGAACTCTGGAATTTGGCCACAATGTTCCTAGGAGTTTCTCTTTTTAGATCTCTTTCAGCAGATGATCAATGGATTCTTTCAATATTTATTTTGCCCCCTGGTTCTAGAATCTCAGGGCAGTTTTCCTTGATAATTTCATGAAAGATGATGTCTAGGCTCTTTTTTTTTATCATGACTTTCCGGTAGTCCCATTATTTTTAAATTATTTCTCCTGGATTTATTTTCCAGGTCAGTTGTTTTTTTTTTTTTCAATGAAATATTTCACATTATCTTCTATTTTTTCATTCTTTTGGTTTTGTTTTGTGATTTCTTGGTTTCTCATAAAGACATTAGCTTCCATCTGTTCCATTCTAATTTTTAAAGAACTATTTTTTTTCAGTGAGCTTTTGAACCTCCTTTTCCATTTGAATGATTCTGCTTTTTAAAGCATTCTTCTCCTCATTGACTTTTTGGGCCTCTTTTGCCAATTGAGTGAGCCTATTTTTAAAGGTGTTATTCCCTTCAGCATTTTTTTGGGTCTCCTTTAGCAAGCTGTTGATTTGCTTTTCATGATTTTCTTGCATCACTCTCATTTCTCTTCTCAGTTTTTCCTTTACCTTTCTTACTTGTTTTTCAAAATCCTTTTTGAGCTCTTCCATGGCCTGAGACCACTGCATATTTATTTTGTAGGTTTTGGATGCAGAAGCCTTGATTTCCTCTGATGTTATGCTTTGTTCTTCCTTATCTGAAAGGATAGAAGAAAATACCTGTTCACCAAGAAAGTAACCCTCTGTAGTCTTATTTTTTCCTCCCTTTTTTTTTTTTGGCATTTTCTTAGTCAGTTACTTGACTTCTGAGTCCTTTGTCAAGAGGCGGGTATACTCTGGGGACCTGTAATTTTTCAGTTCTTCCAAGGTGGCACAATCAAGGGAGAGGACTTTATTCTTTTCCTGGCCTGCACACTGGGTCTGGGAGCAATCAAAAACTTTTTTGCCCAGAATCTGCAATTTAAATTCCCTCACCACAACTGCTTCTAGCTCCACCATCAGTGCTCCTCCACATGCCTGGATGGAGTTCAGGGCTGAGATTCAGATCAGTGACTCAATTGCCCCAGGGGCTCTAGGTGGATGTCTCCAAAAATAGCAGCTGCCACTGAAGTGTCTGCTGCTGGAGGTCCAGACTGCACTTCCATCTGCTGGGTGAAGGACCCTTCCCATTGACCTTTGAAGATGTCTGTGGAGTTTGTGGGTTCAGCAATCTGGAAACTGCTGCTGGTGGCACCCTGAAGCCTGTCCCTGCTGTTCTGCTCTAGTCTGCACTCTGTGCTGGTCTGCTGAAATAAGACATCTTACTATCCTCCTTACCCCCAATTAGACCATAAACTTTTTGAGGAGAAGGCTTCAGGTAGCATAGTAAGATTCTCTTCCTCTGAGGCATTTTATTTTTTCCCCAAACAGATTGACTTCTGGTTGAGTGATGAAAGATTGTAGAGGTGCATCTTTGTCAGTACTGTCATCTCTTAGCTACTGTTGGACAGAAAATGCTTTGTAATAATTGTGTGAGTGTGTATGTGTGGGAGGGAGTTAGGGATCATTCAAGGTTTGGATAACTGCTTGTTTGTAGGGCATGGGATTGATCAAAGGGTTATTAGTAAGCCAGTCTGGATATAGCTAAGGCTGGAAGAACACACTGGAGTCAGAGTATGAGGGCTTTGGATGCTCTGGTAAGAAATTTGCACTGTGGGCTTTTTGAGAAGGAAACTTATATGACCCGAGGTAGGTGATTGATATGCGTGTGTGTGGGCAGGGGAAGGAGGACTTTGTGATAGAATAATTAGTTAAAACTCAGTTAGGAGGGCCTGAGCTAGGTTGGTGAAAATGGGAATGAAGTAGGACTGATGTGAGAGATAGTATGAGGGTAGAGTTGAGCAGGGTTGAACTGTGGACTTGCCATGTCTTTTTGACAAAGTCGTTGAGTCTTTGTGGATCTCATTCTCCTCATAGGACAATGGAAATTAGATTGAGTCATCTCTAAGGTCCCTCTTAGCTCTGACGGTCTATGACACCTGTGATGGAGGCATGATTATGCCCATTTTACAGATGAGGAAGCTGAGATAGTGAAATAGTAAATGATTCACTTAGGGTCACACCATTGCATGTAAGGAGAGCACAACTTGGATCAGAGTGAGGAGAAGCCAATTGAAATGGTTTTATAATGGCCTCATTGAGAAGTAATAAGAACATGAAGTAGCGGTTAAGTATGCAGATGGAATTGGGCAGTCAGACTGGAAAGGATTTGACAACTATCACCAGGCATCAGTTCAGGAGGGCCTGAATTCAAATGTGACCTCAGACACTTACCAGTGGTGTGACCATGGTCAAGTGGATTAACCCTGATTTTCTTTAAAAAAAAACCTGACTAAATTGGAATTTGGGGGTGGGGCAAGCAAGAGGGCAAATCTTTACTTTCCATGGCCTGATTTATCTTGTGATAAATTATGTCTTATGTGTGACAGTGAAAGCTCAACACACCAAGAGTATAATTTCCAATACTTGTTGGGAAGCATAAATACCATGACAATGCTAATGACAATAATAACCCATACTCATGAAGCGACATAGGGATTTACTCAGGGCAGCCCTATGAGCAGTGTTACATAGAGGCAGCATGATTTGATGCAAAGAGTACTGGCTCAAAAGTCAAATCCTAACAATGAAGCTTATTGTCTGTGTGACTTTGGCAAGTTACTTAACTTTCTAGGGCCTCATGTTCCACACCTGTAAAATGAAAAGTTTGGACTAGATGATTTCCTTTGAGCTTTAGATTCATGATTATGAATCCTCTCTAACAGATGGAGAAGCCGAGGTTCATAGAGAGGAAGTATCTTGTCCAATGTCACTTATCCTCAAAGTTGGAATGGAAGAGTGAAGAACCAAACCCCAGGCTTCAGGTATGACATCCATTTCTCTTTCCTCTATGGCTCAGCAGCTTCCTAACGGGTAACACCTTAAATTGTTATGGGTTATTTTCAGGTTAATCAGACTGAGTTAAAAGCTCTTTTCTCTGGTGACTGAGAGAAGTTCGGTGAAGGATTCATCATAGCAGAGTGGGTAGGGTTGGAGAAAGGAGTCAAGGTGAGAGATCTTGGCTGGACACTACTGAGAGAGAGTGGGAGAGGACTTAAAATGCCAGAGGTTAGCATGAACCAGACTGGGTACTGGCAGGACTCTTGGGAAGGGGAAGGAAAACTGACTTCACAATTTTCTAGTCACTTTTCTTAGAGGGGCATACCCAATTCAATCAATCATAAATACCTATCAAGTGCAAGGTATATTTAAAGCAAGTTGGCACTGTTCTGTCCTTGATAGACAATTAAAAAACCTCCCTCACCCCTTAAGACTAAATCTGCTTCTTTGGCGTAACTAATTTGGAGGCATTGCTGGGCCTTGGTGTCAGTGCTATATGTAACTCCCTTATAAATAAGATAGAAATCAGAGAAATTCTTAGATACTTAAAGATGAGGATACTATCAGATCCGGGAAGACCCTTAGAACATTGGTCATAAAACAGAAGCACTCTCAGGGACGTAGAATCATAGATCAGAATGTCAGAGCCAGAAAGAATCTGAAAGATCATGCTAGTCCAAACTTCTCATTTTATAGGTAGGGAAACTGAGGCTCAAAGAGGGCCACCGACTGGCCCCAGGTCATGCCCAGTGGAACAAATTGTTCTTATTCACACATTCCACTGCAGGGAGGTCTGCCATGCTCTAACTCATCAACAGGTTTGAGGTCTGTCAGTTATCCTCCATCTGGTTTAGCCCATCTGCCGAGTCAGTTTTACTGGAGTGTGCCAGCTACGCATGCTAGCATAGTACCTGACATATAATAGATGCTTGATAAATGGTGGTTGGTGGATTGGCTCTTTGATGTAAGCCCTGCCAATATGAACTAAGAAAATAGTCTAATATCTTTTTTCATATGACAGCTTTTCAAAGTTCTAAAATGATCGCTTTCATTCCCTTTCTAGAATTCTTCAGATTATACACTCCCAGATTCTTTAACTGATTCTTCCATGCCATGTTTTCATTTCCTTCTTTCGTTTTGGACTCTTGGCTTCTATTAATTTGTTCAAAATTTGAAGTAGCTTTATTTTTTGCCATCACATTATATTACTGACTCATGCTGAGTTAAGGTAGCAGTTGGGTTATAGTAAAATCAACCAACAAATACTGATTAGACACCTCCTCTGTGTCTGGCACTACACTAAGATCAAATGAGATCGTATCTGTGAAGATTTTAGCACAGTGCCTAGCACGTAGTAGACTCTTCATAAATGCTCATTCCCTCCCTCCACTAGTCACTGGGGATAAAAGAATGATTGTAGGACTCAAAATTTGGATTCTAGCTCAGATTCTTCCTGGCCATGTACCTCAGGGATAGTTCCTTTTCCTTCTTTGAACCCCAGTTTACTTATCTGAAAAAAATGGCACCAGTAAATGTGAACTAGCTACCTCATGAGGTATTGTGAGAAAAATGTTTTGCAAATCTCCAAGGGTTACTGAAATTGGAGCTTTTTCTTAGGGTCAGAGTAGAGAGAGAGAAGTTCCTTCCATGTGAGAACTGTTGGAAAATGGGTAGAAAATAGATGGCTGAGGGGAGGAAGTGGCGCTGATTTTCCTATACTCCCCTGGAAGAGGGAGGTTAGGTACAGTGATTGGAGTAAATACTCATGTAATTTTCCTTTTAGGAGCTGTGGAGCACAACCTTCCACATGCTCGGCATATTAATGTTGCTGGCAACCTTTGCTGGTGGAAGAATGATAGTACTATTTGCTTCGAATGCAGTAAGAATGATGGCTATTTGGATTTCTGAGTCATGTATTTCCTGGCACCTTTAAGAGGAGAGTGCTAACTAACTATGTGTCTGGATCAGTCTCTAGGAGTCAGAGGCTCTCTGCTGGATTGTTACAAACAAAATCTGAGCCAATAAAACAAGTGTTTATTAAACACATTCTATACAAAGCACTGCTGGGTAACAAAGACAAGGTAAAAAAATGCAATAGTATCTGCCCTCAAGGTGCTTACATTCTAGTGGAGGGTGAGGAAGAAGAACCTGCTAACTGAATATTATTACTGTCTGTAACCTTGTTTCAGAGGAATCATTTAACCTTCTTGGGCCTCAGTGTTTTCATGTACCAAATGAGGGGTGTTGTCCTGGATGACTTCTGAGGTCCCTTCCACGTCTAGATTGATCACTGGAAGAGGAAAAAGCAAGCATTACCGACCAAGGGAAACAGGAGAGGTTGCTTCCCGTAAGAGCTGGTGTATAAGCTGAACCTTGAAGGAAGTGAGGGATTCTAAGAGGTGAGGGGGAGGAGTCCCATAGACTGTCAGGACAGAGTAGTCAAAGCTATGGAGTCAGGAGATGGAATGGCCATTTCTGTTACCAGTTAGTAAGTCACTTTGACTAGACTATAGAATGACAAATGGTGCAGTAATGGAATAAAGGTGCTTATTGGAATAAGGTAGGCTGGAGCCAGACCATGAAGGGCTTTAAATGCCAAACTAAGGAATTTGTGTTTTATCCTAGAGGCAATTAGAGACCATTAAAATTTCTTGAGCAGGGGAACAGATGGTCAGATTTGTGTTTGAGGTGGTAGCTAATTCCAATTTTCTCTGGATGGAGGAAGGAGAATATCTTTTCCATCCCTATATGACCCCTACTTCTGTTAAATGCACATATGAAGTTCAGATAGAGGACTATGACAATATTACTGAACCATAAGCTTCACACTTAGGAGATTTGTAACTCATTTAAACTTTGTATATCCTTAGTATATAGCACACGTTGATGTCATGCAGATCAGACTGACTTGTTATCCCACTTGTAATCCCTTAGATCCTAATCATATAAGTATCCAGTGTATGGCATTGTTTCTGTGGCATATTTATAATGCTCAGGTAATGGTGGAACAGGGCAGCTAAGTGGTGCAGTGGATAGAGCCCCCAGCCTGGAGTCAGGAAGAATTATCTTCCTGAGTTCAAATCTGTGTGACCCTGGGTAAGACACTTAATCCTGTTTGCCTCAGTTTCTTCATCTGTAAAAGGAAATGGCAAATCACTCCAATATCTTTGCCAAAATAACCCCAAATGGTTTCACAGAGAGTCAGACACAGTTGAAAAATAATTCAACAACAAACAGTAGAACAGTAAGTGACCAGTAATAGATCGCCCAAGTCAAAGTAATGTTCTCTTTTCCATTACTCCCACCTAGTTCTCCATCTCCAGTTTCTTTTCTGTGCTGGTAATCCGCATGCCAGGAATTCACTCTCCCTTCACCTCTGCCTTAGAATACCTCTTTTCTCTCAAGGCAGATCAAGTATTACCTTTTTTATGAAACCTTTCTTGATCTCTTCTCCTCCAGTGGCTAGTGGCATCCTTCCTCAACTACCTCATATGTGCTAATAGGTACATGTCTGCTCCATGAAAATTCTGTTCTTGAGAACAGCTATTATTTCATTCATTGTATTAATATCACTATTTTCTAGGCCACAGGATCCTTCATAAATGCTTGCTGATTGACCCCTGTTAAGATATAGCCTAAGTCTTGCATCTACCAGGAATCTCCCCAAACCTCTCCCTCCTCCACTTTCAACTCCCAACACATCCAATTAATCAACATCTCCCTGGAACTCCCCAGAGCTCTTACAGTTTGGAGTACTCCATCTGGCTCTTGATGAAACCACTTTAAATGTGTATTTTGTAAAAGTTCTCTTTAAAACACTATCTATAATCTATAGAAAGACATAAAATCCTTTGAAGAGAAGGCAGTTCATGTTTGAAACAAGTTTATGAGTTAGAGTACCACGTAAAGAAAACCAGATGGAAGGTCAATCATTTGTAAACCTGGCCCATGTAGATTATTAATCAGGCCACATCTGGAATATCCTGTTTAGCTCTGGCTGCTATTTTTAGGAGGTACACTGACAAATTCAACTTTTTCAGTTTGTCACGTTTGCTCCTCTAAAAATGAGGGGATTCACCATTGGATTGTGTGTGCCTTACCTTTCGTTGTGTCCCTAGTGCTTAGCATGGTGCCTGGCACCTTGTACATGCTTAATTAATAAATGCTTGTTGACTAAACAAATGCTTGTTGATATGTTTAGATGATCTTGGAGGCCATTTCTGGTTCTAAATCCTGTGGGCCTTGGACCCAGGTTAGGGAAAGTTTAGAGGAAGCTGACCAGGATGGTGAGGGCCTTTTCCACTTGACTTTGTTCAAATGATGATTGTGCCAAGGGACTGACCATTTCCAGCCTAGAGCATGGAAGACTGAATAGGAAGCTGACCACAGTTTCTGAACGTTCAGTGGCCCATTGTGTGGCATTAGACTTGCTCTGTTTGGCCCATAGGCTCAAGAGAAGCTCAATGGGCTGAAGGTACAGGAGATTAGATTTAGAAATAAGGAAGAAATTCCCAACAGTCAAAGCTTTTCAATATAGAATGAACTGCCTTGTAAGGTCATTAGTTCCCTGTCACTGGTGATGTTCAGACTAAGTCTGGATGGTCGCTCATCAGGGAGATTGTAAAAGAAATTCAAACCCTAGATAGGAGTTATGTCTGAGATTCACTCAGCTCTGTGAATCTATATGATCTTAGTTTGCAGAAACTCTAGCTTTCTGGCATACTGCAGTGATCTCATCATGTCTTGGAGATAGCTACGCATTCATGTCTTCTCTTCTGTGCAGCTCCTGTATAATCCTTCTATAAATGCTAGCATTTTCTCCTAGATCTCCTGACACTGTGTTCATACCTGTGGAGCATGTGGGCTGATCTTTCCTGCTTATGCCACCAAGGACAACAGCCTTTAGCTACTTCGGCGAAATCATTTGCTGGCTATATGTTGCAATCTGCTCATACATGATGTATGTGCCTTTCCATTGACCTCTAGGGATGACCCGCAACTTTAATTCTCTAGAGGCTGCACTGTTCCATGACTTGGCACCATTGAGCATCACTTTTCTGTGTGGATTGCTAGGCTGAACTCTGGATGATTATAGGTCTTGTTTAGGAAAGTAATGTTCCAGGACTCGATGTAATCTGTCAGTTCTGCTCATATTAAAAGTCTTTCTGGCTTCACAGAAAGGGTACGTTAGGGCTGGGGAACCACTGACATAGCCTTAGGGAAACAAGGATAGCCATCCTGTCACTGATGTGTTAAACAAGCAATCGGAGGTACAGGAAAATATATAAAATATGTAGAGAGAACAGTAGATAGGCCAATTGGATCAATTAATAAGTATTTTAAAAATATCTATTATTTGCTAGACACTATGCTTGATGGTGGTGATATAAAGACCTTCTTTCCCTGCTCCCCCAAACTAAAGTAGTTTGCCAATTAGAAGCTTGCATTCATTCTATTTGGGGAGACAGTATGTGCCTCCATAGATACAAAATAAATGCAAGGTAGTTTGGGGTAGAAAGAAGAAGATAACAGAAATCTTCTCAGGCAGAAGAAGATGACATTTAAACTGAGTTTTGAAGGGAGCTGGGGAATTGAAGAAAGCTAGAACTTATGGAGGGGAATAACACAAGAAGGGAAAGATAGAATGGTAATGCTTCGTGTAAGGCCTTAAATGCCAAGTAAAAAAGTCTAATTTTTACTAGATACTCAATGAAGAGCCACTAAAGATATTTGAGCAAAGTAGTACTCAGTGGAAAAGACTTTAGAAAATGCTGGATTACCTTCTTGGGGTCTGTAGTCCATAGCACTTTGGCAATGGACTTTGACAACATAGCTTCTCTCTTGACATGCTCAGTAGACCCAATCAGCCTCTCCCTCTAAGTTCTGGGCCTTTTCTTTATGGTGGCTGCCTCTGCCTGTGCTTCTGTGCTCATCTCCAAGTAATTAAATGGCCTTGTTTTTCTGTAGCAATAAAATGACCAAGTGAAGTGACTTGATTTAATAAAATCATCTTTGAAAAAAAATAAAATGGGTCTTTGAATGAAACTTGAACATCTGTGAGCTAGCTAGTACTGCCTCTTATTAATTTGTTATATGTCCCTGAACACATTGACTAACCTCTTTGGGTCTTTACTTTTCCTCTCTGTTAGATAAGGGACTGCACCAAATCAGGGTTTCGTAACTTTGTGTATGTCATTATTGTTTTAAGACTTCAGCCAAGTTCAGATCACATCCTCAGATACCATGTTTTTAACTAGCTGTTGATTTCCAAAACCTGAATTTTTGTTCTGAAGCCACTTCAGTTAGCACTAGTAAATGAAAGTATCACCAGTAAACATAAGGTTGTCAGTTTCTTGACCTAGAAGAGATGCTCAGATTATAGAGGACATCAAAGGCCAGTGAAAATAAAGATGTATTTTTCCCATCTAAGTTCATGGATCTCCTGAAATTTATCCCTGGATCCTTGGAGGATGAGAGGGGTCTGTGGATCCCAGGTTCAAAATTCCTGGTCAATAAATCATCTCTGAGGTCCCACATGTGATGCTTTGCATTTAATTAGAGTGTAAACTTTAGGCCACTAGGGATTGTTTCATTTTTTATAATTGTATCACCAAACCCAATGTGTCAATTGATTATATCTTCACATACAGAGGTTCTGAGCAGGTATTATATTCTAAGATCTTGTCCAGACCCATAGATTTATAATCCGTTCAAAGCCACATGGCCAGTGAGTGATAAAACAGGGTCTGCAATCTCAGTGTTTTAGTTCGGAGTGTTTCCCCCAGTTCTGTGATGGGAGTCTCGCTCTATGATGGGACGAACAAAGCCAAAAGAACATTGAGAATGAGTGCAAGTAATGATGAGACTCATGAAAAAGGGCAATAAGAGAAATTGTATCCACCCATGACTATTTATCATTAGCAAAACCTCAGTGTGAGGGAGAGTGTGCCTGGATGGAGAAGATGAAGAGTCACAGAGAATCTATGTTCCAGCAGCTTCCAGGAAACAGAACATAGCCATGAATTTGCCACAGATATTCTTTATGGCAGCTTACTCTTGGGCAGGAGGTTGATAGAGGTGGATGATAATGCAGGTAAGAAATCTCCATGGCTTTGAACC
Source organism: Bettongia penicillata ogilbyi (assembly GCA_023548195.1). Lineage (NCBI taxonomy): Eukaryota > Metazoa > Chordata > Mammalia > Diprotodontia > Potoroidae > Bettongia > Bettongia penicillata. The sequence continues at coordinate 12,658,029 of JAJHZJ010000177.1, forward strand.
CTGATAGGATGTTGTGGTGGTTTTGGAGGGAATCAAGTGACTTGTATCCAACTTTTTGGACCTAGAATCGAGACTCCTATCCAGCTCTCAAATTTTGGAATTTCTAATTCCAATTCTGAATACTAACTACTAGGATGACCTTGGAAAAGAACATTAGATCTGAGGTCAGAAGCTCTGACCTCTGCTATTCAATTGTTATATAACTTGATCAAGTTAGTGCTCTATTTTAGACTTATCTTTTTTTAATCTGTATAATAATAGGATAAGACTAGATCAGGCACTTTTAACCTAAGGATAATTCAATATAATTTCTCCCATTTGTAATTTATTTCCTTATTTTATACACTAAAATTTCATAAAATTATTCTTTTTTTAAATAGTTGTATTTATTTATTTTTAGATTTCTACATTCATTTCCACAAATTTTTGAGTTCCAATTTTTCTTCCCATCTCTTGCCTCCCCCACCCCATAACACCTTGCATTCTGATTACCCCTTCCCTCAATGTGCCCTCCCTTCTATCACACCCCACCCTTCCCTTGTCCCCATCTTCCCTCTTTTCTTGTAGGGAAAGATAAATTTTGATACTCTGTTACCTGTATTTCTTATTTCCCAGTTATATGCAATAACAGTTCTCAACATTCATTTCTAACAATTTGAATTCCAACTTCTCTCCCTCCCTCCCTTCCTCCCTCCCTCCTTCCCCACCCATCCCCACTGAAAAGACAAGCAATTCAATATAGGCTATATATGTGTCGTTTTGCAAAAGACTTCCATAATTTTCATGTTGTGTAAGTCTAACTATATTGCCCTCCATCCTCCCCTGTTGCCCCTTTATTCTATTCTCTCATTTGACCTTGTCCCTCCCCAAGAGTGCTTACTTCTAGTTACTCCCTTCTCCCACTTGCCCTCCCTTCTATCATCGCCTCATGCCACTTATCCCCTTCTCCCCTATTTTCCTGTAGTGTAAGATAGATTTTCATACCAAATTGAGTGAGCATGTTATTCCCTCCTTAAGTCATAGGTGAAGAGAGTAAGCTTCACTTTTCCCCTCTCCCCTCCTGCCTTTTCTCTTCCACTGAAAAAAATTTTTCTTATCTCTTTTATGAGTGATAGTCTGCCCCATTCCATTTCTCCCTTTCTCCTCCCAATATTTTCCTCTCTCACCCCTTTATTTAATTTTATTTTTTTTATGGATATCATCTCTTCTGATTTCTGGTTTCAGCAAACTGCCAAAGGGATCCATGTCACAAAAAAGTTAAGAACATCTGGAACAGATGATTGTGAAAGCCCCTTATAGTTCTGAATCCTCTGAGCTTATGCAACAGAGGTTCTGAGAGATGAAATAACTTGCTACAACTCACACAGTTGACTAAGTTGTGGAGCTGCGACTTGTCTACAAACACAGTACACTGTGCTGTTCAGTTCTTCTATTCTTAGTCTATCTAGTTCCTACCTCTTCCTCCAGGAAGTCTTGTTTGACTACTGCAGTTCATAGTGATCACTGTTCTTTGAGTTCTGTGGAATTTTATACCATGGTTTATCTTGTACTTCCTTCATATAAGACAGGACACATATTAGGTATTTGATGATGATTTTTTTGTTGTCATTAAAAAGATTGTGTCAAACAATATGGAATATAGAAAAATATAGATTAGAAGTTCTGGATAGTAGGAAGCATGCTCAAGCATGTAATAAATCTGCTCAAGCTGTCAAGCTCCTCTGACCTGAGAGAATAATGTATTGGAAGGTCTTGACTGGGACACATCCATGGCTGGCCTTATGACACATACCTCTGATGTCTTGGTGTCCAGTGCCTTAGGAGGTCAGAGCATAACTCAATGCATAAGATTTTCTTTAGGTTCCCACAACATGGGGTAACACATATAGGAAAGACCATTCAGGTAACAAAAAGGGTTTCCAGAACTCAATAGAACTGGAATGAGATCTAACCTGCAAATTTTGTTTCCTCTTTTTCCAGTTCACTTAATCCTGCAGCCAGAGTATAGGGGTCAAGGTAAGGAAACCACATTCAAGGCTTGAAGTCTTGCTGCTTGTAGAAATAGTCTACAGATGACCTCAGAGTCAGCATGGGGCAGAATTCTGTCCCTCCTCCTCTCTGCTGTCTGGTTTCCTTCATGTCCCACCTAAAATCTCACCTCTACAAGAAGCCTCTTGTAATCTCCTTTAAATCTAGTTGATTGTCTCCAATTTATACTGTATATATCTTTTTCTGTACATATAGTTGCCTGCAAGTTGTCTGTCCCATTATACCATGTGTTCCTTGAGATCAGGGACTGTTTTTTGCTTTTCTTTGTATCCCTATCTAACCCAGTGCTAGGCACTTAATTAATGCGTATTGAAAAAACTGCTGGCAACATTAGGGCTATTGACTTCTACCTTTCTAAATGACCTATAGTTTAAGTGCCTTGCTTCCCTAATTATGCTAAGAAAAGAAAATCACTTGTCATGTCTCCCATACGCCCCCTTTTCTACTCCTAGTTTGTTTGGCACATTCAGATTTTCACATACAGAATTTTCTTAAACAGGGCCTACCTGTATACTTTGTGGTCCAACAGAAAGACAAAATAATCTCAAAGCATTTGAAGTAGGAGGGAAAGGTTTTCAGCTAGGGGAAAGCCATGCTAAAAGGATTTGAAACAGAAATGAACCTTGTGTGTTCTAAAAACACATATTTTGGGAGATTAGGGGGATTGGAGTAGAAGGTATCTGTTATGAGATTCCCACCAAGCCTTCTTTGCTTTATGCTAAGTGTAAGGAAAAAAGTAACTCCTATTTGCACAGCACTTTTGAGTTTACAAAGTGCTTTCCCCACCTATTCTGTGTGGTTGATGGTAGAATCATTAATCTAGAGTTTGAAGGAGCCTTAGGGGGATTATAGCCTCCATTTCTGAAGCAAGCAAATTTTGGTTCTAAGATGTGATTTTCTTGAGGTCTCCTAGCTAGTAAGTGGTGGACGTGAGAGATGGGATTCAAACTCAAGTCTTGGGACTCCAAGGAACTTTGAACTAACACATTCCTTTTCAACCTAGCCCCTTTGACTGAAAATCATAGATTTGATTTTCTTGTCTTTTAATTTTATATATATACATGTGGGTGTGTGTATACACACATATATACATATACATACTCACACTTCTGCAGCATTTACAATCTGCAAATGCTTTACTCATCTCTGAGAAGAATTTCAGGATATTGGGATGGTTTTATGACAGCAGCCCCAGAAGGACCTGTTGATTACACCTGGTGGTGCTGGTGGGGAAGTGGGAACAGTATTTAGAAGCCCCAGGAAGGCAGCAGATGGCGGGGGCAGAGTGGCGGATGAGTAAGAGTGTTGAGGGCCAGGGTGGAGTGCAGTTGATGAGATCAGGATAGACCTTCGGGGAAACTGTTCTTTGAGACTATGCTCATTATCATCCAGAATGGCTCTCCATGCCCCCCAGATGTTGTTGTCTCTGTGAGACAAGCAAGAGAATTACAGAAAACAAGGATATGTAAAATAGATGCTCCTAGACTTAAGACTGATTTAATCACCCTGATTGATTTAATCACTGGGACAAGAGATGAGCAGAATGTCATATAGACTTGGAGTACCTTGTCTGTATAAACCCTAACCCTCAGATCAATAAATGGAACTGGTCTATCTTCTCCCGCCTCCCGTGACTCTTTTCTTTCAGCCACATCACCAAGCCGTGTAAGGATGCCGGCCGTCCGCTACATAAGAGTGGCCTCAGTCAGGAGAGAATGGAGTGTGTTAGAAAATAGTAGAAGGTCAAGGATACAAGGTGAGTCACTGTGACTTGGCACAAGAGGTGAGGAGTGAAGGGAGTGGAATTGTGGGGCGACAGTAAACTGTGATGGGCTTATGGCTGTGGGGTGGCCTGGGAGCCCTTCCTGGCTTAGAATTTCTTCTTTTTGTGGTGGGCTCTGTGAGTTCACCTACATTAGCATAGACACTGTGTACAAGTGGCCTTGATGGAGTCAGCATCGTTGCTTTCTGAACTGTATTACATGAGCTTGCTTCGTATCTTTCTGTCCTTAGAATGTGGTGGGGGAGCAGCAGAATCAGGCAGTCTTACATGTGAGTAGTATTATTACCCTGATCTTGCATATGAGAAGTCTTAGGAGAGTCAGAGCAGAACAGAAATTTTCTCTGTTACTCTGCTAATAATAATGATAACAAAAACAGCAAAAGTAGTAAGGAGACAGTAATGGAGGTATTTAGGTGGTATAGTGGATAGGACACTGGGTCTAGAGTCAGGAAGAGCTGAGTTCAAAAGTGGCCTCGGACACCTATGGGCTATGTGACTTTGGGTAGATCATCATCTCTACTTACCTCACTTGGTTCAAAACTGTAAAGTGAAAATAATAACATCACCTCCCTCCCAGGTTTGTTGTAAGACTCAAATGAAATGTTTGTAAGGGTCTTAGCACAGTTCCTAGCACGTAATAGGTGCTGTATAAAGATGAGTTATTATTATTAACTAGGGCTTTAGAGCTGTCATAGGGACAGTGACTAGAGATCTGGTCTCAGACTGGCGAAGACCTCCACTCCAGTCTCACTGTGTTGCGTGCAGGCTGTGTGACCCAGGGCAAGTCACTTCTCAGAGTCCAAGACAGCTAAGTTGATAAGCTGTGAATAATTGTGCATGGCTAGAGGGATTTTCTCCATGCTGATGAAATCTCAGATCCCCAGAGTGTTCTAGAGTTTACAAAGCTCTTCCCTCACTGTAGCCATGTGAGAGAAAAAGAACAGATTTTTAGTTGCTGTTTTGCAGGTGGAGAACCAGCCTCAGGGAGTTGAAGTGATTAGCCCACAATCATATATATAGCTGGTAAATGAACCTTAACCCAGGTCTTCTGTCCCCTAAATCTGATATTCTTTTCACTGAGTTACTCTGCCTCTCATTTATTCTCATTATCCACTCTACCTTTATGGCTCTCACAAGTTCTCCTGTATGCTCCAGAATCTATACTTGGTACTGTTTTGATTGTAAATTTGAATGTCACTTTACAAGATCAAGACAGAAATGAAGTAAGCAATTTGCCATCATCTTCTACAGATAGATCTGGGATACTGTGGAACAACTTTAAAGGGAAACAATACAATATTATTAGAGCTAGATGGCAACGATGCTCCTCAGGAAGGGCCTGGCTTCTAGTGCACATTTCCATTCAGTAGCTTCACAGTAGTTTTTTGGACTGCATTAGAATATTAGCACACACTTTGTACATTGGTAAAATTATATATGTTTTTTATCTTTTAGACTTTTCTAGTTCTTATTGTAAACAGACTGATATTTTGTTAAAAAAGGAAGGACTTTTAATTAATCTTCATGTTGACCTGTTGAAAATGCATTTTCTATTTTACCATGTCAGACTGTTATATTCTGAAACTGTAACTTAAGAAAGAAATGTAATATAAAATATCGGTGTCATCATTTCTAAAAATATACCATAATAGCTAAAGTATAAGAAATATTTTTCTGAAAGTTGCTTTAAGAATAAGCACAACTTATTTTGATATACACCTTGATGGTGGTATTGTGTAATTAAATGTTTTCACTGGCAGAAACATTTTAGAGGTTTAGGGAAACCTGTTCAAAGATGAGGAGTTCATAACAGTATTGTCTATGTGTGTCTTATATATAAATAATTCAGAACTTATCTGGAAATAAGTTATTTTCTTTTATTATTTGAGATTGTAAAAAAACACTAACTACACCATATATTTTTTCCTGCTCCTTGTGATATCTTGCAGTGGGGAAAAGAAGATTATTTACAAAATTTTCTATAAATGAAAAGAAACAGATTCTCTCTATGTCAAAAAAATAAAACAAAACAAACAAAACCAAGTTTTTCCACATCTCTCCCATAACTTGAAGGGCTTTATGGAAAGTCATATTGAAGTAAGGGTTCAGGTTATTTCAGAATCCCATGTTTCTTTGTTTGGAGCCCAGTGTGGTACTGGCTTTCAGAAGTACACCACAACATTGAAGTCTGACTTGGAAACCTAGGATCAGGTCTCCCCCCTTGCCCTAATAGCATAGAAACACAGAACCTTGGGGATCCTAGTCCGACAGTTTCTAGTTCCAACAACCAAATCATTTGACAGTTGGAAAACTCAGGTTCATGGAGGGAAACTGACTGAACTAGGATTTAAATTTAAATATTTTCATTCCCAAGCTAGATCTCTTTATCTGTCACACAAGATTCTTTCCTGACTTCAAATTTTCTTGACCCACTTTACCTCTCCTTTGACCTTAGCATCTCCCCTCTGGTTGGATGCTTATTTGTGTCATGTGTTTTCTACATAACAGATGATAAGTTACTCAAGAGCAGGAATTGATTCATTTTTATCTTTGTATTTCCCATACTGAACACAGTATTTTGCATTGAGGAGATGCTGAATGAAAGTTTGTTGAATTGGTTGGAACTGAAGAATCTCTCCATTGCACTCTTTCTTCTCCTTGAATTTTGAGCAATTTTTTGAGTTACATCCCTTTCTGATTCCTAATTTGGACTTTGAGGTGAACTTGGAAGATTCTACTAAGTTAAGCCATGTTGGAAAGGCTTCCAAGGTTGATTTTTTGAAAAGTTCCTTGACTTAACATACTTTTCCAAGTGCCTCATTGTGGCATTGAGGTGACCGTAGGTTCTTTAAGGCTGTGTCAGTAGACAGTCCATTCTGAAGATTTTATCATATTGGGCCAATATTGACCCAACAACAAGCCATTCATCTATCTTCTGAGAACCAGTTTCATTCAGTGCCAACAAGCTTGTCTTAGCTTAGAAAGTTTGGTCCCTAAAAAGCCACAGAAATTCATGAAGTCACGGAAAGGTTGTGATTTTCATTGATGGAAGGAGTATCCCCAATGAGGAAAACACAGATTCTTGAAATCTTGAATTACTTGAACTGTTGGCTTTTCCTGCCCATGCAAACCGCCCTGTTCTTATTCCTATTGGGTTCTGTTCTAGTGATTTCTGACCACTCCGCTTGCTTGAGAGAGAGGAGACCAGGAAAACACCAGTTCCAACAGGCAAAGAAAGTGATTTCTATTATGTAGAATCACAGAGCTCCTCTCTTGCTTCATTAGGAACAGCCAGAGGTCTGTACTTAGCATACCACCTGAGCCTATGATAGCAAAAACAATTAAAATGCCTTTTTGTTTGTGAGTGGAATAGCAATATTTCCTCGATAACCTCATCTGCAAACACTGTATAGTAGAATGAGCATTGTGTTTGAAGTCAGATTACCAGGGTTCAAATCCCAGATCTTGCATCTTTCAATGTAAATTATACAAAGCAGTGGCATATTCCACCATCTCTAAAGAGAACAAAGTTGAGTGAAAGGTCTAGAAACTAGTTATTAAAGTTCCTGCTGTGGATGAGGAGATAGAAGGAAGGTTTAAAATAGGCCTGGAGAGGGAAGGTTAAATTGAAAATGAAGTGAGAAGTCTGCTATGAAGGAAAACACCACTCTCACAGCTTGTGATAGGGGCTATACCATAAACTTTCCAGTGCAAATATATGGCACTCACTACTCAAAGCTAAGAACTTTTTCAAGGGCAGTATTCAATGCCCTCTGGAGGAAGAACCATTCCAGTGCTGGATAGGACATACCTCTGATGGTAGTCAGCAGTGGCAGGAGAATAATATGGAATGGAAGAAGCTGAAAATTTCAGGGTACCTATATTTGATCTCATATGCATCTTTGTACCTGAAAATGTAGAATTCTGAGCTTCCAATGTTGGAATAGGGCACCTAGGTGGCAGAGCAAATAGAGTGCCAGCCCTGGAATCAGGAGCACCTGAGTTCAAATCTGGCCTCAGACATTTCCTAGCTGTGTGACCCTGGGCAAGTCACTTCACCCTGTTTGCCTCAGTCTCCTCATCTTTAAAATGAGCTGGAGAAGGAAATGGCAGACCACTCTAATATCTCTACCCAGAAAATCCCAAATGGGGTAACAAAAGTATTGGATGTAAATATGACTGAGCAATATTGAAATACTTCTGGAGACTAGATAGAGAATTTGACAAAGCAGAGGACATTCAGAAAGAGCATGACTAGTTTGCTAATACCTACCAGCAGGAATATCAAGTGAGGCTGGTGACCTGACAGCCCTTCCTCGCTCAAGACAGAGTCAAGTGCAAGTTCTCTTCATTTCTCTGATGGCAATGAAGGACAAACACAAGAACTTTATATTTGGGCTATAGTGTATACTCATGATACATAGGCCCCACATACTATATTTGGGAATAATTACTTGTGACTCTTAACTAACAAATATTTATAATGCATATTTACAGATGTCCAAGAGGAGAAAATTTGTTACCTTGCCAGTATGTGAACTTTTCAATATAACTTTCCTAGTATTTTTCTCTTGAGATTCTTAGAACCCAGGGGCTATGAAGTCTAGATGGGCTAGCACTAGTAATGGGGTTCTGGAAAGTAATACACGGAAAGAGACAAAAAAGGGACAAAAGCATGACAAGGTGGTAACCATGGGCTCCCAAGTCATGATCTGTTTTTCAAGCTGGAGAAGGGCCAGGAAGAAATTTTTCTCACACTCTCAAGGCACAAAGTAGATGCATGGACCTTTGTTCCTATCCTAGAGAATGCCGGTGAGTGATCAAACTTGCTGCCTGCTGCCTGAGCTATTGCTATTCATCTATTCTTAAATCAAGGTAGAGTTTCCTGGATCCAGTGGCTGTGGTTTATGATTCTAAAGACTTATTATTCCTATGTGATGAACAAATTGCTCTCCTAACATTTTGGTTTCCCTAGATTAACTTCGGAATGGACCTTGACTCTGGATGAGAATAGATGAAAAATCATCCATCCTTGGAATAGTGGGAAGGGATGAAATGGTTTACTTGGGACCAAAGTGTTAGCAGAGTTTTCTGATGATATATTTCTTTGATATCAAAATGCTTGCTATTTTTAAGTAAATTGCTCTGCTGGCTAATGAAGTTTAAGTTATTTGCTAATAATCACTGGATGAAACAATGATAAAGAAGTGAAAGTATGTGGAGACAAAATGAGTCAATGAGAATATCCCTCACATAGGCAAGGCATATTGCAGGGGATTGGGGGGTAGGCTACACACCTCTCTTAGTTTAGCTACTTGACTTGGATAAGTTGCTCCCTCTCTTTGGGCAAACTAGGATCGTGAATTTAGATCTGAAAGCAGGGATGTGCTGGAGGCAGCTCAAATGGGGCTCACAAAACCTGGTTGTTAAAGTTTATGTGAGCATTTGTGCCTCGGACATCTGCAAATGCTACAAATCAGAGATTGATTTATTGCTTTTCTGGTTGTCTAGACTTAAAAAAGTGATTGGGAAGATGTGAAAAATTCAGATTAAATTTCAGAGTATGTCATGATTTTTTCTTTTTCTTTTTTGAGACCCAGGTTTTAAACACTGCCAGTAAGTATATCATTGTCTGGAGGGAATCTTAGAGATGATGTAGTCTAACTGTTATTTTATACATATTTTGCCCAAGTTCACATAGTAAATAACTGAGCTGTGATTGGAACTTTGGTCTTAGGACTCCAAGTTCAGGGCTCTTCTACACCTGTGCTATTTCTGTTTCCTTATTTGAAAAAATGAGTGAGTTTGATCAAATTATCTCTGAGTTTTCCCTTTAGGCTCTAAATTCTATGATCCATCACATAAAGTTAAGTCTATGCATAGTTTATGGAGAGAGATGTGGAAGAAATGGTCTTCCTGCCTCTAATATCTCCCTCTGAAAACCATCCTATCCATTTCCCTGAGTAATCTTTCTAATGCATTGCCCTCATCACATCAGTCTTCTAGTCACAAATCTTCAGTGATTTTCCATTAACTATAGAAGCCATATCATTGTCTGACATTCAAGGCCCTCTGTGATCATTTCTGCAGTCTGCCTTTCCAATTCGTGCTCTGCTTCGTGCACTCTACCCTTTGGCCAAATTGGACTAATAACTCTTCACCAGATGACTTCTTCCATGATCCCCTTTTTGCCTCCGTGTTTCTGCTCATGGAATGTGCTGTGCCTTGATTCTTCCCATTTGGGACTGTTGAAATCTTTCCTGTCCTTTAAGGCCTGTCCTAAATGCACTTCCTCCAGAAAGCTTTCCTCAGTATGCATCTTTCTCTCTTTGGACCCTACCTAACACGGTACATTTCCTACACATTAATTTTTTGTAGGTGGGACTTTTGACTTGAAATATCACAGAGTACAGTTATCACCTCCCAAGGACTTCTTGCTGTCTTTCCCTTTCTCCCCATCACTCCATGGGGACTGAGGGCTATGCCTTCCCTTCTCTCCCTCCTGCTCTTTCTTCAACTGTTTTTGCTTCAGTTGACAAATTTCTAGCTCTGGCTCTGCTCAGTTGCAATACATGCATCACACTTGTCAGATTGTTGAATTCAGAAAGGCAGGGGCCTTTGTAGCTCTCCCTCTCCCCATGTTTCTCCAGCACAGAAGCTGACTCACAGCTGGACCTTTGGCTGAACTTAATGTCCACATCTCCTACAGAGCTGCCTTTCATCAGCACAGAGCAGTGCCCAGGACTGCTCCTAGAAAATTCCCCTTTCCCAAGTGCACAGAATAGCTGGATGACAAACACTGGGACTTAAGTAATCTTTTCAGAAACAATACGCTACTCCTATCACCACCTGCATTGAGGTATTTCCTCCATTGCTACTGACACAAGCTCATCTGTCTTCATGGGTCTTTGCATTGTGCCCTTCCCAGGCAGAATTCCTCTAATCTCCCCATCTAGCAGAGACATGGAAGAGTTTCCATGGCAATTGCCGCCATGTAGTGGCATCAGGGAGGCTGCCTGAAAAGTCCTCATTTGCCTTGAAGTATGTTCATTCAATAAACATTTATTAATCTCCCATTGTGTACAGGGCCCAAAGCTTAGCACCTATAGAGTGTTTGCACATGGCAGAATCCCTGCCTCCATGTAACTCAGAGCCTACTAAGGGGGAAAACACACAAGTCTAGATAAACGATAACCTGCAGCTTCATGTAATTAATTCATTAACAAGATGTATAATACTATGTGAGTCTCAGGGAGGGCAAGGACAGAAAGATCCCCTTGATAACAAAATATAATAGTTCTTTCTGTGGTAGCAAAGGACTAGCAACAAAGCAGAAATTTATTGATTGAAGAATGTCTAAAGGAATCAAGATATATTACTATTCTGTAATAAATGATGACTACGAACAATTCAGAGAAGCATGTGAACAGATGACATAAATCAATAAAAGCAAGCAGAACCAGGAAATTAGTAATATATTTACAAAGATTATTGTTGTTGTGTTCGTCCTTCATGGCTGGAGAAGACCATGCCATCAGAGAAATGATGATGTGACTTGCACTTGACTTTGTTTTGAGTGAGGGAGGGCTGTGCAGGTCACCAGCCTCACTTCTCCTCCAGAGCCATCTGGATCCAGTGACCAGATATCCATCAGGATGGCTGGAGATGACCCAGGATGCACTGGGAGACTGGCCCCTATAGGCCAAGGTCTATTCAGGTGCTCACTTAGGGTGAGGTAATACCCATTCATTGAATAGGCCTGTTTAAGAAGTAGCCAGAGGATGACCCCTTTAATGAGACAAAGATAAAGAAAGACATCAGGTTGGGAGGGAAACAGCCTCAGTTACTATTGAGAATCACTCAAGCCAGTAGAGTCCAGAAGAGAGCCCTATACCATGTGAACAAAATAAGAAAAAATCCATGATGTTACAAAATTATAATGTACAAACTTGTCCTGGAAAAAAAGATGAGAAAATATATCTTCCTTCCTTCTTTGTAGAAGTGGAGGACTATAGGTGACCACACTGTATAGTTGTCATGTTGGTTCATTTTGCTGGATTTTTTTCTTTTCTCTCTCTCTCTCTCTCTCTCTCTCTCTCTCTCTCTCTCTCTCTCTCTCTCGTATTCAGAAATGAAGCTTATGTGTAAATAAATGATATCAGTAAAAATTTGAAAAGTACAATATGGGATATGGAAAGGAAGGTCATTAATGAAAGGAATGGTCAAGGAAGGTTTCATGGAGAAGGTGAAATTTGAGAAATAAATGAACAATGCCTCCTCTTCTCCCTACTAACCTGACCTCCCCCCCACCCCCCACCCAACAGCAGCAACAAAAATACTTTCCAGTTCTTGGCAGATAGCATAGTTGTGGAAGTTCATGAAGATGCTGGCAGTGATAGGAGAACTCCAGCTAAAGGAGATTTAGAAGAGACTAGAAAGTGTGGCCCAGGGTTTTAAACTATGCATTAACTTATAGAAAGGCAAGTTTGGCAAATTGAAATTTTCCTGGTCTAGCTCACACTGAGTACAGAATATTTGATTTCCAGATCTGCCTCTGGTTCCTATTAGCTTCTATATTACCCCACCCCTGAACTTGTTTTTGTTCTTGTTTTTAATCCAGCCTCTTCTTTGTACTCTCTGACCATCTCAGGCTCATTTAATTCTATGACTGTCAACCCCATTTACTGACCTTGGCTCCCACTTCAAGCATCACTACCACCTGGTCATTTCAGTTCCAAGACTTGAATCCCAATCCATTGAATTCTACTTGTTCCACATTCCGTCTACTCTTGTCCAGTGACCTGGATCAGCACATCCTGACTTAACATCGCCCTTTTCCCCATTGACATGGAACTCATATAGCTGCTGTCTCTGAATTGTTACAGTAGTATATATCCTGGGGAGATGTTTCAACATAGAGAAGGCAAAATAGAGCTTACCTTGCTTGTCTGACTTTGGTGTCATTGTGTTAGTAGGGTTGTGTTTGTCCTTCATTCTCAAAGAGGACCATGATATCAAAATGATGACATGACTTGCAGTTGACTTTGATTTGAGTGAGGCAGGGCTATGTAAGGTCACTAACCTCACTTTCTTCTCCTGAGCCATCTGGGTCCAGTGGCCTGAAATTCATCAGGATGATTGGAGATGGTCCAGGATGCAGTGTGAGACCCTGGCCCTTTCAGGCTAAGGTCTTATCACATTCTCACTTTGAGTGAGATGCAACCATTCAATGAATAGACTTGTTTAAGTAGTTACTCAAGGGATGACCTCCTTTAATCGGAAAAAAAAATCAAGCTGGGAGGGGAAGGCCCTCAGGGTTCCTGAGTAAAAGAGAAACAATTACTATTTAGTAATTACATTGACTCTGTGATAGGTAGGTGAGGACTTGTCCCATCTATGAGCTCCAGAATGGATTGGGTTTAAGGCTTGATCTTTGAGCAAGAAATGTAGCCATAAACACAGAGGAAAAAGGGCCATCAAGTGCACCTTCACCTGGGTAGAACATCAGAGGACTGGAAAGGAGAGGAGAGGACAGGACAGGACAGGAGAGGAGAGAATATGAGAGGAGAGGAGAGGAGCTGCTATTCACTCACGGTGTTTGTCCTTCATTCTCAAAGAGGACCATGACATCAAGATGATGACATGACTTGCAGCTGACTTTGATTTGAGTGAAGGAGGGTTGTGCAAGGTCACCAGCCTCACTTTCTTCTCCTGAGCCTGATATTCATCAGGATAACTGGAGATGGGCCAGGATGCAATGAGGATGAAGGGTATTTAAAGAGAAGGGAGAGTTGTTGATAGATTTAAGTAGGACAACAACTTTTATCCCTTTAGATGATTTGTCTTTTTCAGTGTGAGAGGGCATTTCAAACAAACCTGGGACATCAAAGCAGCATTATGACTTTGCCTGGGTTTCCCAAGGAGAAATTTTCCTCATGTGGAGGTACCTCTTCCCCTTGCACAAATTCCTAGGGAGGTGAGGGCAGAGTGTGTGTTCATGTCCCTTCCTCAGGTTCCTTACATCTTGCGGCTGCACTTGTTATATTGTGCCTGTGTGGCTAGGGGAGGGAGGAAGGGTTAGTGTTCTGAAAAGGTCTGAGTTTGTGATGAGAAGGCCTCTCAGGGACTGTTTTGGCTGTGTTTTTGAAAGGACACTTGTTTTGAGAATCTACTTTATCACCCTAAGGATTAGACTGAATAGGACAAGTTCCTCTTCTTAGATTTTATTTTTTGTTATTCAACAGCTGCCTTGCTTGCTTTAACAGGGAACTGCTCCAGCATCAGTAACTTCACATCTGTGGAAAATTGTTTTCTAGCATACATGGAATTGAAATGTGCCTGGGTCAGGCAGCATCTGTGGGTTTCCACAATTGAGCCTGATCGACTTAATCACAGCTGTATGATTACATTGACTGCCTCTAAATGGCTGATGAGTTGGGTTTGGAGCATCTAACTGGCCCTCCTCCATGTCACACTTGTCCATATGAGAGATACCACTAATGTGAGTTTGTAAGCAACTGGCCGACAAGAGGGAATGAGAGAGGCAAATTTAGGTTTGATATAAAGAAAATTTTGTCAAAGGGCCAAGCACATACAAAATTGGAATAGGTTATCTCTAGAAGTAATGAATTACTTGTCCACTGAGGTCTTCCAAGGGAAGTTGGATGAAAATTTGTTTGGGGTATGGAAGAAAAGACATGGGTTAGACACGATCTGTCTGATGACCCACCTAATTCTGAGATTATATGAACTACAAATGGTAGGGATGGGAGAAATCAGAACTTTTGGGTCTTAAATTCTTCAAAATTTGAAAATTATTAAGAGGAACCAAGTATGCCCATGTGGGGAGGAAAAAGCAGTGTACCTGGGTGCTAAGGAGGACAAGATTAAAGGTGGATATGCTTAAGAGATGAGAGGCTGTACCAGAAAATTCCTACTTGACCTGATGAATTATGACTAGAATACAGCAATTATGACTAGAATACAATCAATCTTATTTGAAACAAATAGATACAATTTTTAAAAAGGCAGTTCCACTGTGATAAAGGCCTCATTTCTAAAATATATAGAGAACTGATTCAAATGTACAAGAATACAAGTCATTCCACAATTGATAGATGGTCAAAGGATATGAACAGGGAGTTTTCAGAGGAAGAAATTAAAGCTATCTAGTCATATGAAAAAATACTCTAAATCACTTTTGATTAGAGAGATACAAATCAAAACATCTCTGAGGTACCACATCACACCTATGTGATTGACTAACATGACAAAACAGGAATATGATAAATATTGGAGAAGATGTGGGAGAGTTAGAACACTAATTCATTGTTGGTGGAGCTGTGAGCTGTTACAGTCATTCTGGAGAGTAATTTGGAACTAAGGCCAAAGGGCTACAAAAATGTGTATACACTTTGATCCAGAAATTTCGCTTCTAGGACAGTATCTCAAAGAGATCATAAAAATGGGAAAGGGTCCCACATATACAAAAATATTTACAGCAGCTCTCTTTGTGGTGGCCAAAAACTGGAAATTGAGGTGCTGTCCATCAATTGGGAGGTGGCTGAATGAGTTGTGGTATATGAATGTAATGGAATACTGTTGTGCTATAAGAAATAATGAACAGGAAGACTCCAGAGAGGCCTGGAAAGACTTATATGAACTGATGTTGAGTGAAAGGAGCAGAACCAGAACTTTGTACACAGCAACAACCACAGTGTGTGGAAAAATTTTCTGGTAGACTTAGTACTTCACAACAGTGCAAGGACCTAAAAATTTCCCAATGGACTCTTGAGGCAAAATGCCTTCCATATCCAGAGAAAGAACAGTGGAACTTGACTGCAGAATGAAGATCTTTTCTCTTGTGGTGGGTTTTGTTTTCATGATTTCTCCCATTCATTTTAATTCTTCTATGCAACATGACTAAGGTGAAAATGTATTTAATAAGAATGTAAGCGTAGAACCTATATAAGATTGCATGCCATCTCAGGGATGAAGGGAGAAGGGTGGGGGGAAGGTAGGGGAAGGAGGGGGAAAAGTCTAAGATATATGGAAGTGACTGTAGAAAACTGAAAACAAATTAATTAATAAAAAATAAAAATAATAAAATAAAATAAATCTTGTGTCTAACACCTGAGAAAAGACAGTTCCATAATATTAAGAATCTAAAATCGTGAGGAAATTCAAATAACAGACCATAAAAATGACACATAGATGTGATGTTATAGTGATGGGCAACTTCAATTATATAAGCATCTGCTTTCTCTCTCTGTCTCTATCTTTTTGTCTCTGTCTCTGTCCCTCTCTTCCCCCCACCCTTCTAAGAGTAGAGCCTCTGAGAAATTCTTGACCTGGCTTAAAGGTCACCTCATTCTTCAAAAGGCAGAGAAAGTGATGAGAGGAACTGCTATTCTGGACCTGATTTTGGACAATAAACAAGACATGGTTGCCAAAATGGAAAGGACAAAAAACCTCGAGAGGAAGTGGCCTTGTCACCCTACTAATAAAGCTTCACATTTCCATGGTCATTTGTGATTTATTAAAAGATCTTAAATAGCAGCCTTGCAAGGTAGGGAGGGAAAATGTTATTGTCCCTATTTGATGGAGAAGCTCAAACAGGCTGAGAAACCTGCTAAGACTTCACAGCTCATGTATGCCAAAACAAAGACTCAAAGGAATAGTGCTACTGGATAGGCTCCATTCTTTCAGTACGATTGAATCACAGAGTTTGAGTGAGACAAACCTTAGGTATTGTCTAATCCAAATGTTCTTAGCTAGGAGACTTTGAACTTGTTTTTCTTTAATATTTTAATAAAATTTAAGTGTAATTTGCTTTGTTTCTAACACTATGTATTTTGTTTTATGCATTTACAAACCTTATTCTGAGAAAGGCTCCACAGGTTTCACCAGACTACCAAAAGGACCCATCACACAAAAAAGTTAACAACCCTAACCTACATTAGGAAGTTATAGCAGATAAGAATGTTATATAAAAAGGATAAACAAGAAGCCCTGTGGATCACCTGGAGCTAAGTACTAGTTAAGACTCTCTTAGTAAGAAAATTGAGATTCAACCATCAGAGAAGAAAGAAGATTCTTGTATGCTGAAGAACAGTGATGAAAATCCACAAAGATTCCCAAGACAGATGTTTTCTGGTAATGGTCAGAGGGAGAAGAAATTAGGAGTAGTTCCTAGTGTCTCTCTGATGAGGGGCACTGAGGCAATAATGCTCTATAATGGAGGATCAGGTATTGTATTTGAGTTATTCCAGAAAGCCTTCCCCAGACTGGTAAACACAAACATCAATACCCACCTACTGATTTGGGAACAAATGAAAGAGTCTAGGAAAACACTTAGTGAAAGAAACTGAAAAACTTAGGGGCACACATGGTAATTTTATTATTGCTCCCAACTGAAGGTAGGGGCTGATACAGAACAGAAAGATAGGTCTAGGAAATAAAGAGCTGCTTAAGAAGACGGTGTCTAAGGATGTGATTTGGATTTGGCTTGGTATGTAAAAACGATAGGTTCTCACCTTATTGGGGTTGGTAAAAAAGGATTTGCCTCATGTCACAGATCTGATCAAGAGAACTTTAAACTAAAAAGGGAAAGTAGAAGAATCAAGTTACCTGCACAAACTTTCAAAGCCAGACACTGTAGAAAGTCATAAGTACAAACACGGAAGAGTAACAATGGAGACAACCAGGGATATGCAGCATATGTTGTCCTAGAAAACAGCTGGCGATAATATTGGAAATGGAGACATCTTTATATAGATGTACAAAGTATGGGCTGTCCTTGAAGTGAACTTGAGGTCCTCATCAAAGCAGGCAAATTTGACCATCTATGTTTTGCAGAGACTTGGTGGGACGTATGGAGATAATGGCTACAGTAGGACTCTGGAAGAGGACATGCTTTGTTCAAAAGGGTCAGAATAGAAACGAGCTGAGTAGCATCATATATTAAGATGCCTTTAAATGAGAAGATCCAGAATGGTGTAAGTATTTGGGTGAAGATCAATCGACAGAGAAATAGAAAAAAATCTTGTCATGGGAAGAAAATACAGAGCACCTAAACAAAAAGAAGTTATAGATATGTTTGGGAAAGAGATTACAAGCCTAGCCTTGAGACAATATAGTAACAGAGTGGGTCTTGATTATCTGAAACTCTCTGTCTCTGTCTCTTTCTCTCTCAAGCAAAACAGCTGATAACTTCTTGACTTGCCTTAATGACAATTTGATTTTCAAGAACTGGTGAAAACAACAAGGATCTTGCTATTCAAGATCTGATTCTGACTAACTAGAAAGAACTGATTGCTGAAGTGGGAATGTGGTAATGTAGAGAACTTTGTGAAGGGGTGGGGTGTTAATGTGATCACTGCCTTTTAGAATTCATGATAGATGGGGGGAGAAAAACCAACCTAGTCTTGAGCCTTATTTTATCTATTTTTAAAAGTATATTTATTTTTATAATTTTTCATTGATAACTTTTAACTTTAAATGAGTTATTTCTGGAAAAAGAGTTCCACTCCTCTGCCTCTGTCCTTTTAGATTATAGGAGATTAGATTTCAAAGAGTTCAGAAAATGTGGTCAGGATTCTGCATTGATACAGCAGAAAGAGAACTTGTAGTGGATGTGGATTCAAATCCTACTTCTGATGCTTACTGCCTTTGTGACCTTGGGTAAATCACTTGACATTTTTAAGTCTCATTTTCCTCATCTGTAAAATGGTAGTGGTGGTGGGAGAGCGAATTAGATGGCTTCTGAAGTTCCTTCCAGTTCTAAATCTATCATTCATTGATCCAAAAGACGTTTAGGAAATGGGAAATACTCAAGAATGAAATTCCAAAGATGAAAATAGAGGTAATTCCAATTAGTAAAGAAGAAAAACCTGTTAAAAGAATGAATTAATAAAAATGTAATTTCATAAGCACTGAAAATGTGCAGAAAACCTTGCAATATGCTTAGGATACAAAGAGAAAGGCAAGACAGGCTTTGCTTTCAAGGAATTCATATTGTGTCTGACATGAGAGATAGCACACAGAAGAGGATTCAGATCAGCTGTGAGCCAGATGCAGACTTGATTCTCAGAGGATGGGGGCCAAGCAGGTGGGAACGTATATACTTTAACACTGTTTTCATTGACCAAATCACATTCATTTCTGATGTTGAACCACTTTGGTTGAATGGCCTTCCTTTTTTGGGAAGTTGCTGTGGTTGCTGAGAAGCTAGGGGCTACAGAAGCAATTTTCAGCTCACATCTCCATATAGGTCAACTACATGATGAATGGCTCTAGGGCCTGGTCTGGAAGCAGGACTGAGAGTCTGAGTGGTGTTGGTCAGGGGATCTGCTCTTCCTAGGCCTCTTGAGCTCAAGATCCTGAACTGTCTCATCTTGGAGAGGCCATGCTTTGAACTTTCTTGGAAATTAACCCCTCCAGTCTCTTCCTCAAGGAACCTTGCTCCTTCACCTAATCTGGCTTGCTTGTCTTCTGAGCGGTAGTTGGTAACTTATAATTCATGTATGAATTCTAGACAAAACAGTCTAGAAAGGGAAGGTAACAGAGAGTAAATACAAAATAATGAAATTCTTAAAACGCTGTTGGCTGTATTTTTAGCTATGATGGGGATGAGACAAAGATCACCTAAGAAATAGAATTATTGCTCAGAGTGGATAGGACAATGCTAACAGATGACAAAGAGAAGACAGAATAACTCAATCCTTTGCTTTTTTTCTTTTTTTCTTCTTTTCTTTCTTTCTTTCTTTCTTTCTTTCTTTCTTTCTTTCTTTCTTTCTTTCTTTCTTTCTTTCTTTCTTTCTTTCTTTCTTTCTTTCTTTCTTTCTTTCTTTCTTTCTTTCTTTCTTTCTTTCTTTCTTTCTTTCTTTCTTTCTCTCTCTTTCTTTCTTTCTTTCTTTCTTTCTTTCTTTCTTTCTTTCTTTCTTTCTTTCTTTCTTTCTTTCTTTCTTTCTTTCTTTCTTTCTTTCTTTCTTTCTTTCTTTCTTTCTTTCTTTTTTTCAAAAACAGCAACACATATAACCCTCATCCCAAAGTCCAATGCTATGAACATCTCTTCTTATTGGTGGAGATAAATGCCTCACCCTGCATAAGCGCTTGGGTGGAGTGGATGAGAAGTGAGAGAGCTCCAGCCTTCATCAGTCCCCACTCTGGGTTTCTTCTTTGAAAATGAAGGACAAACACAGACCTGTGAGTAGACTGAGCTGCCTGAATGTGAACCCAGCTAGCTCAGTAACTCAGCTCATCTGATCCCTTCTGTCCCCCTCTCTTCCTTCTCCTCTCCATAGGAAGGTAAATTTGGATAGCCAGAGGACCCCAAATTAACTTGAGGTTTACGGGCCAGATTTCTTCCTTCCTTCCTTCCTTCCTTCCTTCCTTCCTTCCTTCCTTCCTTCCTTCCTTCCTTCCTTCCTTCCTTCCTTCCTTCCTTCCTTCCTTCCTTCCCTCTCTTTCTTTCGTCTCTCCCTCCCTTCCTTCCTTTCCCCATGCCTTAAATCCAGTGCACTCTTAAAGAGACCTATTCACTAAATGGGCATTATCTTACTCTGAGTGCTTGAATAGGCCAAAGTCTCCTATTGCGTCCTGGGCCATCTCTAGTCATCCTGATGAATATCTGGTCACTGCATCTAGATGACTCAGGAGGAGAAAGTGAGGCTGGTGACCTTGCACAGTCCTCCTTCACTCAAAACAAAGTCAAGTGCAAGTCATGTCATCATTTCTCCGATGTAATGGTCTTCTTGAAAAATGAAAGATGAACACAACAACAGCAACAGCTCTAGGGATTCTTGAGGCATGATTCTCCCTTTGGGATTCTCCAAGTAAGTCTTTTTTTTTCAAGAGTAGTATCAAGTTGGCTTCCAGTTTTGAGAGAGAAGATGGAAGAAGTCACCCCCACTTATGTTGCTGAAGGAAAAGACTCTGAGAAGACACGAGAGGAGTGGGAAGTCTTCATCATGTCAATTTCCACCTTGCTACTCTAGAGACTCGAGGAGTCTCTCCTTGGGTGAGATGCAAGGCCCTTTCTTGGTTGAACTGAGTTTTCTTGCTTCCACTGAAACAGCTCCTTTACTCTATATTGTTTGGTTTATATTTTTCCATGTATACCTTTCTGTTTTACTATAATTTGGATAAATGAACTTCTTTGAAATTCACTATATGTGTTCATCTTGCAACTGATATTAGGTAGGGAAGGGGTCAAGACCGGGATATAGAGTTTGGAGACCTCCATCCCTACTCCCCCAATGACAAAGATCAAAAATTAGATGGAACCCGATCATCCTCTAGATGAATACTATCTAAGGGATCAGATAGATATATTTCCAGTCTAGTCCACCCCTCTCCCCAAAGAAGCCCCAACATCTGCTCCCCAACTTCTGTTTCTTCTCTATTAGAATGAAAGTGTTCCTTGGAGAAGGGTGGGTCATAAGGTTCAAGTAGAGATGTCTACTCTGCCTCCCTTTGCACTACCCTCTATGATAGTCCCATCTCCTGACACATGGAGTCCTCATTACGTTTGTGGGACCCATTCATTCTTGTCTTTATCTAGGTGGAAAGGGAAGAGTCCTGGATCAAGGGTCTTAGATCTCTGGTTGTCATATCATAACCAGTGGTTGTTAAAACTGCTCTTAATTTTGACACACCAAAGGTGAGTGGTTGTCTTTAATACCAGAGATGGGTGGTTGTGTTCATCCCCAAAGGGGGGGGCATAGATTTTCCCAAGAAGGAACATAACATTTGACAGGTCTTCTGAGGGCTGTCTCCCTCTCTCTATTTTCTCTCCTTCTTCCCAGGAGGTGGGAACAGCATCCAGCCACAGTGCCTCACTGGAAAGCAGAAGCTGTTTCTGTTTCTTTGTTTTTCTCTCCCCTTACCACCCTGTCTCTCTACAAGTATGCCCCCTCCTCCCTTCCTCCTTCCTCCTCTTTCTTCCTCCATTCCCTTCTGCTTGGCTTGAAGCTAGAAAGCCTGCAAAATTTGGTGCCAAGGCCTAGGAGGAAGAGTGTAATTTCATGTTCTTTACAAGGATATATATATATGTGTCTTATCATTTCAAGGTTACTGTAAAGGTTCATTTTTAGTTTATAGAAGTAACTTTTGATGGATTTACATTCATTACTGAATTCAATTTTTAAATTTTTAAAATTCAAATTTTCTCCAAAGTTAATTTACTAGTCCTCATTAATGGCTACTCTGTAGTGAGCAAAGCTGCCTGTTTATTCAGTGCATCCTATTTTCCATTGCCTATAAAATTCCTAGTTAATAAGAGCCCTGATTTCTAAAGATTCTGATGCATAGACTCAGGGAACTTTTTGTACTACTTTCAACAAGATTTTCCATCACTGGACTTCATCAAGTGAAGGTTGAATGAACACTTCCTTGGTGTCTTATGTAGGATTCAGAGCGGGTATGGGTTAGAATAGATGGCCTCTGAGATTCCTTCCAACTCTGAGCTTCTGTGATCCTCTGATATTCAACAAACTTTTATGTGCTAAATGTGTGCTTGGCACTGTCCTAAGCCCTTGGGATATAAAGAATGGGACAAAACATGGTCCCTGCTCTCAAAGATATTGTATTATAATTGGGAAGATTATATGCAAAAAAACTTTATATCCAAGGTATATACAATGTGAATCTCAGAGTAGGTAAGGAGTGGGAAGGAGGAAAGGCTTGTTCCCACCTGCAGAAGGTGGGATTTGAAGAGGTTTGGAGGAAGCCAAGGAAGCCAGGAGGAGGAGGTGAAGTAGGAGATCATTCCAGGCTTAAGGAGCAGCTGGTAAAGGCAAGTCTGGGGATGGAGTGTCCTATAGAAGGAACAAGCCAGAAAGCTAATGTTGTTAGATCATCTGTGATGGAGTAATATGTTAAGGGGAATAAAGGACTAGAAAGGTAGGAAGGCACCAGCTTGTTAAGAGTTTTAGAAATCAGACCTATTTTTGATCCTGAAGGTAATAGGGATGCACTGGAATTTAGTGAATGGGAGGAGGGGGAGTGAAATGGACAGGCCAGCCCTTTGCATTGAGAGGAATAGGGTCCAGAATGAGGTAGGTAATCTTGCTGAACTCTGCCATTGTTCTGGAAGAGTGTCTTCTCCTCTGGAAGAGTGTATTCATTCCTAGGTGTTACATTTTGAGAAAGACAATTGTCAAGCTGGAAAATGTCTCCAGTAGGACATTCAGGATATCACGGGTCTAGAAATCATGCCCTATGAGGATCCACTGAGAAAACTCAGGTTGTTTAGCCTGGAGAAGAGAAGATTGGGGGTATAAGTCTGAGGGTGGGCAGGGAGATGCAATAGAGAACCAGCAGCTATCCAGGACTTTACTTGTTTCTTTGAACCTAGAGACAAAAACCGTAAGCAATAAGTACATATTTCATAAAGATAGATTTAGGCTAAGTGCAAGGAAAAACATCCTAATAATCTGAGTCATCCAAAAGTGGAACGGGCTGCCTTAGAAGGTAATGAATTTCTTCTCACTACAGAAGATGGATGAGCCTTTGTCAAGGATGCTGGGGAGATGATTCCCATTCAGTTATAGGGTGGGCTCAGTGGCCTTTGAGATTCCTTCCAGCTCTGAGACCAAGTGATTCTGTAATTTGCTTGATGTCACATAGGTAGTTAATGAGAGGGCCAGGACTAAAACCAGGTCCCCTGATACTCAGATGAATCAACAAGTTGAAAGATAAGGTTGCATGTGCCTAATGCCCAGATGATTGATATAGATCACAAATTACTTTAGAGACTCCAAAGGAGGTGGAAAGAGAAGGCTATGAGGCAGTTGAAGGACCTTTTGATCACTGTGGTCTTGGGCATTCAGGAAGGCTCTGTGGAAAAGTAAGGGTTTACCAAAGACCTGAGGTCTGTGGTTTTTAAGTGACTTGCTTAGGGTCACCCAACTAATAAGTGTTTGAAGGAGGATTTGAACTCAGGTTTCCTTTGACTTCAAGTTCAGTACTCTAGCTGCTATGCCACCTAGATGCTTCTGAAGTAGGGCAATGATCATATGAGTGGATAAAAAGGGAAAGGTGCAAGAGATAATTTTGGAGGTATGCTCAACAAGGCTTAACAACAGATTGGATAAAGAGGGCAGGAGAGAGGAGGGGCAATTGAAGACAACTCCAAGGTTACAAACCTGGGTAACATGATGGATAGTGGTGTCCTCAACAGAAATGAGCTTGTCAAGAAGAGGCAGTGATTTTGGGAGAAACATGGTCTGCTTTAGACATGTTGAATTTGAGATGTCTTCAGGGTATCCAGCTAAAGATGTGCACTAGGCAGCTGGTGACCCAGGAATGGACTTCAGGAGAGACACTCAGCCCAGATATAGATCTGGAAGTCCTTTGTATAGATATGGCAGTAGGTAATTTGGTGATCTCACCAAAAGGGAGTTTAGAGATACGTAAGAAAGTCTTGGAGATTCCTAGAGTAGCCCCCTACCAGACCTACATCCTATAACCCAATGTAATTCAATCCTCTTAGCAATTATTAAATGTCTACTATATGTACCAAAGTGTGCTGGGCCCTGTCAACTGAGGGGTTAAATGTTCTGACCCCAGCTTCCATTGTCCAGCCTTTTCCTTTTTCAGGAACATAGAATCCTTCCTCTTCTTTCAGTGGAACATTGTAAGTTGCCAGATGTATACTGGAAATGGACTCCAAACAGGAATAAGCAACTTCATGTCGGTAAAGAAGAAACATGAGTCTTTGGCTCCCCGAAAAGAAACATAATTTTCTTCCCCCTGTTCTCCTAAAATGGAACAATAACATCTAACATGGTAAAAATAGTTTTGTTTTCCTTCAAGATAAAAAATATCCAACACACACACTCAAGCACTAATTGAAAAATGAAAAATCCTGCCTTGGGATACCTAAAGCTCACGCACACCCACTTTTATCAAGGGAATATCCCAATTAGGCTGGGTCTAGGAGGCAATGTGGAGTAGGGAAGGAAAGCCCTGAAGTCATAATGGATGAGACGGGATTGGATTTGGAATCAGAAGTTCTGGGTGACAGTCCTAAATGACATTTCTAGCTGAATGACTGTGGATGGATCACACATCAGTTTTCCTTAACTGTCAAATGAGAGTGGTGATACCTGTACAGGTGTCTGTACAGGGTTCTGCTGAAGTAAGGACTTGGCCAGTATGAAAGTACTAGAAACTATTGCTACTATTGCTTTTGATCTATACTAGCCCTTCAGCACCAACAAAACTGCCCTGACAGCATCATTGGAAACAAAATAATTTATTCATTTACAGGAGGATGGAAGAGTTTTTTTTGAGGGAGAGCAGTTTGGCTACTTGGAGCTTCATGAAATGTAGAAGTTCTGGGGGGAAACCCTATATTCTTTGCTATAGGAAGGAAGACAAAAATAAAAATGCCATTTGCTAGTTTGGAGAGGAAAGGCAGCAGGTACCACTGAGGAGCCTGAATCTCATTAAAATGCAGTTGCCTCCACAGTACGGAGATCTATGGGTGGGCAGTAATATCTAGGGATGCTCAGAGGAATTCTCTAGCTCTCTTCCTTAGGCAGTGCTGCCTCGTTGGGGTTTGGCAAATCATTCGACTGGTACTAGTGGCTCAGGAAGCAGACTTTTGAAGATTTGATTTGACAGAAATCACTGTTACCAACATTCCTGCTGCTAAGTTCATACCTTAACATTAGAAGACACAGATGTCAGAGGGAGTCCTTTCTACATCAGTTAAGGGGTGTATTCAAGTGGAGACTGGATGGCATCTTGTTGGGGAGAGATGGAGAGTTCCCAGACTTTGGCATCAGGTTCAAATTCTGCTATTTTTTTTCTTGTTGCTGTATGTTGCTATTTAGTCATTTTCAGTTGTGGCTGTCTCTTCATGACTCCTTTTTAGATTTCCTTGGCAAAGATATCAGAGTGCTTTGCCATTTCCTTCTCCGGCTTATTTTACAGATAAGAAGACTGCAGCAAACAGGGTTAAGTGACTTGCCCAGGGTCACACAGCTAATACATGTCTGCACCAAGATTTGAACTCAGGAAAAGGAATCTTCTTGACCTCAGGCCTGGCACTTTACCCATTGTGCCACTTAGCTGCCCCTTTAATCCTCCACTTTTGACTAAGTAGTTGTTATGCAAACTGTTTTCCTATAATAAGATAAGCACTTGTGTATAGCTTGGATATAATGAATGTTTGTGTCCCCAAACTGTCACATACCTGTGCCCCCCAAATCTGGTAACAACTGATAAACATGTGGTAATGACATTGGCATGCTAAAGCTTTGATTGATAGTTTCCTCTCATCATAAGCTTGGACCAGGCATTTAACTTGTAAATTCCTTTATCTAGAACTATATAAAACCACTGCAGCTCCCAGTCATTAGTCTTGAGTCATTATTAGGACAGATTCCTCTGTTTCTCACATTCAGATATTTGAACATCCCATATTTGTTTGAGAGTAGTGTTGACTTGCTACAGTTCTGCCTCAGAGACACATACTCAGTTTCCAGTTGAGCAGAGTGAGAACTTGTCATAGACACTGGTAGGAAACATCCTACCTTTAAGAATCCAGTTGGTGGTTTATTGCCAGAAGGGTTGATATTTCTGTGGTTTAGTGGTTGATAAAGTTTGATTGCATGAATTTATGGCTGTAAGTCTCACGAGTGTATCATCAACCCTAATAAACATATATAAATAAATCACTTTATGCATGCACTGTTCATTATGGCCATGCAATTTTTATTACTCCATTTTATAGATGAGGAAACTGAGACTTAAAGAAAGAATATGACTTAAGACTGTATAGCCAATAAGTGTTAAAATGGGTTTAAAAGGTCTTTAGACCTCAAGTCCAGTTTATGCTCTATTATACCATGATGAATCTCTGATGAAGATGAGCAGGGGTAGGTGGATCAGGGAAGACTTCACAGAGGAAACTGGAATTCATGGAGCATCTGGACAAGGCTTTTTTTGAGATGGGTAGGGATTCATTAGGTAGAGGTGGGACAAAAGGGGGACTGACTTGTGAACAAACAAACAAGACAGTGGACCAAAGTCCCAGAGTCAGAAAACTACAGGACTAGCCTGGGGGAGAGTGAATAGTTTATAAGGCAGGGCCAAATCTGCTGTGCAAAGGAGAGTAGTAGAGGATAAAGAAGGAGAGGTCATTTTCAGACAGATTAAGGGGGCTTGAAAGTCAGGATGAGAAATTCAGTGGTAATGGGAAGTCCTATATGTACATATACACATATTTAGAAAAAAACATATATACATTTATATATCTGTGTGTGTATAAACACATGTATATATGTGTGTATGTATATATTTATAATATAAGTATATTATGTGTATATATACACATTATATATGTGTGTATATGTATATGTTATATACAATATATAATATAAATGTGTCTACATATATTTACATATATGTATGTGTGTGTATCACACATGCATTTTAATATGGAAGTGATTTGACCACAGTTATGCATTAGGAAACTGAATGTGACACCATATGAAGGATGGTTTAGAAGGGGAGAACTTAGAGCCAGGAAGATCTTATTAGAAGGCTTTTATAATAGTTCATGTGATGGTGATGAGGGTGTGTACCAGGGTCATAGTGATGAGAATAGAGAGGAAAGAATGGATAGTAGGAGGAAAGACACGATGATACATTGAAATTGACAGGACTTGATAAATGGTTGTATATGACTTGAGAGATACAGAACACTCCAAGACATACCCAAAATTTTGAATGTGGAGTGCTGGATAAAACTTGATGCCCAGAGAGAAATGATGAATGAGAAATAAGGAACAAGTTTAGAGGGAAGATCAGTTGGGAACACATCCAGAGCCCAGGGCACAATTTTGCTGCTCATCCAAGCAAATGTTTACATGACCTTTCTCCTTCCCTTAGTGCGACAAATGCCTACTCTAATAAGTTTCGTATTAAGGGCAAGCAGAATTTGAACTGATAGAACTTGAGGAATAATTGAATATGAAGCATGAAAGAGGATAAGAAATGAATCTAGAATTGATATGATGGATTTAATTAAATTTGGGGATTTTGTGTATTTTTTCCTAAAAAAATGCAGGTACTACTCTACCACACTTGTGTCCCTCATTCCACATTAAGAGGAAGTTTTCTATTCTTATTCTTTCCCTTAACCACCAAGAAAAGCACAGTGGTATGTATGTTGCAATAGAAAGAGTATCATAATTCAGAATCAGGTTAGCATTGATCAGTGATCCTGGCATTATTACTCATGACCTATACAATCTTAGATAAATCAGGATTCATTTATTCAAAAAGTATTTATTAAGAAAACATTTATGTTGAAGACAGTTCTAAGAACCAGTACTACAAAGATAAAGTGAAGAACAGAATGTAAGGAGCTTATATTTTGCTATGGGGATATATTTAAAGAGATAAATAAATACTATATACCTTTATTGAAGAAGGGGCATATTAACAACTAGGGACTGAGGAAAGGCTCCTTGTGGAAGGTGGCACCTGGGTCAAGCCTAGAAGGAAGCTAAGGATTCTGAGCAGAAAAGATGAGTAGGGAAGCAATTCAATGAATGTGCGACCACCTATGCAAAAGAACAGAGGTTGGAGATGGAGTGATAAATTCAAAAACAGGAAGTAGTCCAGTTGGTTGCACGTAGAATGCACAAAAGGATGAATTGGGAGATAAGTCTGGAATGATGGAGTGAAACTAGATTATGATGGGTTTTCAATATCAGGTTGAAAAATTTATATTTATCATAGTGATAATAGGAAGCCAATGAAAATTCTTGAGTAGGGGAGTGACGCAATCAGATTTATACTTTTGGAAGATGTTCAAAAGCTTGGGGGAGGATGGCTTGAAATGAGAATAGACAGGAAGGTTAGTTATGAGGCGATGATAATAGTTCAGGAAAGGACTGATAAGGACTTCAACCAAGAGTGGTGACCATGTGCACAGAGAGAAGGGAAAGGATGTGGGAGGTGTAGAGGCTGAAAGGAATGCTAGTTGGAATTGAAGACAGGATAAGAAAATACAGAATTAAGAGCTGGAAGGGACTTTAGAGATCATTTTGTCTAATTCTTTTATGTTACAGATAAATTTCAGAGGCAATTAGATGGTGTGGTGGACAGAGCATTCAGCCAGAAGTCAAGAGAATATGAATTCAAATGCTGTCTTAAACATTTTTCTAGCTGTCTGACCCTGGGCAAGTCACTCAATCTCTGTCCTCATTTTCTTCATCTGTAAAATAGGGATAATAATGGTACCTATATCCCAGCATTGTTGTGAAGATAAAATGAGATAACATATGTAAAGCATTTTGCAACCTTAAGGAGCTGTATAAACACTATTATTATTTTTATCATTGGGGGCCCAGGGAAGTTCAGGGACTTGCCTAAACTCATGTGGTTATTAAATATCACCATTCAGATTTGAACCCACATCTTCTAACACCAAAGCAAGTGCTCTTTTCACCACACTCCACTGGGCTGTAATTTCTATCTCTAGTGAATAAGGGGACTTCATTAGGTGATTGTAATGTTAATGTAAAGTTTATGGTGGGTAGGGGGAAGAGTTAAAGATCTTCCTCACCAATTAATAGGCCACAATACCTTTTGTTAATTTCCATTGAAGCACTGGGTCAGAAGGGTCATGCCCTCCAGTACTATGGGACTTAATCTTTGGAAGTATTTGGCTAGATAAGACTCTGTGTAGCCACTATGGACCCCCTCCCCCACTTAAAGAACCCAAATGTTAGTGCTTCCCTCTTTGGTAACTATGTATGTATGTATGGTCAGACAGTTGGATCTGTCTGTTGATCTGTGATGTATGTATTGCTTATGGTCAGACAGTTGGAGAAGACTCCTGTCTGTTGGTCTTTATTTCTCTGTATTTTCCTGAAGTTCAGGGTGCTGACTTTTTCCCCTGAACTAAGTGAATGATATATATGTCCTTGATTAAGGTAGATTGCTGACCCCTCAAAAGTTGCTTTCCTTTTAGAAAAGCAAATCTAAGGATCTGTACAGCATGTCCTCCTGTGTATGTTGGGGTCCTTGATATCAATGATTTTGTCTGTTCCTTCTAGATCTAAACCTTAGGATTTGCAATAGAATTTATAAAAAAAAATAGGTTACAGATGGGTGGTGATGGTTGGAGAGTATAAAATATGAAATCTTCTGCCAGTTCTGCTAGATTTGAGTCTTGATTAAGTTGAAAAGGTCAATTGGGCATCCACAGCTACATTTTGAGATCTTTAATGAGGCATGAAAGGGCTGGAAGCTAATATGGGGTATTGACTCATGATGATTAAAAAAGGACATCAGTCAACAGACAGTCATGGTTCCTTTAAGTAATTCAGGGGTTTCAAATAAGAGAATGTACTAAAACTAATACATCTTCACACAAATCTCAATACATTGTATGGGAAGTCCGATGGTAGTGATAGAGAGAGGACGCTGGCTTCTCTTTGTAACAGTTATGGTGATCCATGTGATGGGTCAAGTCACTTCCCTTTACTTAGCCTCAGTTTCTCCATTTTGCAAGAGAAAGAATTAGATTAGATGATGCCTAAAGTCTCTTATAGTATAGATTTTCTATTACTTTATAAATTGATGTTAGGTGCAAAATTTTGCTTCAGAATTTTCATTTAGCTATATGTATTGAATTCTCCCTAAGTATGGCATGTGAGAAAGGCAGGGACTCCTGGCCTTTTGAGTATTTATAGAATATAAATTTGATATTCAGAATTTAAATATGACACAATAACCTCAGAAGACTTTACAAACTATATTCTACTGGGGTGCAAAAATGTCACCTCCTCTTAAAATTGCTTCCAAAAAAATCACCTGAGTCAGAGCTCAGGATGTGCTGCCAGAAGACTCCTTAAGCCATAGACCATATAATATTAGATCTGAAAAGAAATTTAGAAAAACAGAACTTTGAGTGGAAAGTGACCTTAGCATCCTTCTACTCCAATCATACTTGAAAGGAATTCCATGTAGAACACATCCAAAAGTGGTTTTTCAACCTCTTGAAGATTTCCAGTGAGGGAGAACCTAACTCTTGAGTCAGCTAGGGCCCGTATCTTATTTTTTCCCCCAATTAAAAGAAATATTTAAAGTTTTGAGTTCTAAATTCTATCCCTCCCTCCCTCCATACCGCTCTTCCTCCCAGGTTAAGCAGTCAAATCCTATATTTTAATTATTAAGATGTGTTTTTCTTTAACGTTAAGTCTTAAATTATTTCTTGGCAACTTCCATTCATTTCTGCTTGTTTTGTCGTTTGGGGCCAAACAAAGCAAGTCCAATCCCTCTTTCTTCAAGTATTTGAAGACAGTTCTAATGCTCTTCTTACTCCTCCCCCTCCTCAGACTCTCTTTCACTTTCCTCCTTTCCAGCCCAAGCACCTCTAGTCTTTTCAATTGATCTCTATATAGCACATACTCAAGGTCCTGCTTTGTCCTGATTCCTCTCCTTTGGAAATGTTCTGTCAGATCAATTTTCTTTTTAGAACTGAGGTGTCTGAAAATGAACATACCTCCAATGGGACTTAACCAAGGAAAAGTTCAGGGGACTATCATCTCCTTTTTTCTAGGTGTTTTTTGGTCTCTCTTTTTAAAACGTAACTGGGAAATGTTTATTTTTATTTCAGTTCCAGATTTTCTTCCTCCTAATTCATTAAACTTTCCCCCAAGAATCTGGATACTATGCCATTTGTTGTATAAATGTTCAGTATTGATTCTGGTTCATAGTCTATGGTATCTTTTAGCAAAATGTAGTTTCCCTCATTATTTAATTAGTTCCATTTTTGCTTTTGCTTTGTCTAAGGTCATGATTGCTATCTCTCATTTTCTTCTTCAGCTGAGACATAATATAATTCAACACTTCTTAAACTGTGAGTCATGACTCATATGGGGTTGTGAAAAATTTGGCAACAGTAAGAGGTTTCTGAAAGTTCAGTGATCAAAAATTAATTAAAAATCAAATGTGTAATGAATCCAAGGTGTTTCTGGTAACACTTGCCCATGTTGTATCATACAACTTCACTGCAGACTTGGTTCTGAACACAAAGCATGTACACTTTGCACTGCACATGCCCTTAGGCTATGCAGTACAGATGAACACTGCCAAAACTGAAAAGGGATCATGAGTTCCACAATTAAAAACATTAAATTTTTTTAAATTTTAAGTTTTTTTAAAATTAAAATTTTAAGAAGTCCTGTAATAGATTCTGCTCCAGTTCCTTATTTTAAATCTGTGTGTGCCTTTCTATTTCAAAAACAATTTAATGTTGCATTCTAGTTTCTAATCTAGTCTGCTATTCTCTTTTTGGGTTGAATTTATCCCATTGTGCATTTTTATCTTGTTCTAGTTATCCTTCTCTTTTTTGTCTTACCCCTTCACAAAAATCTGCTGATCACTGTTTCCCTTAATCCAACTTCCCTCTTATCACCTCACCCCTTTCTGTTAGCACTTTCTCTTCCTACTTCTCTGTTGGATAAGATGAATTTCTATATTCAACTAATTGTGTATATATATTCTTCTCTTCTTGATCTAGTACAGATGAGAGTGAGGTGCAACTGTTGTCAGTTTCCCCCCATTTCTTTCCTCTCTGTAAAAGCTTTCCTTTCCCTTTTCTTCTTTTCCTTTCCCTTTCTCCCTGTGTATCTCTTTTTTTCTCATCCTTCTATGCTTTGTTTGGGACCATCCCAATACAATAGACCCACACTCATGTCCTCTGTGTAAGAAGACTCCTTCTAACTCTCCTAATGATGATAAAGTACATAGGAATGTAACACAGTTTAACTTTAATGATTTCTCCCTCATGTTTACCTTTTTTATACTTCTCTTGAGTCTTGCGTTTGAATGTCAAATTTTCTATTTAACTCTGGTCGTTTCATCAAGAATGCCTGAAAGCCTCTATTTCATTAAATGTGCATCCCCCTCTTCATATAATAATACTTAATTTTATTATCCTAATCCCTCTCACATATATGTAATAAGCATGTTACATATTCAATTTAAAATTCTAATCATTTTCTTTCCCATTTTTCAGAAGAGGGAAACAAGGCCTGGGGAAGGCTGGTGTAAGAGTAGGGAGTGACTGGACCAGAGACATATAGGTTCTGGGAATCCCCCTAACTCTCAGTTCAGTTCTCTTTCCAGTAGACCACATTACTTACATTAAACCATCAACTCCAAGTGACAGTCACCAACTTTTGGACACTTCATAAGAAGTTCAACACTTCTTGTAAGGAACAACTTAGAGCTACAAATGAACATTAGGCAGTAAGGATAATTATAAGCATGCCAAATGTGTCTTGTTCATGCACCATAAATGGCTATTTCCTCCTCTACCCCTTTCCCAGATAATTTAGTGGCCTTGGGCTAGTAAAAAAAAATTGTGAATCAATTCACAAATCAATTGTGAGTCAAGTTTTATTGGCTTTGTTTGTCCAAACTCAGTAACATTTTTGCTAAATTACACGGCCAGGTGCTGTTGTCAATCTCTGAATCTCTGTTATATTAATCTGTCTTCATCCTCCCTCAATTCAGCATGGCCTCAAGAAAAAGAATTAATAATATTTGCCCCACTTCCCCTCATCTGGTACATTAAAGTTTCTAAATACTTTCATCACAGAAATGCTAAAAAATAGTTATCATCCTGATTTTACAGACGAGGAAACTGAGGCTTGTGGCTTAATTGTTTTCAGTCATGTTCAAATGTTTGTGACCCCATTTAGAGTCTTCTTGGCAAAGACACTGGAATAGTTTGCCATTTCCTTCTCCAGCTCATTTTACAGATGAGGAAAGTGAGGCAAACAGATTTAAGTGACTTGCCTAGGGTTATAGAGTTATTATTAAGTGTCTGAGGCCATATTTGACCTCAGGAAGAGGTCAGGAAATCTTTCCAACTTCAGGCCAAGCACTCCATCCACTGCATGAGGTCTATTTACCCAATTGCCTTGTAGATAGTAAAAGGTCAGACCTAGGTCACCACCAGTATGGTGGTAACAATATAGGTTCTTCTAATTAGGGCTCTACCATTGTATGACTTTGGTATCCAACTTTAATATTATATATAATCAATCTTTTTAGTCACTTACCACTTTTATCCCACTAGACTAGGTTGTGAGCCCCTTGAGATCAGGGACAGTTTTTTCTTTTTTTTTTCTTTTTGCATTTCTCTGTAGCCTGGGCAATTCATGATTTTTGGGTGAGTCTCAGATAGACTGTTTTTTGCTATCCTCTCACAAAGCTGTTGTCATTTTGTGGTCTGAGGATGTTTTTTATGCAGTCACTTTCTGCTGAGCTATGAGCTATAGCTATTTCAGTTGTTTCCTTGCATCCCTACTATTTGTGAATTCTCTTACTAAATTGATTGCTGCTGTTACCTGCTGGTTCTGAATTACAGCTCTTCTCCCAGAGTGTACAATTCTTTGTGTGTGTGTGATCAGCTCATGATTTCAGTACTTTTTGAGAATTTTGATTCTGACTTAGAGAACTAAAAAAAATCACCAGTTCAAAATCTATCTTTTGAATTTCCTTTGCTTTTCGCCTTGGACAGTTTTTTGAGCTGAATCTGTTACTTGAGTTGTAGTGCATACATCCCTTTCACCTTCCATTATGCCTGTAGCTTTTATGCTAGGGCTATGCAAATGAGTCTTAAGTTTCACTTTAGAAAAACCAGGAGGGACCGGATGGAGCTAGTGACTTTTATCCTCCCTTATTTCAAATTAGTCTTCTCTTTACAATTATTATCACCATTTTATAGATGAGGAAATGGAAGCTAAAAAGAATTGTCCACAGTTACACATCAAGTAAAGAGCAATTTCC
This sequence comes from Bettongia penicillata ogilbyi, assembly GCA_023548195.1. Taxonomy (NCBI): domain Eukaryota; kingdom Metazoa; phylum Chordata; class Mammalia; order Diprotodontia; family Potoroidae; genus Bettongia; species Bettongia penicillata. The sequence continues at coordinate 12,692,692 of JAJHZJ010000177.1, forward strand.
TAACAATTAAAGGAAAAATTTATTTTAAATTGAATTATTAAAACTTAAGTTATTTTCAGATTTACATGAAGTTAATTAAAAATTTTAATGAGCTGACTCTTGAGGTGGTATGTTTTTGTCACCAGAGTTCTTCAAAGCATTCCTGTATAGGATAATGGGTTGGATTACATGGTTTACTCTAAAAATCTGTGCATTCTTGATGAGGGCTGGGAGGCAGGGAAGGAGACTCCTTCAAAAACTGGCGTACCAGTGGGAGATTGTCTGGAGTGAATTTGAGGACTCAAGCATTCTTGAGGTCAGGGTAAAGATTTATATGCTTTTCAACAGGCAAGAGTTCTTAGGAAATCTGTGATTTGAATCCTATTTATATAGGATATTCCATAGTAAAACATGTGCCAAATATTCTAAGTAGGTGATTCAGGGTGGGATTAGGGAGTGTTTAAGGAGTGATTAGTTCTTACAGGAACATGCACTGTTGGTATCTCCTATGCAGGCATTTTACCCAGAGTTCATTGGGAAATATCTTGGGGTAAAGGACTACATGGAGGTATGATTTTAGGCCTGAAATGTCACTAAGTCAGCTAGGGGTCAGGACTGACTAAGGAATGCCAGGCTGCTCTCATCAATGTCTTGTTAGACAAAATAAATATAAGGGAGTATATGCATGTCTAAGTCTAGGATACATATGATTGGTCAGTAAGTAGTTAATGTCATTATGACCCACTACACAGCTCATTCGGCCAGTACACAGCTGATTCAAACTAATAAGTTCCATAGATGCAGCCAGTTACTGTATCAGGAAAAGAAATAAAAGTTTTCTGGGGAGGTTATTTTCTTGGCCTGGGGAGAAACTGCCTGGGAGAGTGTTTTGAAGCTAGGGAGAAATGTGATTTTTAAAGAGAAATGCCATTTTAGAACTGGGGTCCAAGCACATGCACCCAAGCACCCTATCATTTTGGTACTTTGCCACTATAATCCATGTAATTTCTAGGTTTATATTTCCTCATTTGTCAAATAAACAGGTTAAACTAGATGATTTCTAAAATCTCTCTCCATCTTTATATCTATATATGTATGTGTGTATACATACATACATACACACACACACACACATACACCTACATAATGCAATCTCTCCCATTTTTTCTCTTTTCTATCTCTGTCTCTCCCTCTCCTTCTGCCCCTCTCTGTCTCTGTCTCAGGTTAGAAGTACGATGGTCACTCCTGATCTGACTCCTGATAGGTACTAACCATTGATAGCTTTACTTGTTCTTTTCCTGATCTGGACCGCTTCGCTCCTCCTAATGCAGCTGAGTGCTTACCAGGTTTGTGCTGCACTTAGTATGGTCGCTCAATTGCTTTTAGGCATACTGAAGCCCAAAACTCAAATGATCTTCCAGGCACAGAATCCTAGAATGTCTTATAAGCGTGCTTCACTAGATGTGGCTCCAAAATCTCTTACTGTTCTCATCTTCTCAGTTCTGTGTTATCTGCTGTTCCTTACTTGGCAGAATGTAATTCATAGATTAAAGTTCTAGTGCCCAATGAGAAGGCACCTCTGCAAGAAAGAAAATGGTCCATTGGGATGAACACTTGAGTCACAAGGCATGACTTCTAGTCCTGGCAGGGTTCCATGCCATTTATATAATATTTACCTCTTTTGTCTTCATTTCTCTCATCTGTAAAATGAGGATAATATCTGCTAGTTGATCTCAACTGACAATTGTGAGAGAAAAGGGATTAGAAAAGATGAACTGCTAAACAAAGGATTATTACATATGCTTAGAATGACTTAGGCTAACACACACCGAAGAAGCTATAAATCTACCAAATCACTCTAGGATAGATGGATACCACGTATATAGTTACAGGTAGATAGTTATACATGGTAGAATTTTTTAAAATTTTTTTGGTAGTAGTACGTTCATAAGTAAATACCTCAGTCAGGACTTTTTAATGAAATGGGATGCTCTCCCTCTTCTATTCATAATTAAAATTAAAATATCAGAATTAAAATAATTAAAATTTAAAAATTATTAAAAGGAAAACATCAGAATGGGAAGAAACTTTATATAAAAGAACACAGAACATTAAAGCTGTATGATGCCTTTGAATATAGACTATTTAGAAGGGAGATTAGATCACAAAAAATAAACTGGTAGATCTGGGGCAGCAGATAGAACACTGGGTTTAGAATGAGGAAGAATCATCTTTTTTAGGTTCAAATCCAGCCTTAGACACTTACTAGCTGTGTGACTCTAGGCAAGTCCCTTAACCCTGTTTGCCTCAGTTTCCTCATCCATAAAATGAACTGGGAAAAGAAATGGCAAACCACTCCAGTATCTTTGTGAAGAAAACCCCAAATGGGGTCATGAAGATTCAGATATGATTGAAATAACTGAATAAAAGCACTAGATTCAACCTTGGAACATAAGAACTTGAAAGGATGCTAGCACATGAAATGTAGACTGTTAACCCAAGAAAAGACTTTGAGGCATTAGAGCTTTTAATGGACCTTCTGAACACAGAAAATTAAACTAGAAGAAAGACTGTAAATATTAGCGTTTAGAGCATCAGAGCGAGGAAGGCATCTTGGTAGATACTTCATCAGAGTTGAAAGAGACCCTAGAGATAACACAATCCAATTCTACTACTTTAAAAGTCAAGAAACTCAGGCCCAGGGAACGGGAATCAGTCAGTTGCAGAGCTAAGATCAGAGTTGAGGTCTCCCAGCTACCACTCTAAGGCATTGTCCTTTATAGTGCTCTGACTCTCTACTCGGTCTATCTCTCTCCTAGTTGTTGCGTTACCTCCCACTTGGTTACCAGCTTTTATGCCTCTATAAGCCCAGGTTGGGGACCTGATAGCATTATAGTTTGGTCCCCCCCAGCTTGCACAATTCATCATCCAGGTTAACATTGAATCAGCATCACATCTAATAATACCCCAAAACCAGAGTCAAAGCTTTAAAGTTACTGATTATACTTAGTCCCAACTTTGCTGAATTCTGTCCTCATTCCTCCTAACGTTTCTTCTGAATCAGTTCCTCAGTATTTTGAGTCAAGATACATGAATAATCCTGGGGGCACAGAAAAACACAGAGGCAAGGATCTCCCACTCCCTTCTTCTAACATCATTGGCTGCCTGTGCTATCAGCCAGTAGAAGGCCAACCAGTGAGGTTTTTACTTTGGCTGTTTTAATGTTGTTATCTGACCTGTTGCTGATTGTCAGATCTGCCAATCAATGAAAGGATATTCATGAAAGCTGGAAAACACTGGACTTTTTCTCTTCTTTCTCTCCTCCACTAATTTGTCATCAGAAGGTCCCAGACAGTGATTTGAGGATGCAGATTATATTCAAGAAAAAATCATGATGCGTAGCTGCATGTATGTTACATGGGTCTAATTATACAGTTATTCTGAAAAACTTGAAATTGAACCAATCTCTTAATACTACCTAGAGTTTTTATAGTGCTTTAAAGTTTGAAAAATGCTTTATATATATTATTTTATCCTCGCAGTACTACCTGGGAGGTAGTTGCTATTTTTATCCCCATTCTACAGATGAAGAAACTGAGGCGTATAAAATTTAAGTGATTTCCCCAGGATCACGCAGTGTCAGGCTATATTTGAACTCAAGTCTCATAATGGGGAGAGGTAATATGTATATAAATACTGCATGATGCATATGGTGTTGCTTCGACCTGATAGCCAGTTTTCTAAAGATGAACCACTTTGAACGTAGCTAGGTTAAGTTCAGATGGCAGACATTCTTTCATTTGAGGTCCTTGGTTTTTTCATATGTAAAATAAGGAAGTTGATTAGATGGCTTCTGAGCTGGCTGGCAACTCTAAATCTATGATGGTATGTCCCTATGATCTTTGCCAAATAACTCCCTGGCATGGCCATTCCCTTTAGTAGTGCAGCTCCTTAAGCCTCTACACCTCCTGGTCCTTGAACTCCTCATCCATGTTAACTAGCTCTGACATACTATACTCTTATAAATCTGATTTGACCTCTTCCATTAGTCTTAAGTAAGCCAATATGTTCTCTAGAAGAGCTATACCATTATTCTGGACATTTTCATTTTCTATGAGGCCACCAGATGATGTAGTGGATGGAGTGATGGACTTGGATTTAGGAAGCGCTGAGTTCAAATTCTGCCTCAGACACTAATTAGGTGCATGATTCAGAGCAAGTCACAACCTCTCTAAGCCTCAGTTTTCTCATCTGTAAAATGGGGATAGTAACACCCTATTTCATAGGGTTATTGTGAAGGTCAAATGGATATAGATAGGTTCCTTGCAAACTTTAGAATGCTATATGAATACTGGCTTCTATTACTAATTATGCTTTTTGATATTTTGGAGATATAAGTGCAATTTTAAGACTTGCCATAATTATCCTCATCCTTCCTATGTAGTTATAAACCATGTTCCACTCACCATGTATCTCTGTGCTATCCTTTGGGTCTTTAGATTGTTCTTTAGATTCTTTGGCCATCGTGGTGTTTTATGATTCATACTTGTGTAGCATCATTGGAAGAATATTAGTGTTAAAAAAATCTTTTCAATGCAATCCAATCTGATCTCCTCTAGCTTTTTACTTCTGGCCCAGCTCATCATCCATCTGTAGCATCTCTCCAACATGGACATATTTTTTTTTAAATATGAACACATTGTAATGAATTTAATTCTTTTTAATGTCTCTAACCCCTGAAATTCTGCAGAACTCAGATATTTCTTTTCCTACTGAAGTGTGATTTCTTTCTTTCTTTATTTTTAACACAGTTTATAACAGATAAAGCAATTCAAACTTTGGTCAGGTGATGCATCTTTTTATAGCATTTACAATATGGACCAAAAAATAATTTTTTTTAACATAAGGCAACTGAGACAGATAATATTTATGTTGCTAACTTCACAATCTCTTGATCTAATTGTCTCCTCAGTGTTACTAAGAATAAAAAGACCCTAACTTAATGTTGTTGGTCTAAAGTCCTATACCTAATAGCTTAATTTTAGGCAGCCTCTGATGTTCCTCAACCTGTAATCTATAATTGAATAGATCTGTTATGAATCGTACAAACCTTTTGAATATAGGGAATTGCCACCAAGAGTGGGGACATTGCTGGGAAACAATATCTCCCCAACTTCATGTCTATTCCAGGCAGAAGTAGATTGTTCTCTGTATTCAGTCAGACTTAAGGTCTGCTAGGTGTCATTGAGGAAATTGAGTCTGGAGAATCCCAGCTCAGCCCATGCTGAACAGCTGCTCTCCCACTCTTCCCTTGAGGTCACCTATGGAGTTCACACCAGCATCTCATGAGCATACTGGCATCATGTAATGGAGGCTCGGATCACCTTTCTTGCTTCCCATACTTAGAGTTAGACTCAGAGGAACAGTCACCTAGTAGTCCCACATCATCTAAAAATGACAAGTTCCTATCACCAGATTTAAAATATGATTACAGTTTCACTTTGGCTAAGGAACATCTTTTGAGGCAAGTCTTAAGTGGTTACATGCCTTTCTATACATGTTCTAGTTCCTGATTAAATGGCAATCATAAAATCAAATTTACCATTAAAACCTTGACTTTTCCATCAATGCCAAATTTTATCAGAAGTTACCTTCCTCTTGGAAAGTTAGACTGAAATTCTTTTCTCTAAACTAAATATGTCATTGATTTATTCTCAGTAATTAATTCAGTCTATTGTTTTAATACTAATTGCTTTTACCTCACTTTGTAACATGACCAATTTTTCTCCTCATCACCCCCCTCCCCCCACTTCCTAATACCTTGCATTCTGGTTGCTCCTTCCCTCAGTGTACCCTCCCCTCCATCACACCCCACCCTGTCCTATCCCCATCTTTCTTCTTTTCTTGCAGGGCAAGATAAATTTCCATACCCCTATCCCTGTAATTCTTATTTCCCAATGCAGTATAAATTCTCAACATTCGTTTCTACTACTTTGAATTCCAACTTCTCTCCCTACCCCCTCCCTCCCCAGCCCCACTCAAAAGGGAAGCAATTCAATACAGACTAAACATGTGTTGTTTTGCAAAAGATTTCCATAGTAATCATGTTGTATACTACTAATTATATTGCCGTCTGACCTACCCTATCCCCTTTATTTCCGCCCCCCCCTACAATTGACCTTGTCTCTTCTCGAAAGTGTTTATTTCTAGTGACTCCCTTCTCCCATTTTCCCTTCCTTCTAACATTCCCTTCACTTCACTTGTTGCCACCTCTCCTACTTTCCTGTGGTGTGATACAAATTTTCACATCAAATTTAATGAGCATGTTATTCCTTCCTTCAGCCACATGTGGGGAGAGTAGCTTATTTTTTATTCCTCCCCCCCTTCTCCCTTATCTCCTCTATTGAATAAGATTTTTCTTATGTCTTTTATGAGTTATAGCCTGCCCTGTTTCCTTACTCCTTTTCTCACCCCTTAATTTTTATCTCATTTATTTATTTATTTTGTGTGTATGTGGATACCATCTCTTCTGATATAACTTACCCTGTACTCTCTATCAATGTGTATGTGTGTGAGTATGTGTGTACAATCTCTCCAACTACCCAAATACTGAGAAAAGATTCAAGAGTTAAAAATATTTTCTTTCCATGTAGTAATGTAAACAGTTAAGCTTTAGAGAGTCTTTTATGATTTTTCTTTTTTTTTTTTCCTGTTTACTTTTTCATGCTTCTCTTGATTCTTGTCTTAGGAAGTCAAAATTCTAAATACAGATCTGGTCTTTTCCTCACCATGAAATCTTCAAATTTGTCTCTGTCACTGAATGTCCATTTTTTTCCTTCAAGTATTATACTCAGATATGCTAGGTAGGTGATTCTTGGCTTCAATTCCAGTTTCTTTGACTTCTGAAATATCCTACTCCAAACCCTTTGATCCCTTAATGTGGAAGCTGCCAGAACCTGTGTTATACTGATTGTATTTCCACAGTACTCAAATTGTTTCTTTCTAGCTGCTTGCAGTATTTTCTTCTTGATCTGGGAACTCTGAAATTTGGCCACAATATTCCTAGGAGTTTCTGTTTGCATTTCTTTCAGGGGGTGACTGATGAATTTTTTCAATATCCATTTTGCCCTCTGATTCCATAACATCAGGGCAATTTTCCTTGATTTCATGGAAGACAGTGTCTTGGCTCTTTTTTTGATCATGACTTTCAGGTAACCCAACAATTTTAAAATTATTTCTCCTGGATATATTTTCCAGGTCAGTTGTTTTTTCAATGAGTTCTTTCACCTCATCTTTTATTTTTTTAAATTTTTGGTTTTGTTTACTAACTTCTTGGTTTAACTCATAGTTATTCTTTTCCCTGGACTCAGTTCTCTCTTTCAACAAATTATTTTGTTCAGTGAGCTTTTGAACCTTCTCCTCCATTTGGCTAATTCTGCTATTTAAAACCTCCTTCTCCTCATTGGCTTTTTGGACCTCTTTTTCCAATTGAGTTAGCATCTTTTTAAAGCTGCTATTTTCCTTAGTGTTTTTTTGGTTCTCCTTTAGTAAGCTGCTAACTTGATTTTTAAGGTCTTCTATTGCCTGAACCAGGTTTAAGTCCCCTTTGGAGGGAGGACCTTTGACTTCCTCTGACAGTATGCCTTGTTCTTCCTCATCCGAAGGGATGGGGGGAGATACCTGTTCCCCAAGAAAGTAACCTTCTATGGTCTTATTTTTTCCCCCTTTTCTGAGCATTTTCCTGGCCATTTACTTGACTTCCGAGTTTCCTCTCTACACCCACCTTGCCTCCAGATCTGCCCAGCTAGTGCTTAGGGGCTGAGATTCAAATGCTGCTTCCCAACCTCAGGGTTTTTGGCGGGGTGGGGGTGCTATTCAGTGTGAGATTAAGTTCAGGTGCTCACGTGGGGGCAGGGCTGCCACACAGGGCTCAGTTCCCACAGGGGGTTTAGTTGGAGACCTTCAATAATGGATCCAGGCTCCTGCTGGCCTGGGGAGCCCCCGTCCGCTGCTGCTCCTGCTGCCTCCCGAGGGGGCCTGAGTTATGGGGATACCCCACTCCCCTCTTGGCAAGCCCAAAAGACCCTCTCACTGACCTTTGGTGCCTCTGGGTGGAGGGACCTGCGGAGCTGCTGGAGATTCTGCCCCTGAAGCCTGTTTGGATCTGCTCCCCTCGGTGCCATGCCCAAGGCAGGGCTGGGCTCTCCAAAATGGGCATATTGATTGGCTAATTGGATGGGACGATGATCTAACTTCATGTCATCGTTTGGACAAAATGTACCCTTTATCCACTTTATTTTTCTACAGTGGATAGCTAAACTTAACCCATCCATAAAAACAACCATGTATAACTCCCCATGAAAATCCAGATATTTATGTGATTCAAAATGTAGTTCTGAAAAGACAGATTGTAAAGAAGTTCATTAATTTCTGAGGTATTGGGTATGATGAATTGAGGACATTACCAGCATATCGAGGCATTGTAGTATAGTTGTATCCATCCACTGCTAATTCATACCTTGGATTCCATACCTTGGCTTGGATTCAAGTCTAACTCTGCCACTAATTAGCTGAGTAAACTGCTTTATCTCAGTAAAATTCAGCTTCTACATCTGTAAAATGGGGAGAATACTGAGGTACACATCAATTTCATAGGGCTATTATGAGACTCAAGTTAAAGAATTTAAGTTATAGAGAATTAGACATATATGTGTGTAATGGAAACATTATATATATGTATATATAGTGAGAGAGAGAGAGAGGGAAAGAGAGAGTAAATATATGTATGTGTAAACCTACATATATATCTGCATACATACACACTGCAATATGTGTATATATAATATAGATATACAATTACATGGGTATATTTAATAAAATATATACATATACAGTTCTCTATGGCTTAAATTATATAAATATGAGTATATATATGTATATATATACATGTATATAAAATTATTATTTAAGTTAACATTATTAAATACTTACTATATGCCAGGCACTATCCTAAGCACTGGTGATACAAATTTAGGCAAAAATAGTCTCTGTCCTCAGGGAGCTCACATTCTAATGGGGAAGGCAACATGCAAACACCTATGTGCAAGCAAGATATTCCAACTTAACTTGGTGATATTTTTTTTCCCCATTGAAATATATTTGATATTTTTTCTTTTTTAAAATTTTCCTTATTTAATTTTTGATTTATGAGATAAAGCAAATATTTCCATAACAGTAGAATAGAAAAAAATGATTGCACATGAAACTGCAAATCTATTCTGTACATCTTTCAAATATGTAATAATGTTATCATGTAAATTTCTTAGGTATTCTTACAGGGAAAGCACCAGCAGTTAGGGAATGGAGGAGACAGGACTGAGAAATGCTACAAAAGCCCTAAATGTTAGACCAAGGTGGAGAACTAATGAATCTGCAAGCAAATGACATGATCCAAAGACTGAGCAAATCATTTGCTTGTGCTGGGCCTTGGTTTCTCCATCTCTAAAATGAGGGACACAGATGAATCATGGCTCTCACACGAATGTCTTCTATTTTATAGACTCTTTTCAGCTCTTGTATTCCATGGTCTAGGATAGGATCTAGACTTAAATCTCAGTTCTGACTTTTGACAAATCCCTTTCCTTCTCTTGACTCTGGTTTCCCACCCTGTAAAATGAGGGAGTGGGACTAGGGTGATCTCTAAAGTGTTGTCCACCTCTAAGACCTATGATTCTAATTTAATCCCCCAAGCAAGAGCTTCTGGGTACTCTCTTGCCCTCCTGGGATCTGTTTTCCCAACCCAGACAGCCCAGCATGATGTGTTTTCTCCTAAGGAGGTTTTATTAGCGGTTAGTGGTGGAATAATGAAAGCCATTTACTAACCCACTCTGGCTGCTCTGCTCTCTTACAAAGGCACAGACCACAATTTATTAGTTGCTAAATCAAATTCAACCCTCCATGAATACTAAGAGGATTAAACACATATGCAACACAAACAAACCACTCTCTTCCATATGAGCTTTATGAAAGTAAGCATCAATCCCATAATGCAATTTCTGGCCCCTTGAAAACAATCCACCCTGGAGCAGGCTCTCCATAGTTGTTTCTTTGTCCTCCCTGCGATCTTTCTGTAGCAGGAAGTTGATAACTTTCTGTTCAAGAGGCAGTCTAGTGTGTTGTCAAAGATCCCTGAGGAGTAATAACTATTGTAATTGCAATAGTAACAATAACTAATATTTATATAACACTCAAAAAGAGCTGGAAAATGGTTTGCATATATTATTTCATTTGATGAAGTTGAGTCAGAACACCTGGGATCTAATACTAGTAGAGGGCAACGAGGTGGAGTCAGGAACTTCCTAAGTTCAAATCTGGCCTCAGATCTGACAAATCACTTAACCCTGGTTGCCTTAGTTTCCTCATCTGTAAAATTATTTGGAGAAGGAAAAGGCAAATCACTGCAGTATGTTTGCAAGTAAACCCCAGATGGGGTCACAGAGAGGTGGACATGATTGAAAAGTGACCGAATAACAAATCCTAATAGTAGAGATATTATCTTGAGTATAATATCTAATTCCTCTGGGTCTTCCTAGCTCTATAAAATATGAGACTTGGACTAGATTGTTTCTAAGCTTCTGACAGTTCCTGTTCTATGTGCCGAATGCCCTTGCAGCTCTGACAAACTGTGTTAACTGTGGTTAACTTTCTGACTGTAATGTAGTGTTTTAAAGTTCCTTTCAGCACTAAAATTCTACATTTTTATTGTCCTATCCTGACTGATTGGAGGTGTGAGGCAATCTCTGTAAATGTTAAAGCACTATATAAGTGTTTCCTATTATCATCCTCAGAGGCCCATAGATTATAGACTGGGAGGTTGGACCTTGGAGGTCCTACATTTTACAAATTAAGACATGGAGGCTCAGAGATGTTTGACTTGCCCAAGTTCACATGAATAGTGAGAGCTAGACCTGAATTCAATCATAGGATTGTGGGATCATAGATGTAAAACTAGAAAGGACCTTTGAAATCTTCTCTCTGGTTCAACTTCCTCATTTTACAGATGAGGAAACTGAGGCTCAGAGTTGTTAATGGACTCACCCAAATTCATACAAGTAGTCAGACCTTTGAACTGAACCAAGATCCTCTGATTCCAAGAATGTAAGATACTGCCTCATCTTCATCCCTTCCATGGAGAACATGGAGCATACTTCCTCATAGGTTGTTTCCTTGGAAGAGATCCAGTCACCCATGGCTCAGTGCCTTGGATCTTTGAAGGCTCTTGGAGGGAGCCTGTGTAGTGAATACATAAACCCCACCTGGACCCTCTGTGCCCTGACCCTTCTCAGTATTCAGTTCATGCATTTCAAACCAGGCCCAAAGTCATTCCATGGACCTGAAGGAGGAACCATATGTGGATGGCTGGAAAAGAGCCACCTCCATAGTAGGGTCATGTCCAATTCTGGGCCCACATTTTTGGAAGGACATTGGGCAACTGGATAAGGTCCAGAGAGGACCAGAGTGATGAGAAGATTGTAAGCCATGCATTGCTAATATCAGAAAAAACTGAGGATATTTAACTCAGAAAAGAGGAGATTGAGAGGGGGCAAAACTTTTATTTTCAAATATTTGAAGAGCTATCATGGGGAAAATGGGATTAAATTTGGAGGAGAACAGAGAACTTCATTTTTCCTCACACCATCCCTAGTGGTCCAGTAGAACAAGCATAGGTTTTGGACCCAGAAGATCTTGAATGATTTGCAGGCAAGTCACAGAATTCCAGGCTTCAGTTTCCTCAACTAAACAATGAGGAATTTGAACTAGTTGTTCTCTAAGGCTCCTTTTAGCATGAAAGCTGTGATCCTATGAGTTACGAACAAGGATTGAAATTCTAAGAAGCCTGACTTAAACTAACTATAGAGGATTTTTTAAAAAGTGGTTAAAGCAGTTTAAAATTGGAACAAGCTGCTTTTTTAGGTAGTAAATGCCCCATTCTTGGTAATATTCAAGGAGAAAATAAATTACCATCTATTGTTGACATACAGTATTTTTCCCATTCAGTGGTAATTATGGAGCCCATTGGAATTTCAGTTGTGTACCACTCTTCATGACCCTATTTGAGGTTTTCTTCCAAAGATACAGGAGTGGTTTGCCATTTCTTTTTCCAGATCATTTTACAGATGAGGAAACTGAGGCAAACAGGATAAGTGGCTTGCCCAGGGTCACACAGCTAGCAAGTATCTGAGGCCAGATTTAAACTCATGAAGATGAATTCCTGACTCCAGACTCAGTGCTCTATCCACTGTACCACCTAGCTGCTCTGGTAAGTTGGAATAGATGGTCTCTAAAATCCCTTTCTACAATGAGGCTGTCATCTACAGAACAGATCTTAACAGGATTCCAAGATAAGGGTAGTCAACTCTTTAGCATCATCTGTCATCATCATCGTTTATCAAATCAAATCATAAGGGGTTCAGATGACAATTGCAAGAATAGTTTTTATTTTATAGAGGAGAAGTGAAGACTGAATATAAATATAGGTAAAGAAGAAGAACTCAAGGGAAGAGAAGAAATAAAAAAAATGAGCTAAGGAGAAGGATTAGTGGAGCAAGACTCTATAAGAGATGGAAACAAGAGTACAATGTCTATGTAGGGGATAGCCTTAAAAAGGAGTGAGGGATCTCCTCCCTCATGCATTGAGATCAGAAGAAAGAAAGATAGGATGAAGTGAGGCTTACTGAATTTTTGGGATACAGAGGATGAGAAGTAATGGAGTTGACAAGAGATGTTTTTATTCTGAGGTTATCTGCTGATAAGAATTAGTGTGAGAGTAGAATTGAGATACTGAGGGGAGAGATGATTTGCAATAGTTATTCTGGGAGGTTTGCAAGACAGTGAACCAACATTTGCCTTGCTATGGTGAGAGCTCATTTGAAGTTAGATTGCATTAGTTTGTAGTGGATACAGTTAGTCTGATTTAAAAAAAAAACATTCTCTAACATCATCTTATGGCTTAGAAGTAGGGACAGAAAAGACAGGGAAAGGAACTAGTAAGATTACAATGAAAGTAATTATAAAGTGTGTCCCAAAAGTCTTAGTGCAGTTTTAAGCTTGCATAGCTTTTCTAGAGGACAAAGGTTTAAACCTTAACATCTTATGCCATATACCACAAATTAGGTGTAAATGAATCCTTTACTTAATTATAAAAGGTCCTTCCACTAAAAAAAGTAGGGGAAAATGGATGGAGATATCTTTCACAGGGAAAATTCTCAAGCAAGGGATAGAGATAAAACATAAAATAGGTAATTTTGATTACATGAAACTAAAAAAGAAATCTTTTCCAAGGACAGAATCAGTGTTATGCAGAACAAGAAGAGGCTTTAGAAGCTAGAATTTTATAGCTAGAAGGAACCATGCCTGTTTCTGCTTGCTTGATTTTGACCTACTTTTCCAACTTGACCCTTCATTTCTCTGGACTTCTTGGGTCTGGACCATCCTGTTGTCTGGCTCCTTTTCTGGTTTTCCCAAATTTTTCTGTAGGTGTCTCAGTCCTGGCTCACTGCCCTGTATCACCGACCTGCTGTGGCCCAAGGCCCAGTATAACAGTCACCCTTGGTTATCAGACATATTCCTCTGGCTTTCTGCCTGTGCTTCCATCTGCCAGGATAACAAACCTTAGCTATTAGCCTAGCCTGCCTCCTTTGGTGGAAAAGCATCTGTTGACACTCAGAAGCCAAGACCATGTATCTGAGCAATTAGGGGGAGGGGTGAGGCATGGAGAGAAAGGAAGAGGCGAAACATGGCATTTATCACTTCCAAATGACAAGGACATAGCTTTTGTGTCCTCTTGCAACTCAGGAGAAATAATTAAGCCCAATCATTATATTGGTGGTGAATATAACAGGCCACATGGGGGCAGCTGGAATAATAAATTAGTTGGTGATGGACATAAGTCAGATGACCTAATAAAGGTTATTGAGCAGCATGGTGTCATTGAAACCACCTCAGACAGAAGTGGAGGGCTCAGGACTCTGAACACATTGGGAACCAGTGTATTACTTTTGTGTTCATTGAATTGACTCCAAACATATGTCTGAAGGACATGGAGTAGGGAGAAGTCATAAATTTTGAAGAAAGGGACATTCAAAGAGCTGTGAATTCAAAAGGAAGAGGAGGTATCTTTCCATCTGCCCTAAAACATGGTCAGCGCCCAGGAGAGAAGGCTCCATCTGTTGGTGGAGAACATTATTCAGCCCCAGGCCTGTCCTTCTCTGGACCATGCTGAGAATACAGGTGGATAAAACCCAGGTAAGCAACTGAGAACTTCCATGACAGTTACTGTAATCCACCTGTCTTATGGATTCTACTTCTACTCTTTTGCTAACATCATTCCCCTCATATAGAATGCCCTCTTCATTCCTTTCCTTCTACACAAACTATCCTTCAGTTCCTACCTCAAATTTCATCTCATCCAGATAACTAACTGAATTCAACACACACTTAACAAGTATCCATTGAATGCAAGCTAAAAGCCAGTGTGGCACAGTGACCTAGGAGTCAGGAACACTTGGTTGCAGTTCAGCTTCATTTCATTCAGTTCATTTCCTGACTTTGTAGTACATGCTATACAGGATTTGCTGAAAGATTTTACAAGTCTTTTCAGCAATGAGCCATATCCTCTATCATTTCTTTGGTCTATGGTATGGCCTCTGCCAGCCCTTTCTTTTGGGTTCTTTATGTACTATAGCCTGATCCAATCCCTGCTACACTTGGCATGAGGAGATGAGGTGATTTTTGAGTAAAAATACGGGATGCCAGAGATGTTGTGGAGGCAGGATGGACAAATCTTGACAGCGGATTGGATACGAGGGTTGACAGAGAAGGAAGATTCCAAGGTTATAAATCTTAATGACTGGGAGGAAACCTTTCTCCATGAACTCATACTCCAATGATCTCTTCTTCTGAGCTCCTACCAAAAGTACATACTATCTAATTACAGTACGATTTGTGGGATAGCTTGTCTGACATCTCTCATGAACTTGGGCAAAGGGTCCTACATGGTGTTGGTTGAGGTTTTCTCAACCAATAAAGATCACAATGGGAAGGATCCACTTTGGAGAGGATTTATGGGATGTCTACCATGCTGAGTGTGGGCTCAGTTACCAGAGGCATGGGACCCAAGCTTCAAGAAAGCCTGGTGGCCAGAGGCGTCATGTTTGGACTGAAATTCTTATGTTGAAATCAAACGATTATGTATTTAGGAAAAGTAAGGAAAGTGAGTCTAAAATCAGGCAAAGATGTTAGGCAATGGGAGGAAAAGGAGGGTCTGAATTTAGTGAAGCATTTGATACAATTTGCTGCAAGTGGTTTCTTTTGAGTGCATTAGTATTTTTGTGCCCAGATACGTGAAGCTGGCCCTACCTTCTAGCTTCCTCTGAACGTGTTTCAACTACAGTAGGGGTGGGGAACCTGTGACTTCAGGGCCACTGGTGGCCCTTTGGGTCCTCAAATGTGGCTCTTTTTATTAAATCCAAAACTTCACAGAACAAATCCCCTTAATAAAAGAATTTGTTCTATAAAACTTGGACTCAGGCAAAAGGCCACATCCATGGACCTAGAAGGCCACTTGTGGCCTTGAGGCCACAGGTTTCCCACTCCTAAGCTAAATGCTCACTTGCCACTGTCATAAATGTCATATCTCTTGGAAGAGGAAATTTAATGGGGATGGAATTCAATTAATTTAATGTAAAATTCTACAATTGGGGTTTAAAAAGTTTTACGTAGAAGATAGAGGCAAATGTAGTTAGATGAAAGTTCATATTTTTTTAGTTAACTTTTAGTCAACTACAAAGTAAGTATGAGTCAATAACATGGCATGTTAGCAAAAAATGACAATACAAACTTATGCTGTATTACTAGAGATCTAGCGTCCAGAACACAGGGAGTATAGTGTTATTTTCCTCTGCTTCAGTCAAGCAATGTCTTGGAGTATTGCGTGACACATTTTATTTATTGATTTTTGTTAATTTTTAATTAAGATGTTGTATTTCTACACAAGAGTCACTACCCAACAAATGCCCAGATAATGTCCCCCTCACATATGTTCGCAGAAAAACATTAAACAAGATCTTGATTGCTTATAGCATGATTGCTACTAATAGAATATGTCACTTACAATCTGTGTAGTGCTGGGAAGTTTGATACAATGTTACTGTCATCCATTTTATTTGATAGCTTGTAGCACTGTCTTTACCTTGCTGAAGTTGTTATGTATGTCCTTTGGTCCTTGCTTTCTTACTCTGCATCATGTCATGGAAATCTTCCCATTTTTCATAGCTATTCCTTGCGCTGCAATAACATGGCATTTCATTCATCTGTTATCACTTGTTCAGCTGTACCCCACACATTAGGGATTTTGATTCTGCTTTTGTTTTATCTGGTATGACAATGTTTCTCCACAATATCCTTTCTTTCTGGCATTAACATTCAGTAAGAGAATCTCTGAGTCAAAGGATAGGAAAACTTTAGTAACTATTTCTCAGAACTTTGGGACCAATTCTTGGCTTCATCAACAATATATTAGCATACCTATCTTACCATAGCCCTTCCAGCATTGCATTTTGTCATCTTTACAGCTTGGTTTAGTGGAAAGAGCACTTGGTCTAAGAGAGAGAGAAAGTGGACTCAGATCCCACCTTGCTCTGTGTTTAACTCCTCTGGGTTTCTGTTTCCTCAGTGTAAAATAAGGAGGCTGGGCAAGATGACTTGTTCCAGGTTCAGATCTGATTCCATGATGGATATGAGATGATACCTGAGACTTGCATTTTTCTTAATTCAAGTGGCTGATAGTTCATATTTGTTTTTCTCAAAGATGCTCATATCCCATGTCCACTTGTTCATAGGTCAGAGGCTCTTTTTTTAAAAACAAAATCATTATTTATTTTTTAATCATTCTTTAAAAAAAATTGAGTTCCAAATTCTTTCCTTCCCTCCTGTCTTTCCCCCGTCCATTGAGAAGGCAAGAAATGTGATATCAATTATTCATATGAAATCATGCAAAACATGTTTTCATATTAGCCATGTTGCAAAAAAGCAAGAAGAATAAATTTTAAAAATTATGCTTTAATCTGCATTCAGATTCCATCAGTTCTGTCTCTGGAGGTGGGCAGCATTTTTCATCATGAGCTCTTAAGAATTGTCTTGAATCTTTGTATTGGTCAGATCGGCCAAATCATTCACAATTGATCATGATATAATTTTGCTGTTACTATGTAAAATGTTCTCTTGGTTCTTCTTAGCACATCCGGCATAAGTTTTTATACATCTTCTCAGGTTTTTCTGAAATCATCCTGCTGGTCATCTCTTATAGAACAATAGTATTCAATCACATTCACATATTGCAACTTGTTTACCCATTCCCCATTTGATGGACATCCCCTCAATTTCTAATTTTTGGCCATCACAAAAAAAGCTGCTATAAACATTTTTGTACATGTAGGTCCTTTTCTATTTTCTTTACTCTCGTTGGGATACAAACCTAATAGTGGTATTCCTAGGTCAAAGTATATACATAGGTTTATAGTAATTTGAACATAGTTGCAAATTATTTTCCAGAATGGTTGGACCAGTCCATGATTCCACCAACAGTGCATTAGTTTCCCAATTTTCCCACATTTCCTCCAAAACTTGTTATTTTCCTTTTATCTTATATTAACCAATCCAATAGGTGTAAGGTGATCATTTTAATTTTATATCTCTAATGGATAGTGATTGAGAGCATTTTTTCATATGACTATTGATAGCTTTGATTGCTTCTTCTGAAAATTGCTCTTAATTTTTTTTGGATGTAATTTTTGATGGAATCAAGATCTACTAATATTAAAAATTATTTTTTCTTCTGTTAAATCCTATCACATTAACTCTAAAAATTAGCAACAAGTATTTTTAGTTTATTTTACTTGAAGTAGTTTGAACATGGTCTTCAAGCTCAAAGACAAGTATACCCCTAGCCAAATCTCAACTCTCCTGATTCCGTTTTCTAATATAGTTTTTTTTAATGTTTCCTTCATATAGGCCAAATGTGACTCAATGAGGTGCCATATTTCTCCCACTTCCTCTCATATTGTCACCTCTATAAAAGCATGTAGGAATATGTTAGCTTTGAAGGATAGGTCATCCTTGAATATAATCTGTTTTATTTTATTTTTTGGTATATCATATTCTTGCTTTTTCTTCTTTTTTTTAAACCACTGGTGAGTATCCCTGAGTGATTTGAGTATTATTCCTAGATATGTGAACTCTTTTGTGACCCTAAAACTCCAGAGCTTGACCACAATGTTTCCTTGTGAGTTAAATTTTGGAATTTTTTTTACAGAATCTTATGGATTCCATTAATCTGCACTTTGTCCTCTAATTTTAATACTTACAGATATTCATGAAATAGTGTTATTTTGTGATAGATGGTGGTCTTTTGTGATGAAGGGAATACATGAAATGATGTATTTTTGAATATTTTAAACACATTTTTCAGGGGGAACTAAATCTGTGATTTCATTACTGTGAGCAACTCACTTTACCTGTGAAGATCAGCACCAGCTCTAACAATGTTAGATAGTTGATTTGGGTATTAATAGTCTAAATGACTTGCCCAGAGTCACAAAATCATTATGTGTCAGAGGTGGAATTTGGACCTAGGTCTTCTTGATTCTGAGGCAAACTCTCTATACATTATGCCATGCTGATGTTATTAGCAGGGATGCATACATATATTTGTATATATCTATTTGTGTACATAATAATAATAACAATATTTATATATCACTTTAGGTTTGTGAGTCTCACAACAGTCCTGTGATGTAGGTTATGTTATCTCATGTGTCAGAGGACGTTACTGAGGAGGTTACAGAGGAGGCTAACTGAAAGGTTAAATGAATTGACCAGTCATATTGCTACTAAGTGTCTGAGGAAGGAATTGAATCCAGATCTTCCTCAGGAACTCCAAGTGCAACATTCTAGCCACATATGCCATTTAGATGCCTTTATACAAAAAGATAGGTAGGTGAATAAGTAGGTAGACAGATAGATCGCATATTTAAAAAAAACTTTCTAGGTTCCAAAGATCCAGTGGCGTGCTAGAGCCAGCTTCTCCCAGTTTGAATGCTACAAATCAAGGCTTGATGTATTTTTTTGTTGATTGTCTAGGTTTAAGAAAGTGATGGAGAAAATGTTCATATTAAACTTACAATGTGCCTGTGTATGTGTATATATTTAATTTTCAGAGATTTGTTTGTTAAACATTTACTAGCACACTCCTGTAAAGATCTTATAGAATCATAGGGAAGGATTTTAGAGGTTATAATCTAACCCCTTACATTATAGTTAAAGAAACTAAGTTCCAAAGAAATCATAGGATCTGAGAGTTAGAATTAAAAGAGAGGTAGGAAGCCATCTAATCCTATTCCTTTGTTTTATAGATGAGGAGATTGGGATCTTGCACTCCCAGAATGACTTGCCTTAAGATGAAAGTCTCATATAGTGATTTTCATTAAATAATGCTGTGATTCATTGAAGTCTTGTAAGATGTCTAGTATAAGTAGCTATTGTATTACAGGATCATAAAGTCAGAACTTTAGGGAACTTAGGGGTTTTCTTATCCAACCTCAATATTTTACAGATGAGGAAACTGAAGCTCACATTTAGTCATGTGGCCCACATTTTGCAGGTAGTAAAAGACAAAGCTGGGATTTGAATGGAATGGAAGTCCAACAGGCACCAAATCCAGCTCTTTTCAGTACACCAGGTCACAGATGATGGAACTGTGGTTTACAGAGGTAAGGGACTTGACCAAACTCATATTGTGAGTTTGAGGATTCAGACTCAAGTATTTTTGCTCCAAGAAGTATTATATCTTGCTGTCAATCAGTGAAGCATCAAATATTTACTGGTCCTGTTTGTTCTCCTGACAAATATTTATGGAGGACTGGGTTAAGTCTGTTGGGAATAAGAAAATGTACAAGAAAAGATCAGGGAGCTTAAAGTCTCTTTCTGTTTTCTAAACTTAGACACTTGAAAAAATTCACTTCCACAAATGTTGATTAAAGGCCTCCTGTGTGCAAAGGGATTTATAGAAATGACATGATCTTTTGCTTTATGGAACTCAAAGTCTAGTAAGGAAATGTCTAAAACACAGACAATTACAATATACAATATTCATAATTAGAAATATTTAAACATCTGTGCTAAATACCCTGAAAAAGTCAAGAAAGAATGTGGGCAGGGATGCAATGAGGTTCAAATGAGATAGTAAATGTAAAGTGCTTTGTCCGCCATAAAGCACCATATAAATGTCAGTTACTGTCATCATCATCATCATCATTATCACCATCATCACTATTATCCTTTAGGCAACAGGCCTCCATGGACTCCCTGAGTCTTCTAACATATTCCTGAGGAGCTCAGATATGTTTTATAGAACATTCAAAGGAATGTGCTCATACATATTTAACAACCAGGCTATTCTAGGAAAAAATAAAATTCATAAACATTTAATTTTAGTCTGCAACATTAATACTTCTTTTTAATCTAGAAGGGGCAACTAAATGACATAGTGGATAGAGGACTGGGTCTTGAGAAGTCTTCCTGAGTTCAAAATCTAGCTTGAGACATTTACTAGCTGTATAATTATAGGCAAGTCACTTAATATTGTTTGCCTCAGTTTCCTCAACTGTAAAATGAGATGGAAAAGAAAACGGCAAACCACTCCATTGTCTTTGCCAAGAAAACCCAAAAGGGGTCATGAAGAGTAGGACACAACTGAAAATGACTGAACCAAAACAAAGTCTAGCCAGTCAACAAAATGGTAAATCAAGACCTAATTTATAGATTATCTACTTCTAAATGGGGATAATAATAGCCTCTACCTCACAGGATTGTTGTGAAAATCAAATCAGGTAAGAATTTTAAACACTTAGGACAGTGCCTGGCATATAGCAAAGTACTAAAAAGTTATTATTAAATGTCCACACTGAAAATTTAGCAATAGTAGAATTAAAGCTGGTTCCAGAATAGTCCTAAAAGTAGGAGTGCCTATGACTCTCATTTAATAATAGTAATATGTATACATAATATTTAATATAATTTACAATATAATATAATTAAATTATATATAATATATAATATCAGTTAGCATTGATAGTGTTTTTTTTTTAATTTTGTAAAATCCTTTGCAAGTACTATCTCACATAATCCTCACAGCAACCCTGGGAAATAGGCACAATCATTACCCCATTTTACAGACGAGGAAACTGAGGGAAAGAGAGATGAAGTAACTTGTCTAGTGTCACACTACACAGGAAGTGTTTGAATTCAGATTTGAACTCAGATCTTCCAGTGCCATCTAACTGCTTCGGAGCATTTAAGAAGCTCTGAAGTGTAGTGGGGCTTAATGCAGCCAAGATAATATCATCTGAAAAGAAGAAAGTCTGGATGCCCTCAGCATCAATGGGGGCTCCTAATGTGAGCTGGACTCTGTACTGGACATCTTTCATAACAGTGGCAAATACCTGTGATTAGCATTTGTTTCCCTGTCTTTGCCTCTCATGAGATTAATAATCTGAGATTTATCAGTTATCTCTGTCTTTAGACATTTCCAGGAATGGTGTATGATATAACATAGCATGACATGAGATGGCATGTCATAACACAATATAGTATAATAGAGTATAGCATAATATACTGTATGATACTATATCATATGTTATGATACTGAATATTATAGCATATTGTGACATGCTATATAATATATAATATAATATGCATAGTATGATACTGTATAATATGCTGTATATGATATTCTGTCTGACACTGCATTCATATATGTATAATATTTAATATTATAACATAATACAGTATGTTCTATGTTATCACTATGTTAGCGTATGTATGAGATATGCCTTGTAGGAAGAGAGTTTTTAAGACAATATTTTGCTCTGCTGAATTAAATGTCTTTTTTTGGAGTTTAAAATGATATTCTGAGGAGGATTTTCTATTCTCTGTACCTTTCAGTCATTGTGCCTGCCCTGCCATGGTGTGCTGCAGAATCCCAATTGTGAATGCAAGCTGGCTCCCTTCTCATTTTCTATGATGTGCTTGATGCCTCAATTGTTTCCATCCAAGTATAGATATATGGAAAAGATGAAGAGTAATATCAATTACTCACATTTATATAGTACTTGAAGGTTTTCAAAGTGCTTTCCTCCCAACTGTGAGAGGCAGGTAGTATAAATATATTATCATTTCCATTTGTCATATAAAGAAACCAGAACTCAGGGAGGATGAGTGACATGCTTATGGTCATGTACTTGATAAATGCCACAGCTAGGACTTGAGCCTAGGTCCTCCAACCCTTCAGTCATTTTTTTCTTTTATACTACGTAGTCAAGGGCCACTGAATAATCAACTCTGGCTAGCACAGAGAGTTTATGGGAGCGAAAGGTAAATTAGAATCATATTAAGTCTCGGTTTTGGAGTCTTGAATGTCAGGCTAAGTAATTGTGACTTTGGGAGTATGGGAAAAGGAGCAATGAAAGGTTTTTGATCAGTAGAGGGTCACAATCAAAGCACTAAATTAGGAAGATGACCCAGGCTACATGTGTAAGATGAAAATGAAAGGGGAGGGACTGGAGGAAGGGAGTTTGGCTAAGACACTGTTGGAACAACCCAATAGGATAAATCCTAGACTAGGATGATGGCCGAAAGAGTGATGAAGAGGCAACACATAAAGTAGACTTTTACAAAATCAGATTTGATGACTCCTTCAAAATCTGTAATTCCACAATTCCAATAGATGGGGTTTTCAAAAGAAGACTGCAAGCTGCCTTCTGAGAATTGTCAGTCTATTTGTTGAACAGTCATCTCAATATAATGTGTCTTTGAATCCTAAACTCTGATTCAAACAATGGGCATGATGTGAGAAGAGTGGGTTAGCATAGGCTGATAGAGAGAGTCTGGGTTTAATGATCATTTCTAAACAGTTGGTCACATTTCTGTAACCAACCCCAATCTTTCCTTGAGTATCTGTGCTGCATCTCCAACTGACAAATGTAATTTTCAAACTGAAAGTCCTAGAGGTATCTGAAACCCAACCCCCTCATTCTCTTTCTCCCTATTTCTTTCCAAACTTCCCTATTTCTGATAGTGCCTGCTGTCCTTCCAAATTCCAGGGTTCATCACCACTTTGTTGTCCCTCATCTGTCATATCCAATCAGTTGGCATATCTCTCTGTTTTCCTCTTTCGCAGTCTCTCTCATTTTGCCCCTTTTCTCTACCCACAAAGCTGATGCCTTAGTTCAGAGCCTCCTCACTTCCTGGATTATTGCAGCACCTTTCTGACTGGTCTACCCTGCCTCATATCTCTTCTGACTTGGGCCCATCCTACCAGATTAATTTTTCTTAAACACAGGTGTGACTCTCCTACTTAACCACTGACTTGCTGTTTTCTAGAATAAAATGCAGACTTCTCTATTTGATTTTTAAAGTCTTACACCATTTGGCGCCAATCTACCTTTTCAGTCTTATTAGATATTACTTCCCTTCTCACTCTTTATGTTCCAGCCAAATTGGACTTCTTTCTATCTGTCACATAACAGTTCAGTTCTTGTCTATGTGCCTTTGCACTAGCCAGCCTCCCATGCCTGGAATGTGCTCTCTCCTCTGTTTTGTAGCATCGCTCTCTTCCTTTAAGATGAGCTCAGGCACCATTTTATGGAGAAAACTTTTCCCAAGTCCTTGGCTAATAGTGCCCTTTCCCCACCTCTCTAAATTGAACTACTTTGCATAGACTTATACATGTATCTATAGTTGTATATATGTACATATATTTGTATAGAATATATAGAATATATTTGTGTGTATCCATACATTATATAGATGTGTGTATACGCATATATACACATGAGGAAATACATAGGATATGTTTTACATATACAAATATATGCACAAAACATGCTACATAACATATGTGTGTGTATATATGTATATACACACATACATGTATGAGGAAAGACATACTATATATTTTATGTGTGCAATATAATATACACACAAATGTATACCATATATAACATGTATAAATAGATATGTATGTGTGCCTATATTTATATGTATGTATACATTCATAATTCTGGCATATGCTGGCTGTGTGACCTTGGAGAAGTCATTTAACTTCTTAGTGCCCCTGGTCACTTTCGAAGACTTTAAGTTGCATACCATTGCTAGTTCATGTTGGTAGAGGGAATTTCCTCTAAGAGATCACTACATCAGTGAAATCACAGGTCTGGTTTGGAAACCCCAACCAAATCAAACCCAATTTGCTGTAAATTTTCCTCTGAGCCTTGTTGCAATTTATAAGTAACAGAGGAGCATTTGGAATGCCCATCTGGTGGAAGTAATTCTAATTCTACAACCAGCTCACTTTCAGAGGTAGTGTGCTAGAGGGCTGGCCTCTGAGTCAGGAAGGCAGGGATGCTAATCCTGTCTTAGATACCCTGGCATATATGACCCTGGGCAAGTGACTTTACTTTTCTAGGCCTCAGTTTCCTTATCTGTAACATGCAGGGTGGAAGACTTTGAATTGGATCATTTCTAAGTTTCCTTTTAGCTCTAAATACTGCTCTGGGCATTTTCACTGGCCATCCCTCATACCTGGCTTTGCCTCCTGACTTCCTAAAATCCCATCTTTTATGGGAAACCTTTTTCAACCCCTCTGAAATCTAGTGCCTTCTTTCTGTTATTTATATCGTAGTTATCCTATGCATAAGCTTGTTTTATATATTTGTTTGCATCTTGCCTCCCCCATTAGATTGGGAGTTCCGTGAGGGCAGGGACTGTCTTTTGCCTCTTTTTGTATCTCCTGTGCCCTCCAGAGCCAACAACTAGCCAACACAGAAATTGAGGAAGATAGCAGTCATCCCTAGTCCCTGGCATAGTACCTGATACATAGTAGGTGCTTAATAAATGTCTATTAGCTAATTGATCTAAAACTATAATTTTGTATATCAATTCTGAATTAAACACTTTCGTTATGTTTTAAATCTATCATTTGTACATTTTAATTAAAAAATTAAATTATTTAAATTTTAATTTAATTAATCTAATTGTATATTTGCTATCTTTTATACATCTACTAAAGTCTTACTTTGATGGCTTATCATGGTATGAAAGTTGATGTAGATAATCAAAGGTGTTGCCAGTAGAGCATCGATCAATTAATCTACAAGTATTTTTAGGTGCCTACTATGCGCCAAGCACTGCGCTGGGTGCTGGGGATGACTACTACCTTCCTCAATTTCTGTGTTGACTCGTTGTTGACTCTGGAGCAGTACAAGCCATGGGACTAGATTGACACAGATGCCCATGAACTTTCCAACTCATCACAGTGACAGATAGGTAGGACATACTCAAGAAACAATCTCCCCAATCCAACAGAGATGAGGATACCATCAGCTGCCATTAGAATCAATCTATTGCTGGTTGTGGGAGGAGGGACTCAGGGACATTTTTCATGCCTACTTTCTGCCTCTTTGCTCTGCAGCATCCCAGTACCTCTAAGTGTGGCTTACGGATGAGTAGGACTCAGGGTATGGCTCTCTGAGTCAGTCAGCACAGGAGCTGGTCCAGGACAAATAAGGGTTGTCGTCCATATTTCCAAGAAGGCTGGGAACCCTGGTGGGGGCTCAGATGATCAATGCATGACTTCAGAGTGCAGAAAGGAAGGCAGGGGGACTGGTCTCAGATCATCAATTGATTTTGAGTTGTGGATTCTGATGAGACATAGTTTCTATACTAGAGTGGTTAGATGTTAGACATCACCTGTCTCTCATACTAAATGACAGCTATCTGAGAAGCTGGAACATATTTTCACCAATCTGTTAAGTGGCAGAACATGATGGTCCCCAGCAGATGTGCCAGCCTGACAACAGCTCCACTTCAGTGCCTCTAAGGGCTACCGTCTCCTTTTTGGAACCCTTTTCTAACCGTGATCTCCTTTGATTCGCATTACAACCTTACAGAGGCAGAACAGGGATCCTTATCCTTATTTAAAGAAGAAGAAACTGATACCCAGAGGGGTTAAGTGATTTGCTTGAGGTTTTTGGTAAGGTCCTTCCAAAACCCTGTTAGGAGCCCACATCTCATAGAATATGGGAGCCTTAGTAAACCTGAGCTATGAGGAAATTTCTAGATCATCTAATCCAGAGGTTCTTAATCTCCCTTAAGGGTTCATGGATAGATTTCAGGGGATCTATGAGCTCAGGTGAGGGAAAATAAATCTTTATTTTTACTAACCTCTATCTGAAATTTAGCATTCATTTCAATTATGAATTAAAAAAAAACCCAACAGCAAATCTCTTGAGAACAGGTCCATAGACTTCACTACAGTGCTGAATGGGTCCATGAAACAAACAAACAAAAAACTTAAAAGATCCTCAATCTAATTCAACCTTTTTTTTTTCCCAGACAATGAAACTGAGGCCTAAAGAGAGAAAACAATTTGTCCCAGGTCACATGGCAAAGTCCACAGAAAAGCCAAGACTAGAACCAGTCTTCTAACTCTCTCCAAGGCTTTTTACTTTGTGCCTCACTGTCCTTCATTTTCTCTTTTGTGCCTTTGTTAATGGGGATTCTTTTCAAGCATCCCCACTCACCTTTACGTCCCTGGAGGAAAAACCCCACCTTGTCTTCTGAAAGGACATTGTCATAGAGGCAACCATTAAATTTTAAGGATCAAGAGTGATTATGCTTGGGGGGAATTGAACCCCATTGCTGCAGGATGAATGGATTTCCAGGAGAGCTTGGCCATCTCCAAAACCCCTTTGGAAGTATTCTGTATGGAGCCCATGGGTATTACTTACATGCGCAGTTTAGGCAGGGACTTTTTTTCTTTGTAAATATGGGTTTAACGAGTGCTGGCATTCTGCTTCTGATTGTGGCTTATTCTGTCCCTGCCTCCCTAAACAATGAAAACTACAGATCATGCTCGATTCTGATCAACAGAAGACAAAGGGCCAAGCTTCATTTGGGCAGTACCTACAATACCAGCACGGGGCGGGGGGAGAGGAGGAAGGAAACCAACAAAGACACACAAAATCCAAGTCCTGAAACCTTTGCTTTCATGCAACTCTGTATTGGCAGATGTTTTGAACTAATTACTCCATTACCTGTATTCACAATCTTAACCAGGACTGTCCTCATGAGTAAATGAAGTAGGCAGTTGCCTACATGGTATTATTTGAGGGACTCTGAGCATGTCCCAGCCCACCCCCTCTCTTCATCCCCACAACACACCTGCCTGTCATATTTCCTGAAATTCCAGAATTACAAGTTTATTTCCATGGGTCTGAATCTTATCTATTAAAATGTGTGCAGCCTTGGAAGAAGTCATACCTTAAACTGTGACTAGCTGACATCTATAATTTTAAGAGAAAAGAACCTTGGGCTAGGAACCAAGAGACTTGATTTCTAAGGCTGACTCTGCCACCAATTAAATGTTGAACAAATCCATTCCCCAATCTGGGACTCAGTCTCTTAATGTATTTAATGGAGAAGTTCAACATGACCTTTGAGCATTCTTTCAGCTTTGTTTCAATGCCTGATGTTTTAAGGGTTTTTCCATGTTTGTTCTCAGTAAGCACTCCAAAATGTTTGTTGAAGTGATTTTTATTGGACTGGAGAAAAGGAAGGGTAGTGTTTAGAGTTGGCAGTTCAACTGAGCTTCAGATTGCCCTGAACTATTTCCCAAGTTCTTGGGCTAACTCCTTGATGTTAGATTCCCAAAGAATCAGATTTTCATTTCTCTATATAAGCCACATTTTAATCACTAGGCACCAGTATAGATAGTCTTCCTTCAAGGTCCAGCTTGGATGTAATCTTATCTGACTTCCTATTCATTCCTCCAGCTGAAAATCTTTTTGTTCTCATGTTATCCTAGGGTATTTTTGCTTCATCTGCCTTCATCTACCTATCACTGTCCACTGTTTACCTTTCAAAGATCTTTACTACATGACACCTCCACCCTTTTGAATTGTAAGCTTAAGGGCAGAGATTTTATTTTTCATTTTTATATCTACAGCATGGAACTCAGAGCCTGGGATGCAGGCTCATAAAAAATACTTGTTGAGTTGAACAGAACTTGACATCAGCTAATAACGTACTGCTTCTCTTATAGGAAATCTACTTGGTTGCAGAGCATCTCTAAAAGAATGTAACTGAACTGCAAAATCACCATGAACTACCAGCATGACATGGGGCAAACAAACATGGGACATTGAGCTGCATTAAAAAGTGAATAGCAAATGTCCAGAATAAGGGAGGTGATAATTCCAGTAACCTCTGACTTGGTTGGACCACATTTGGAGTATAGGGTTCAGTTTTTGGTGTCACATTTTAGGAGAGAATGCTGACAAGCTATAATTTGCAAGAAGAGAGTATCTAGCATTCTAAGGGTACAGAAAACCACATAATTCAACAATCAGTTGAAGGGTTTGGAAATGTTTGGTTCAATGAGGAAAATACTCACATAGGTGTAAGAGTTGTCGTCAAGTATTTGGAAGTCTATCCTGTAGAAAAGGGATTATATCTATTTTTCTTGATCTTTGAGGATAGGACTAGCAACAGTGGGTAAATGATGTGCCAAGAAAGGGAGTTCTCACCTCAACATAAAAACCACCCTGCCAATATTAAAAGCTGCTAAATTGTATGCACTGCTAAAAAAAATGGGTGGCCAGTGAACTTCCTACTCTTGGAAGTGTTTAAGCCCGGACTAGCTGAGTCCGTGTCCATGTGATAGAAGAGATTCCTGTAGGGGGTGGGAAGTCTCTCATCGCTTTATGTCCTATGGTTCTCTGATCCTTATTAGATCTGAGACCATGGCTCAGCAGCTGCTCTGTGGATGCTCCTGGTGATATGGATTCTGTCCAGTACAGTATTTGTTAAGAAGTCATTTAACCCCGTTTGCCCCATTTTTCCTCAACTGTGATCCTTTTTGAAAATCATCATCATCATCATCATCATCATCATCATCATCATCATCGTTATCTCATCAACAATAACAACGATGATGTTCCAAGGGTTGTGGTAGGCTCAAGAGATACAAAGACAAAAGGGAAACCCTCCCTGTTTCTCAAGGAGCTTATTCTATCAGGGGACCCTCAAAGTATCTCTGAGGTCTTGCACCAACAATAGTAAATAGCAGAGGGTTCTTATTTCAGATTTTAAGAGGTGGCCATTCCTCTAAATGACAGGCCTCCCCTCCCACCCCCATGAACTTGTGAGCTTGGCATCTGCATCAAACCACTTCAGTAAGAAAGATACTAAGAGCAGTCAGCAGAGAATAAGAGATCACAGACGTCAAAGCTCTCCTATTGAAGACATAATTATGCCTGCTTGGAAATATTTGACTTAACTTTCTCTTTTTCTTTTCTTTCTTTCTCTTTCTTTTTACTGTGTATGCCCAAATTTGTGACTCTGCCAGAAGAGAGCTTGCTATGGGGAGAAGCTCAGCGAGAAGGAAAAGGCTTTCCACTTGGTTAGCTGGGTTTGGAAGGTTAGACTAAGGACTAGACTAGACTTCCTTAGGGAAGACTTGTGTTATGCCGAGGATTTGAAACGGAAGAAAAAAATGGCAGGTGGAAGGGAGAGGTCGTAGTAAGGCCAAAGTTCCTTCATAGGAAAGAACAGCTCCATTTCTACCTGGCTGGGGGCTTTTAAGGTTTTGATTTACTGGATAGACATATAAGAGAGCTGTCAGCTCAGTGTCTGATACATGTGATAGGCACTTAATAGATGCTTACTGATTGAATGATTGCTATGGTTAGCCTGTAAGCAACAGTGGGGAGGGGGAGGTAATGTCCCAGACAGCCACCAGGGGGAAGCTGAGAACTACAGACAGGTGCCCCTGCCTTAATATTGTACCAGAACCAAATGTTTGCATGGGAACGGGGAGAGACACATCTCTATGAATAAATCCATTTTTGGAAACTAAAAGACCATTTGGAGATATAATAGAGTGTTCATCTTTAGAGGTACCAAAGGCAGACTGTGCCAGGAAACACTGTCATAGTTTCAGGAGTGGAAAGGAAAAAAAAACCAAGGAGATGTATGGGGGAGAGGGAAAAGGTGTGTGTGGGCTGGGGTAGGGAAGAGAGTTAGGGATGAGAACCAGGAATCAGAGTCACAGAATCATATAAAATAGAATATCAGATCTAGAAGGGGTCATAAAACATGGAATATAGAATACTTAGTTGTAAGGGACCGAAAGGATCAAAGAATGTCAGAGCTGAAAGGGAACTTAGAACATAAAATAGGGAAGTTAGGTACCTTCACACAAGATGCAGAATGTAAAATCTTAGAATATAGGACATAGAACAGAGAATGATTTATCAGGCTAGGAACTAGCCTGCTCCCTAGTTCCTAGTTATTGGAACTAGGGAGCATCTCTAAATAGAATGTCAGAGCTTAGAATACAGGGTTTTGGAACTGTATTGGAGTTTAGAACATAGACTGTCTGAACTGGAAATAGGCCTTGGAAGTAATCAGTAAAATTATTAAGGGTAAGGACATTTATCTTTTTTTAAAAGAAAATTTTCTTTGAATCCCTAGTGCCTAGCATGGTGTCTTCAATATATCAGAAGCCTAATAAACACTTTCTAACTTGAACTGAATTAATCCAACCTCATTTTCCACATAGGAAAATTGAGGATGAAAATTTACACTATTAGTTAGCAGCAGATCAAGAACCAAGAACAACATTTCCATTCTCCCTGACCAAGACTCTTTTCTAGAGATTGAAAAAATAACAGCAGAAAAGAGTGTTGGATCTGTCTAAGAAATTCATAGATCCCATTAATGTTTCAGAGAACATTGCACCCTAGGTAGAATATGGAGTTTGTCAAAATTTAAAGAAGAATGGGCAATGCAGTGGATGGAGTTTATAGAGTTCTGGGGCCAGAGGTAGAAAAATCTGAGTTCAAATCAGCCTCAGGCACTTCATGTGTGACCCTGGGCAAGTACCTTAATCCTGTTTGCCTTAGTTTTATCATCTGTAAAATGAACTGGAGAAGGAAATGGCAACCCACTCCAGTATCTTTGCCAAGAAAACCCCAAATGAGTTTTCTTTTTTAATTAATTAATTTTAAGTTTTCAACATTTATTTCCACAAAATTTTGAGTTCTAAATTTTCTCTCCATCTCTCCTCTTCCTCGCCAAAATGCCATGCATTCTGATTCCCCCTTCCACTAATCTGCCCTCCCTTCTAGCATCCCTCCTTTCCCTTATCCCTGTCTTCTCTCTTGTCCTGTAAGGCAAGATAAATTTCTATACTCTGTTACTTGCATTTCTTATTTCCCAGTTGTATGCAAAATCAATTCTCAAGTGAGTTCCAACTTCCCTTCCTTCCTCCCTCCCCACCCATCCCCAGTGAGAAGTCCACTAATTCAACATAGGCTATATATGTATAGTTTTGCAAGTGACTTCCATAATAGTCAAGTTGTGTTAGACTAACTGTATTTCCCTCCATTCTATCCTGCCTCCCATTTCTTCTATTCTCTCTTTTGACCTTGTCCCTCCCCAAAAGTGTTTACTTCTAATTGCACCCTCCTCCCATTTGCCCTCCCTTCCATCATCCCCCTCACCCTGCTTATCTCATCCCCTACTTTCCTGTACTGCAAGATAGATTTTCATAACAAATTGAGTGTGCATGTTATTCTTTTCTTGAACCAAATGTGATGAGAGTCATCTTCACTTTTTCCCTCTCACTTCCCTGCTTTTCCCCTCCATTGGAAAAGCTTTTTCTTGCCTCTTCTATGAGAGATAATTTGCTTCATTCCATTTCTCCCTTTCTTCTCCCAATATATTCCTCTCTCACCCCTTAATTTTAGTCTTTTAGATATGATCCCTTCCTATTCAACTCACCCTGTGCTCTCTGTCTCTCTCTTTCTTTCTCTTTGTGTGTGTGTGTGTGTGTGTGTGTGTGTGTGTATAATCCCTTCAACTACCCAGATACTGAGAAAAGTTTCAAGAGTTACAAATATTTTCTTTCCATATAGGAATGTAAACAGTTCAACTTTAGTAAGTTCCTTTTGATTTCTTTTTCCTGTTTACATTTTCATGCTTCTCTTGATTCTTGTGTTTGAAAGTCAAAGCTTCTTTTCAGCTCTGGTCTTTTCATCAAGAATGCTTGAAAGTTATTTCATTGAAAGACCATTTTTTCCCTGAAGTATTATACTCAGTTTTGCTGGGTAGGTGATTCTTGGTTTTAATCCTAGTTCCTTTGACTTCTGGAATATCGTATTCCAAGCCCTTTGATCCCTTAATGTAGAAGCTGCTAGATCTTGTGTTATCCTGAATGTATTTCCACAATATTCAAAGTGTTTCTTTCTGGCTGCTTGCAATATTTTCTCCTTGACCTGTAAACTATGGAATTTGGCTACAATATTCCTAGGAGTTTCTCTTTTTGGAGCTCTTTCAGGAGGTGATCAGTGGTTTCTTTCAATATTTTTTTGTCCTCTGGTTCTAGAATATCAGGGCAGTTTCCTTGATAATTCCATGAAAGATGATGTCTAGGCTTTTTGATCATGGCTTTCCAGCAGTCCCATAATTATTAAATTGTCTCTCCTAGATCTATTTTTCAGGTCAGTTGTTTTTTCCAATGAGATATTTCACATTATCTTCCATTTTTTCATTCTTTTGGTTTTATTTTGTAATTTCTTGGTTTCTCATAAAGTCATTAGTTTCCATCTGTTCCATTCTAATTTTTAAAGAACTGTTTTCTTCAGTGAGCTTTTGAACCTCCTTTTCCATTTGATTAATTCTGCTTTTTAAAGCACTCTTCTCCTCATTGACTTTTTGGACCTCTTTTGCCAATTTTGCCAATTAAAAATAAGCCAATTAGCTTATTTTTAAAGGTGTTATTTTCTTCAGCATTTTTTGGGGTCTCCTTTAGCAAGCTAGTGACTTTGCTTTTCATGATTTTCTTGCATTGCTCTCATTTCTCTTTCCAATTTTTCCTCCACCTCTCTTATTTGATTTTCTAAATCCTTTTTAAGCACTTCCATGGCCTGAGACCATTGCATATTTATTTTGGAAGCTTTGGATGCAGAAGCCTTGACTTTTATGTCTTCTTTTGATGGTAAACATTGTTCTTCCTCATCTTGAAAGGATGGGAGAGAATACCTGTTCCCTTTTTTTGCCATTTTCTCAACCAGTTACTTAATTACCTTAATTTACCACCATTTGTTCAGTTATTCCCTGTCTTAACTTCGGTTATTTTCTAAGCAGCTTAGAGTCAACTCCTTTGGGATTATGTCTTTCCTTTTAACCCTTCCCTTTAGGATCAGAAAGTTTATTATCCTCCATCTTAACAGCAACTGCCCCACTTTATGTATAGTGTGTTTGTATATGAATAATTTTGTATGTGTGCATATACATATAGCTATATCAGAATGAGACAAATATGAATTCTAGTGGGGGTGTGTGTTAAGAGAGAGTAATAAACTTTCTGATCCTAAAGGGGGATGTATGTATGTGTATGTATGTAGCTAGATGGCTCATAGAATGGAACACTAGACCTGGAATCAAGAGTTCAATATGATCTTAGACACTTACTAGCTGTGTGACTGTAAGCAAGGCATTTATACTCTGGTTGCCTTAATCTACTGGAAAAGGAAATAGCAAACCACTCCAGTACCAAGAAGATACACACACACACACACACACACACACACACACACACACACACACACTAAACTATTCATATGGGTGTGTTCAACCTTCTTTGGTTCATTTTAGGATGAGTGAGTTTCACCTGATGCTCATTCCCTCCATCCCTTTCTCCATCCTCTCCTTACCTATTCCAATTATGAAGAATAAAAAATTCTACTCCTTATTCCTCCTTTCTACACTACTATATTCCTTTTATCCTCGATTATGTTACCCCTCTTCAAATCCTCAAAAGAAAACCAAACCATGATTTATGACCTCTCTCTTTCTTATTTAACTCCCTTAATACCTTTTGAAGACTTTAAAGTTCTGAAGGGACATTTGTTTCTTCTCCCTCTATTAGAATGTTAGCACTATCCCATCATATAGTCTCCTCTAATTACTCAAATAAATTTACATTTATAGATTTTTTTCCGTACTCTTGTCTCTATATTTGAAAGCTCTTACTCAGCTGTATTTTATTATCAGAAATCCTTTAAAGTCCTTAAAGTTTCATTTTTTTCTTGTAGAATTATACTCAGATTTTCAGAGAAAGTTACTCTTGGCTCTAAGTAAACATCTTTTGCCTTTTGTAATATTTTCTCAAAGATCTTTTTTTCATCGATAGAAGAAGCTGCCAACTCTTCTATGACTCTATTTATATTTCCTTGGTACTTGAACTCTTTGGCTATGGTATTCCTTAGCCTCTTCTTTCAGGTGTTACTTTCAGGAGATGAATAAACTATTTCTACATTTAATGTTTATTCAATGTTGGGTTTTTCATTTCTATAGCTTCCTTGTTTGATCTATTCATTGATTGACTTTTAAATTTTTAAACCAATGCCAAATAGTTTTGATGATTGCTGCTTTATGATATAATTTCAGGCTGGTAATTGCTACTTCTCTTTCATTCTTACCTTTATTTAATATTTCCTTTGATAGTCTAGATTTTTTTACTCCTTTAAGTGAATTCTGTTATTATTTTGTCCATCTCTGTGAAATATCTTTTTGGCAGTTTCATTTGCATGGTCCTAAGTGTGTATATTAATTTCAGTATTATTGTCATTTTCATTATATTGATATGGCCCAGCCATGAACAGTGAATATTCCTCTATTTAAATTTCTTTGTTTTGCCAAGGAATTTTTTGTTATTGTAGTTACATAGATTTTTATATTGCTTTGGTATATTGACACATAGATATCCTATATGAATTTTGTAGCCATTTTGAAGGGGACTTCCTTTTATATTATTGCTTCCTGCATTTTGTTTGAGTTATGTGGAAATGCTATTGATTTTTGTGGGTTTATTTTGTAGCCTGAAACTTTGTTTTAAATATTTTTATTATTGATTCTCTAGAGATTTTGAAGTAGACTAAAGGTATTTTTTTTTCTTATCTTTACCTATTTTTGTGCCTTCAGTTTCTTTCTCTCATCTCCTTATTGCTGCCACTTTTAGAGATACGTCAATATCAGGGAAAAGGGATTATTCTTGACTTATTGCTATATTCATTGGAATGTATCTACCATTTCCCAATATCTATGTATCAGGGGTTGAGAACTGACTGGCATTTTGGAATTAGTAATCCTAAGGGACAAGCTTTTTCCTCTCAAATTTCAGAATGAATTGAAACTATTGTGCTTTTGGAGTTGGTACCCAAATGAACCACCTTGGAGTTTTTTAAAATTAATTTTATTTATTTTCAGTGTTCTACAATCACTACAAAATAAGTTATATTTTTTCCCTTCCTTCCCCCTGCCTCCCTGAGACAGCATACAATTTTACATAAATTCTACACATACATTCCTATTAAATACATTTTCACGATAGTCATGCTGTATAGAAGAATTAAAATGAATGGGAGAAATCATATAACAAACATTCTGTGATTGAATTCCATAGTTCTTTCTCTGGATATGGAAAGCATTTTGCCTTAAAAGACCATTGGGAATTTTTTTAAGTCCTTGCATTGCAATGAAATTCCAAATCTACCAGAAAAAACTCTCACACTGTGGTTGTTGCTGTGCACAAAGTTCTCCTGCTTCTGCTCCTTTTGCTCAGCATCAGATCATATAAGTCTTTCCAGGCCTCTCTGAAGTCTTCCTGTTCATCATTTCTTATAGCACAATAGTATTCCATTACATTCATATACCATAATTTATTCAGCCATTCCCTAATTGATGGGCATCCCCTTGATTTCCAGTTTTTGGCCACCACAAAGAGTGCTGCTGCAAATATTTTTGTACATGTAGGACCCTTTCTCATTTTTATGATCTCTTGGGGAAACAGTCCTAGAAGTAGTATTGCTGGGTCAAAGGGTTTGCATATTTTTGTAGCCCTTTGGGCATAGTTCCAAATTGCTCTCTGAAATGACTGGATCAACTCACAACTCCACCAACAATGAGTTAGTGTTCCAACTCTCCCACATCCTCTCTAAAATTTATCATCTTCCTGTTCTGTCATGTTTGCCAATCTGATAAGTGTGATGTGGTACCTCAGAGCTGTTTTGATTTGCATCTCTCTAATCAATAGTGATTTAGAGAATTTTTTCATATGACTATAGATAGATATCTTTAATTTCTTCCTCTGAAAACTGCCTGTTCATATCCTTTGACCATTTATCAATTGGGGAATGACTTGTATTTTTGTACATTTGACTCAGTACTTTATATATTCTAGAAATGAGGCCTTTGTCACAGATATTAGCTGCAAAAATTCTTTCCCACTTTTCTGCACCTCCACGAATCTTGGTTGCATTGGATTTGACTGTACAAAAATTTTTCAGTTTAATGTAATCAAAATTATCCGTCTTGCACTTCATAACACTCTCTATCTCTTCTTTAGTCAAAAATTCTTCCATTCTCCATAAATCTGATACATACACCAATTTGTCCATAGTATCAATTTTTCTACCTAGATTGTGTACCCATTTGGACTTTATTCTTGTGTATAGTGTCAGGCATTGGTCTATGCATTGTTTCTGCCACCTTGCCACAGTTACCCAGTTTTCCCAGCAATTTTTGACCAACAGTGAGTTCTTATCCCAGAATCTGGGATCCTTGGGTTTATCAAACAGTAGATTGCTATATTCATTGCTTACTATGTCTTGATTATATAGGCTATTTCACTTGTCTACCCTTCTGTTTCTTAGCCAATACCAAGTGGTTTTGATAATTCCCGCTTTATAATAGAATTTGAGATCTGGTAGCACTAGGCCACCTTCCCTAGCATTTCTTTTCATTAGTCTACTTGATATTCTGGACCTTTTGTTCTTCCAGATGAATTCTGATATTATTATTTCCAGCTCTAGGAGATAATTTTTTTTAAAATTAATTTAGGTAGAATTGTCATTTTTATTATATTGGCTTGGCCTACCCATGAGCAACTGATGTTTTTCCACTTACTTAGATCTGGCTTTATTTGTGTGAAAAGTGTCTTGTCATTGTGTTCATATAGACCCTGGGTTTGTTTTGGCAGGTAAACTTCCAAATATTTTATAGTGTCTACCCTAGCCTACCCTAAAAAATGGGATTTTTCTTTCTATCACTTGCTGACAGGCTTTGTTACCAAAGTATAGAAATGCAGAAGATTTGTGTGGGTTTATTTTGTAACCTACTTTGCCAAAGTTGTTTATTACTTCAAGTAGTTTTTTACTTGAATTTCTGGGATTCTGTAAGTATATCATCATATCATGTGCAAAGAGTGATAACTTAGTTTCTTCTTTGCCTATTCTAATTCCTTCAATTTCTTTATCTTGTCTAATTGCTACACCTAATATTTCTAGTACCATATTGAATAACAGTGGTGATAATGGATATCCTTATTTCATCCCTGATCTTACTGGAAATGCATCTAGCTTATCTCCATTGTGTATAATGCTTGTTGAAGGTTTTAGGTAGACACTATTTATTATTTTATGGAAAGTTCCCTTTATTCCTATACTCTCCAGTGTATTTAAAAGGAATGGGTGTGGAATTTTTTCAAAAGCTTTATCTGCATCTATTGAGATAATCTTGTGGTTTTTGTTAGTTTTGTTGTTGATATGATCGATAATGCTAATAGTTTTCCTAATATTGAAACAGTCATGCATTCCTGGTATGAATCTTACCTGATCATAATGTATTATTCTCATGATAAGTTGCTGTATTCTTTTTGTTAAAATCTTATTTAAAATTTTTCCATCTATATTCATTAGAGAAATTGGTCTACAGTTTTCTTTCTCTGTTTTGGCTCTTCCTGGTTTAGATATCAAAACCATATTTGTGTCATAAAAAGAATTTTCGAGGACTCCTTCCTCAATTTTCCCAAACAGTCTATATAGTATTGAAATTAACTATTCTTTAAATGTTTGATAAAATTCACTTGTAAATACATCCAGCCCTGGAGATTTTTTTTCTAGGGAGTTCATTGATGGTTTGTCCAATTTCTTTCGCTGAGATGGGGTTGTTTAAGTATTCAGCTTCCTCTTCTGTCAATCTCTTAATTTTAAAATACTCATCCATGTCATTTAGATTGTTGAATGTATGAGCATAAAGTTGAGCAAAGTAATTTGTAAGTATTGTTTTAATTTCCTCCTCATTGGAGGTTAGTTCACCTCTTTTATTTTGGATATTGGTAATTTGGTTTTCTTCTTTCTTTCTTTAAATCAAATCGACCAAAGGTTTATCAATTTTATTAGTTTTTTTCGTAAAACCAACTATTAGTTTTATTTATTAGTTCAATAGTTTTCTAAATTTCAATTTTATTAATCTCTCCTTTGTTTTTCAGTATTTCTAATTTGGTATTTACGCGAGGATTTTCAGTTTGTTTTTTTCTAGCTTTTTCAGCTGCATGCCCAAGTCATTGATCTCCTCTTTCTCTATTTTATTCATGTAGGCGCTCGAAGATATAAAACTACCCCTAAGAACTGCTTTTGCTTTATCCCCTAAGATTTGCTAGGTTGTCTCTTTATTGTCATTCTCTTGAAGGAAGTTGTTGATAGTTTCTATGGTTTGTTGTTTAACTCCTTCTTTAGGATTAGATTATTTAGTTTCCAATTAATTTTTGCTTTATCTTTCCATGGCCTTTTATTACATATAATTTTATTGCATTATGATCTGAGAAGGATGCATTGACTATCTCTGCCTTTCTGCACTGGATTGTGAAGTTTTCATGCCCTAGAACATGGTCAATTTTTGTGTATGTGCCATGTACCACATCTTGGAGTTTTTAAAGAAACAGCCATAGTTTATGAGAAGCAGACTAAGAGAAAGAAGGTGACCTCAAAGATTTTTATTAATAGCTATAGCAATTTAATTACTTATTCATTTACTCCAAAATTTCTGGTAAACTGAATTTTTACCTTAACCATAAAGAGGACAGAGTTAAGGTGCAGATAAACATAGCTTCAAATTAAGACAGAGATCTGCTTAAATGTTTAGGACCCTTCCTAAATGAGGGCTCTGAATTATTGTGATTGTATTACTAACTTTTCATTTAATATAAATTTGATAAAGTAGTAGATGAGGGGACCATCTGGACCCAAGAAACCATTATACTGCCCCTAGGCCAAAGGAAAAGTTCATTGTTGTAACAGGGTGAAGCTGATTAAATCCACAGAGACAAAGAGGATTTTGAGAGCAGGTGGTGAACATCAGCTGGAAAGCTACACCTTCCCAGAGGAATCACAATGACCATTGTTCTGTCTGTGTGCTTCTTAAACCTCCTCTTGCCTACCAGGACCTGCCCTCTGTGACATCGGGGGACATTGTGTCCTCACATTTTACTCTTGTCTTTCTAGACTCTTGACCCCTAAGAATTCTGAGAATTGGCTGTCTCTTAACTTACTACTTAAGTACCTGGATTTTGGACCTCCTTTAACTCTTACTTCTTCAACTGTATTTATTTGTACAACTGTTAGTACTCTTAATGTTGGCATCCTCCACTCTTTAAATTCAAGTAACATTTATGACCTCTCCATAAGCATAAGACAGAGTTCTTGGCTTTGAGGATACAAGGATAAATATATCACAGAACTTTCTTTCATAGAACTTATGCTATGATAGAGGAACATCATCAGATTATTATTAAGTAATTACATGTAAGGTACTGTGAAAGGTACTATATTAATAGATAGAAAATAACATATTTTTTCTCTCTCTTTTAAGATAATCTTTTAAAGGCAGTGATTATCTGCTTCCTGATTCTTTTCTTCTCCAGGCTGAATACTTAGAGTTTTCTTAGTCAGTTCCCAATGGCATGGTCTTTAATTCCCTTGACAATCTATTTATCTCTCTGAATAGTATTTTGATTGTTTATGTCCCTCTTAACGTGTGGTGTCCAGAAATATTTAAGCATGATCTGGCCTTCAGAATTTATGGGAACTAGCATGTTCATTAATCTAGTTATCCTGCCTATTAGTTTGGCCTTAGATTGTGCTAGTTTTAGTAAAAGTTTATTATTGATTTTTGATAATGAGAATTAACCAAAACCTCCATGTTTGTTTTATATAAGAACTGTCAAATCAGCTATCTTTCATCCTGAGTTGAAGGAATTGACTTTTTGAACCTAAATTCAGGACTTTATATTTATCCCTGTCATAATTAAGTTTGGAGGTATTGGTTAATTGTTTCAGTTTAGTTAGATATTTTTCAAGCCTGATTTTTGTCATTTATCATATGGACTATCCCACTCATTTTTGTGTCAATTATCAGATGGATAAACATACTATCTGGTTCTTCATCTAAGACATCATTAAGAATGTTACATAGGACATGACCAAAAAGAACATTGGAGTCTTCCCTTGGTCCGTTAGCCAACACTCCATGGGTAAGATTGTTTAACCAGGTTTTTAAACACTTAATCAAGAAATACAATTTTGTCATAATTTCAACCATCTGGAATTTTTAAAAATAGATCATTTTACTATTATTATTTGGATTTCAGGAGGAAGTAGAGATGTGGGGGCAGGCATGCCTAACCACCTCAATTCTTCGCTTCCCTTGACCTCATATGAGGAATTTGTTAATTTAGTTTTAAAAGAAAAATAAAAAATTAACCAAGAATAGTGAACCAGTCCTCCTTCCCCGGCAGGCTGATCACTTCCCCTCATTCCTTGAAGTCTTGTAAAAGTTAATAATTAATCAGTATGTTCCACTCCAAGTTTCTTAAAACTATGTTTTACGAGCAACAGTCTAGAGTTTCTTCACGAAAGCCTTGAAAAGTACATGCCCAAAACTCCAGTTGTTGCCTATATTAGTGATTTAGGATTTCATCAAGTTGTTTTGACATGAGTGCATACTTCCTATAATAATAATAATAATAATAACATACATTTGTACAGCAATTTGTCATTTCAAATCCCGTTGATGTTCACTCTTCCTTTTCAAAGAGGACCAATGATCTCTTGACTTGTGCATGAATTGGATTTAAGTGAGGCAGAGCTATGCAAAGTTATCGGTCTCACTCTCATCCAGAGTCATCAAAATTCAAGATGAGTGGCAATGGCCTGGGATGAAGTGGATGATCTTGGCATCTTCTATGTCTGACCAAGCTCTAAGCACTCCACAATGTCTGTTTTAGCTGTCTTCATGACTGTTGGAACAGATTGTTTTTATCTGCCTGTTCTGTTGGAAGAAGTGTTCATGTGCTTGAAATAAACACCCCAAACCTGCTGATGGAACTGAGGCCTGTCAGTTACCCACAATCCGGTTTAGCATCTGCCAAGAGGGTCTTACTGGGGTGTATCCCCTGTGAATGCTATAACTTTTTGGAGCCACAAGTGAAAGTCTGGTGACAGATATACACCAAAGCCTGATAAGCAGCTTTGAAAAGGAATTGGCAAGCTCTCATAACAGAGGTGCTAGTCCTCCCTGTACACCCCATAATCCATACACATGACATATGGATACATATATCAGCCCTAAGATGCATGCAACATGGGGTGGGAATGAGTGTCATGATTTCCTGAATGAGGAAACTGAGTCTGAAAAGGCAAATGACCTATTTGAGGTTATAGCATTGCCTAAAAATTCAGAAAAGTGTAGAACTTGAAATGACTTCTGCATTTCAAGACCATTGCTCTTTTGACTATGTTTCAGTGTATCCATTTAAAGTTAATATGACTGCCTTGCTCAGAGATGAATGTGCTGCCTTTTGAAGCCAGAGGAATTGGCATCCATGACTCAGTAGATATTAACCTGGGTAGAAAGTGGTTTTTGCTCATTACAGTTTTGGGGGACCATGAATTATGAAGATAGACTGGATGAGTCTGGCTTTTGAAGTCTGGAGAAAAAGATGCAATTTATTTCAACTCTATTTCTAGGACTTTAACTCCTATCCTGGTGATTAAAACTATGTGTAAAGATAGGAAAATAAGGCACTATAGAATTAACTTGGAGGAGGAAAGAAGCAAATCAACTCATAGAACATTAGCATTGGATGGGATCCTAGGACATGGAATGTTGGAGCTGAATGAGACCTTAGAACCATGAACATGCCTATCAGTATACTCTTTGGATGGTAATATGCTATTTTCTTCCCCGAGGGTTAAGAGAGAAGGAAGGGGAGAACCTCTGTCAAATCAGAATGTGTTGGTGAATGTGGTACACTATTTTAGGTACATCTAGAACATGATTCTAGGTACACCTATGCTTAGAACATGACTGTCAAAATGGGAGGGGACCTTGGAGATCATCTAATTCAATTGTCCTTAAACATTTTGGCCTTACAACCCCTTTAAATTCTTAAAATTATTGAGGACTGCCCAATAATCTTTTGTTTATGTGGGTTATATCCAAAAATATTTGCTGTATTAGAAATTAACATGTCTTTATATGATTATGAAAAGCATTATGACCTTGTAGATCCCCTGATGAAGTGTTGGGCACCCCAAAATGTTGCTAGATAATACTTTGAGAGCAACAGATCTAATTCAATGCCTTTATTTTACTGAGGAGGAAATTGAGGGTCAGAGAGAAGCAACTGACCCAGAGTGACAGAGGAAAGTTAGTGCCATAGCCAAAGCTTGAATTCAAGTCTTCCTAGTGCCAGTGTGGTACCCCATTGTCCTCTGGCTTGTGCTGCTTCTGTAATTACAATAAGAAACACATCTAGTCTGTCTGGGATTATCTTCATTTGAGGCCTGAATGTTATAGGGGCTTTGTTCTGAAGACACTGGGAAAGAATTTACAAAGAATAAAGAGATTTGGAGACAGAAGGAAAATGGCCAGTGCAGAACCCCTTCTATGGCAGAAGTAAGAAGCGCAATGGTGTATTTGCACACAGGCCAACTTTCTCCTTCCTAGGTGCTGTTATCCAACTCCAAGTACTTCATGTACAAAAAATGGAGA
Organism: Bettongia penicillata ogilbyi; assembly: GCA_023548195.1. NCBI lineage: Eukaryota > Metazoa > Chordata > Mammalia > Diprotodontia > Potoroidae > Bettongia > Bettongia penicillata. The sequence goes on from JAJHZJ010000177.1 coordinate 12,735,742, forward strand.
ATGAATATAAAAGTATGACACCCTGACAGGTTAGTGTCAGGAGTGCGAAAACACAGAATGATTGTCCCTGGAGATAAAGTTAAAAGGAATGTTGAGGATGGAAGACAGATATGTGAACCAAAGCCTGTGTCCAAGAAAAAGTCAAAGCAGGTTCAGCAATCAGAGCTGAGTCTGCGAGAGAATAAAACCAGAGAGGAAGGGGACTGTAGAGAAGACAACTCAGAATTGAGAGGGTCTGTGGCACTTGGGGTCCCAGTGGCAAGGTATATTCTCTCTGTCTCTGTCTCTCTCTCTGTCTCTTTGTTTCTCTCTCTATTTCTCTCCCCCCCACATCCCTATTCTGGCATATGGGTTCCAAATGGCAAGGTGCTCTCTCTCTCTCTTCCTCTCTCCCTCTCTCTCTTTGTCTCTATCTCTCTGTGTCTTTGTATCTCTCTTGTCTGTCTGTCTCTGTCTCTCATTTTGCTCATCTATAACATGGAATTAACATTCAAAAGCATGACTTACCTCACAGGGTTGCTCTGAAGAAAGTGCTTCTTAAAAGTATAATGCTATGGACATCTTGTATTATTTATTGTTCATCACAAGTCTACCAAGCTGGGGGTATACCCAGCAGTGTAGCTGGTATCTAGGTAGTGTCAAAGGTGTTATGGGCAGTCCTTCTGCCCCTTGGGAAAGTAAGTTCTTGAACTTCTTCCTCCCCCATTATGTTATAGGAGAAATAGACACTGAAGTCAATAGGGCTATCAAGTCTCAGAATATATCCTTAAACAGATGGCTTGTAAGCCCTTAGAAAGGGATGTAGTGATTACTCCAAGCTAACATGGACTTATCAAAAACACATCTTGACAGACTACACTCATTTCCTTTTTTGACAGGGTGATATTAACTTGGTATGTCAAGAGAACACTGTGGATACAATTATCCTGGATTTAAGCAAATCAGATGACAACTCTTTCATGATATCTTAATGGAGAAGACTTACTTATAGTGCTTTTCTTATACTGTAAGTATATTTTCTAGTGAATATCCTATAATCACAAAAACTCAGAGTTGGGAAGGACTATAGAAGTTACCTAGTTAAAAGAGCCACCTAAAGCAGGAATTAGAGGTATAGCATCTCTGACTAGGGGGTCATTCAGCTTTTCTTGAACACTTCCAGTGACTCATTCCCTCCAAAGAAAAGCTTTTAATTTTTTTTGACAGACCTAATTGTTAGCAAATTTTTCTTATATTTGTGCTGAACTTTCCTTTTTCTAACTCTCCCCTCTACCACCGACATTGACCTGAACTTTGCTTTCTGGAGTCAAACAGAAGAAATATAATCCCTCTTACCTGTCAACCTTTGAGATGTATAAAGGTAGTCATAATGCTCCCCCACCTCTCCATTTCTTCTCTTCTCTAGGCTAAACATCCCTAGTTGCATTCTATCTAATACCACAAAATCTTGAGTCCTTGTACAATTATTCTGTCCCTCTGAACTTTTCCTAAGATATGGGATCCAGAATAAAACATAATCTTCCCAACATTGGTAGCCTAGTGCAAAAGATAGAGAGACAGTCACCTTATCAGGAGTCTAGTTCCCTAGCCATCCTTTGTAACAGAACACACTCTTGTTACATTCTAGCTATTCCAAACAGGGAGGAGGTTAATAACTTATCCCTTTCCCGTTGGCTTTAGTCATAAGCAAGATCAAGCTTGGGAAAGCAGACCCCAATAAGTCACAGGATTGTGTTAAAAGGCAGTATTCTGGTAAGAGGAAAGGACTCCCTTTTTCAATTGACTTATTCTTTGAAAAGAATTCTTTGACTTATTCTTCAGATGACTCTGACATCTGGCTTCTAGTTTGGAATAAAAGAGGGATGATGTTGACTCCATCTTTCCTAGGGAAGAGCTGAGGAGAGGGGCAGCAGCTTCAGAAACAAGGATTAGAGGGAAAACCAGAAAGATACAGGTTTTTTGAAGCCTCCTCTCCCTAACATAGTAATCCAAATTCCTTTCCTAACAACTTCCAGCTGCTCAGTGCTTGGGTGCTTTGGATGGATGAAGCCATCCCCTTACTGGCTGTTAAGCAGGAAGCAACCAGGGATTTCACTCCACTACATAAAGTGTCCATGTCCTGAGCTAGTAAACATGGTATACTGGAAGTGGGTAAGGCAGTTCTGCCCATTTCCGCTTCGATCCTCAGTTCCACAAGACTGGTACAGTTTCTTCTTCTAGTGTCAGAAACCAAATGAGATAATGCATGCAAAAGTACTTCATCAAACTTAAGGTCCTATAAAAATGTTGGCTATCATTACTATCACAGTTTATTCTATTTGTTAGCAAGGGAATTTGAATTACTATATTACTACCAAGTATCCATTAACATGAATTATGTAAAATAAATATTAATAAATGTCAATAAACAGGATAAATTATTTTACTGGTTTCCTAGCTCTTCTATTCCTGTTTTGTCTTTTAGAAGGTTTCATCTATGTATGTACAGAGCTTCAAGATAATTTTATGTAAGAATTTTCACTAGGTGGCAAAAGGATCATCTAGACTCCAGGACATTGACTTGAGGTGACCAAGGCCATTCAGGGTCAGTGACTGTACTTGTCTAAGATCATACAGAAATTAAGTTAAAGATCCAGGTTTCTAACTCAGAATTTTTGACTCCAAATCCAGTACTCTTTCTGGTACATTGGCTCTATATTCATCCATCCATCCATCCTTTATTAAGTGGTTGCTCTACATTCTTCATTAGAGTAGATACAAAGATGAGTAAGACAAAGTGCTGGTTCCCACAAAGATTACACTCATGTAGTGGGATGAAGGATAGATATTAGATACAAAAAATTAGAACATGATCAGATTCTAAGAGAAGTCCAAAGTGCTACTAGGACACAGGAGGGAGACGTTACTTATTTGTAAGTTAGATGGGAAGACTTCCTAAAGGCAAGGGTGTTTGAATAGGTTCTTGAAGGGTGGGTAGAACATTAAAACTCCAAGAGGTGGGAGGAACATTCTAGCTTGAGTCACATTATAAAGTAGTAGAAACAGTACTGGATTAGGGATTGGGAGAACTGAATTTGAGTCTTGGTTTAACCACTGTGCGATGCAGGACATGTCCCTTCAATTCTCTGAGCTATTCCTCCAAGAAGGGAAAGGGCAAGAACACACTTTGTGCCTGGGTGATAGGAGAATCATAGTATTGGAGAGATTCAGTAGGGTCTAGGGCAGAGGGTTCAAGCTCTGAGGGTAGTGACTAATAAAGGGGCATCTGCCAAGAAAAGGAAAACATGGCATCCAGAAGAAGAGAGTTGTCTTGGACCTGTCATCATTAGTTACAGTTATATTACAGCTACCATAATATGGTAGTGTTCCTAAATCAAAGAATTCTGAATCTTTTAAGAATTGATTCATTTGGGAAGTTAGGTCAATATTTCTCGACTTGAAGGTTTCAGAATAGATCTTTCTAGAAAAGAGTACAAAACAGACCCAGGATACTTCTCCATGTATGGCCAAAGAGTCCTTCTCTTTCCTCACCCTTTTTGACTCCTGGCATCAGTATGAATACTCTGATCTCCTTTTCCTATGTCTCAAATTGGGTTCTTGTTAGAAATGCCCTGTGTAGTTTAGGGATGTTTACTGGGGCTGAGGATTTGGGAGATAGGTCCAAATTTCCCATTCTCAGCTTACTCTTAATCAGTTGTATCAAACTCAAACATAAATGGATCCTTGCAGGAAGCATATTGACTCAGAAAACCACAAATTAACATGATCTCTATTGTTATATTTTATTTATTTTGTTAGATATTTACCAATTATATTTTAATCTGAATTAGATCATGCTCTGGAGTTTTGTGTCTCAGAGACTGAGTTTGAAACTTCTGCTTTAAAAAGCCTAAATCAAAAGTCAAGAAGCACCAGCCTGGGAATCTAGAATCCCTACTCTGCTTCTTGCATGCTGTGTGACAAGGGGCAAGTCATGCCTTGTATCTATGCCTCATTTTCCCTACCTATAAAATGAACTAGATGACCTCTAAGGTCCATTCCAGAGACCTTGTAAAAAATTCTATGTTCTAAAGTTCCTTTCTGCTCTGATACTTAGAACAGCCTTCTCTTTGCCTAGTGAATTCCTAGCCATCCTTTAAAGTTCAACTCAAATACTAATTTGTCATGAAGCCTTCTCCTCCTTTCTTGTGGATTTCATTCCTTCTCCAACTCTGTTTTTGACTCTCTGGACTTGTCCACCCTATATCTGCTGCCTTCTCATTCTGAAATTTCCTTTATCACTGTGGGTTTCGCACCCTTCATTGTTTTCCTCCTTCTCCTGCCTGTGGCCCCCTTCTCCAATTGGTAAATCACTCTGGAAACTTCCATTTTGAGGAAAGACCTTGACAGTCAACCTTTATTCCTCTCAAGGCTCTGCTTTAGACTGCCACCATGCCCTCATGTGGGTAGCTCTCCTCCCAGCTCCCTTTTCAACCCCCTTTTCTGGGTTGTTGTCTATGTGGTGCTCTGACTCCCTACCTTCCTGGCTTCCTTTAAGTTCCAACTAAAATGCCAACTTCTACAGAAAGCCTTATTCAACATTTCATAATTACATGCCCTCCCTCTGGTAATTTTTTCCTGTTTATCATGTATAAAGCTTCCTTAGTGTATATGTGTTTACATGTTGTCTGTCCTTGATTGGATTGTAAACTCCTTGAAGGCAGGGACTGTCTTTTGCTTTCTTTTTGTATATACAGTATTTAGCATAGTGTGTGGCACATAGTAGGTGCTTAGTAAATGTTAATTGGCCAATTGTTAGAGTATAAGTTCCTTGAAGGGAAGGACTGCCTTTCTTTTTACTTTTATCATAACTGGAACCTCAGTGATTGGCATAGTTCCTGGCACATAGTAAGCACTTAATAAATGCTTATCGATTTGACTTATTGTCTTGGGAACAACATTCTCTTGCTCATCCCACTCTGTTTTTTAATTATATTTATATGTACACATATGCAGATACAGTTTTATAAACCTATGTATAACCATATATACATATATGTATAACTAGTATACATACACATATACATACATACACATACACACATATTTATCTTCCCCCTGAAAAACACTATCATAGGGCCAATGAAAACAAAATAAATGCTCTCCAAACTTCTTAAACAATTAAACAAAAAAAGCCCATTTCCAATGATTTTACATGAACTATTTCTTTCTATAATTTACTAATTAACAAAAAATTAAAATAGCTTGAAATGCCCATTGTTCTTGCCATGAACTTGTCTGCTATTTCATGTTCTCATATCCTAACAGTAACCAATATTAATACAGTGATTTGAGGGTTTAAAATACTTTACATTAGTTATCTCATTTAACTTTATAACACTAGAAACTAGATGCTGTTATTATCCCTCTTTTATAAATGAGGAAACTGAAGCTCAGAGAATTTATGCCATTTACTTGGAATTGCAAAGCTAGTAAATGTCAGAGGCAGAATTCCTTTACACAACTGAAGTGTATAGTAGACTGCTGATTCCCATGCATATTCTTCACCTATTTCTTAATCCTTTTCCCCCACCCTCCATTATGCCTTGTGGCACAATGATCATTGGATCATAGATCCAGAGCTGGAAGTTACTTTAAAAGTCATTTAGTTCATTCACCACATTTTACAGTTGAGGTAATGGGGCAACTAGGTGGTGCAGTGGATAGAGCACCAGTGCAGTAGTCAGGAAGACCTGAGTTCAAATCTCACGTCAGACACTTGACACTCACTAGCTATGTGACCTTGGGCAAGTCACTTAACCCCAACTGCTTCATCCTGGGTCATTTCCAGTCATCCTCATGAATATCTGGTCACTGGATTCAGATGACTCTGGAGGAGAAGTGAGGCTGGTGACCTGCATAGCCCTCCCTCACTCAAAACAAAGTCAAGTGCAAGTCATGTCATTATTTCTTTGATGGCATGGTCTTCTTTGGCAGTGAAGGATGAACACACAGTTGAGGTAACTGAAACCCAGTCAAATTACCTTGTCCAATATCACCAAGGTAGTACACATCAGAAGTGTTATTTGAACTCAACTCCTTTGACTTCAGAACCAATATTCTTTCTGCCTTGCTATACCACTTTCCATGATCCATTAAGCTTATGTTCCACAATGTTTTTAGCCATTTGCAGTTGTTGGTCATATAATTTGTTTCTAATTTTGTAGCCTGTATGCTATGAATATCTTTGTCCAGATGAGTCCTTTCTTTCTGACTTGCCTCCTAAGAATCAGATTTCTGGGTCAAAGGATTTGAGTATTTCTGAAACTTTGCTTATATGATTCCATATTAGTTTCCAAAATGGTTGAATGAACAGCTCCACTAGCAGTGAATTAATGTGCTTGATTTCTAGCACCAGAAGAACACAGAATATCATCAGCTTTCATCATCCTTGCGTTTGGTGGGTTAAATCTCAGAATTATTTTAAGCTGCATTTTTTTGATTAACAATGATTTTAAACATTTTCTCTAAGTTATTATTAAGAGTTTGTGTTTCTTCTTTTGAGAATTGCCTGCTCATGTCCTTTGAATGTTTATCTTTTGGAAAATCATTCCTATTCTTACAAGTTTTTGTCAACTCAATTTGATGAGCATTTATTAAGTAATACTATGTGCCAGGCACTGCTTTGGACACTGGGAATGATGAAATAAAAAACAAACAATCCATTCTGCAAGGAGTTCATATTCTTCTAAGGGTGGGGAAACAACATGAATATGGATAATTAAAATGTGTGTGTCTATGTGTGTGTGCCTGTGCACAGAGGCACACAAAATAGATAAAAATAAATATTTTGGATGGGGGATAATAGTAACTGAGAGGATCAGGAAAGACCTTTTTTAGGAAGTAGTAATTGACCTAAGTCTTTACAGACAGAAGAATGTCTAAGAGTCAAAGGTGAGGAAGTATTGCATTGCAGGCATGAGTGACAGTCTGGAAGTGGTAGATGGAATTCCCTGCAGATTTTTCATGTCAGACTTCTATCATACATGTATATTACAGGGTTATATTTTACCAGTCCAAAAATTTTCTTTGAATCTCCATGCATTTGGGGTCCACTACAGAGCAACATAAGCACTAATAGACCCAGGTAAGATCCTGGAGGGTCAGGTTTCTCTCTCTAAATCTGTTTTACTCTGGAATAACTTCCCAGGAAAAATTCTTAAGAAATATAAGGCTTATGTATAGTATCTCCTCCAAATGTGGGTAACAGTTCCCTTTAGAAAAAGATACATAATTGTTGGTGGAATTGTGAACTGGTTCATTCATTCTGAAGAGTTTGAACTGAAGAAGCCTGAAGAATTTGGAGCTATGCCCAAAGGGCTATAAAATTGTGCATACCCTTTGACCCAGAAATACCACTTCTATGTCTGTATCTCAAAGAGATCATACAAATGGGAAAAGGACTCTCATGCACAAAAATATTTATAGTAGCTCTTTTTGTGGTGGTCAGTTTGGGAATGGATGAAGAAGTTGTGGTATATGAATGTAATGGAATACTATTGTGACATAAGAAATGATGAGCAGGTAGACAGCAGAAAAACCTGGACTTATATGAATTGATGCTGATCGAAGTGAGCAGAACCAGGAGAACACTGTACATGATAACAGTCACATTGGGGAATGAATAACATTGGTAAACTTAATTCTTCTCAGCAATGCAAGGATCTAAACAACTCCAAAAGACTCATGATGGAAAATGCTGTCCACATCCAGAGAAAGATTGTGGATCAGGGAATCCATCAAATCAGTGAAGGATTCCCCTGTTCATTTCTTATACATATTCTTTTTTATAAAAATATTCCTTTTTTTGCATAAAAGGCCTTTATAATTAAAAAAAAATTTTCTTTAAAATAACCTATTGTTTCTTTTTTTGGTTCATTATTTTCTACCCATCAATAGTTGTAAAAGGTATAGCCTTCTATTATACTCTAATTTTTTGTCCAGTAGTACTTTATTTTTTTATATCATGAATCCATTGGAAATTCATTGTGGTATAGAGCTTTAAATACTCATCTATTATTTCTTTGCCAAATTGCTACCCAATTTTCTCAGCAGAGTAGTTTTTGCTGAAGATTCCTTCCCCAGGGAGCCAAGATGGTGAAATAGAAAGATATACATACTCTAGCTCTTCCCCCACATCTCATAAAATACCTGTAAAGAAAAACTCTCTAAAAATTTAGCAAGATAGAAACTACAGAACGATGGAATGGAGGAGATTTCCAGCCATGAGTGACCTGGAAGGTCAACAGGAAAGGTCTGTTGCACGGGATGCAGAGTGGACCACAGCCCAGCCTCAGCAGCATGGCCCCAGGAAGAGAAGGGCCAGAGCAGGCCTTGGGGGCAGAATACCTTCCAGCAGCAGCAGAGGTTTGCAGATCCCTCAACCCACATGTGACAAAATCACTTCAAAGGTCACTGAGAGAGCTTTATCATCTCTGTGACAAGGAAGCAGGGTCCTCCCCTAACCCCAGCACCAGGCAGCAGCAGTGGTGGCTGCTGGAGTTGTGGCTATGGTGGTAGGGGCCAAGGCAGGCAGCAGCTTGCTTCCATCTTTGAAGCCTCAGCTTAAAGCCCTGGGGAAACTGAGCATCTGATCTGAGTGTCAGTCCTGAGTGGTGGGCCCCACCCCTGCCTAAAGCTCCTGGAGGAATTGAGAAGCTGATCTGAATCTCAACTGGAGCCGACCTGGGAGTAAACTCCTCTCCCTTGATTGTGCCACCGTGGAGGAACTGAGATCTTACATGTCCCCAGAGTATACCATACTCTTGACAAAGGACTCAAAAGTCATGTAACTGGTTGGGAAAATGCCCAAAAAAGGGAAAAAAAAGACTGTAGAAGGTTACTTTCTTGGTGAATAGGTGTTATCTCCCATCCTTTCAGATGAGGAAGAACAATGATTACCATCAGAGGAAGATCTAAAAGTCAAAGCTTCTGCATCCAAAACCTCCAAAATAAATATGCAATGGTCCCAGGCTATGGAAGAGCTCAAAAAGGATTTTGAAAGTCAAGTAAGAGAGATGGAGGAAAAATTGGAAAGAGAAACAAGAGGGATGCAAGAAAATCATGAAAAGCAAGTCACCTGTTTGCTAAAGGAGGCCCCAGAAATACTGAAGAAAATAACACCTTTAAAAATAGACTAACTCAGTTGGCAAAAGAGGGCCAAAGAGCCAATGAGGAGAAGAATGCTTTAAAAAGCAGAATTAACCAAATAAAAAATGAGGTTGAAAAGCTCACTGAAGAAAATAGTTCTTTAAAAATTAGAATGGAACAGATGGAAGCTAATTACTTTATGAGAAACCAAGAAATTACAAAACAAAGTCAAAAGAATGAAAAGAATGGAAGATAATGTGAATATCTCATTGGAAAAACAACTGACCTGGAAAATAGATCTAGGAGAGACAATTTAATAATTATGGTACTAACCTGAAAGCCATGATCAAAAAAAAAGCCTAGACTTCATCTTTCATGAAATTGCCAAGGAAAGATAACCTGATATTCTAGAACCAAAGGGCAAAATAAATATTGAAAGAATCAACTGATCACCTCCTGAAAGAGTTCCAAAAAGAGAACTCCTAGGAATAATAGGAGAAAATATTGCAAGCAGCTAGAAAGAAACAATTTGAGTGTTGTGGAAATATATTCAGGATAACACAAGATCTAGCAGCTTCTACATTAAGGGATCAAAGGGCTTGGAATAGGATATTTCAGAAGTCAAAGGAACTAGGATTAAAACCAAGAATCACCTACCCAGAAAAACTGAGTATAATACTTCAGGGGAAAAATGGTCATTCAATGAAATAGAGGATTTCCAAGCATTCTTGGTGAAAAGACCAGAGATGAAAAGGAAATTTGACTTTCAAACACAAGAATCAAGAGAAGCATGAAAATGTAAACAGGAAAGAGAAATCATGAAAGACTTTCTAAAGTTGAATTGTTTACATTCCTACATGGAAAGATAATATTTGTAATTCTTGAAGCTTTTCTCAGTATCAGGGTAGTTGGAGGGATTATGCACACACACACACATACACACACACACACACATATATATATTGAATTGGAAAGGATCATATCTACAAAAACTAAAATTAAGGGTTGAGAGAAGAATGTAGCGAGAGGTGAAAGGGAAAAATGGAATGGGGCAAATTATCTCATATAAGAGGCAAGAAAAAGCTTTTCCAATGGAGGGGAAAAGGGGAGAGGTGAGAGGGGGAAAAGTGAAGGTTACTCTCATCACATTTGGCTCAAGAAAGGAATAACATGCACACTCAATTTGGTATGAAAATCTATCTTACACTACAGGAAAGTAGGGAAGAAGGGGATAAGCAGGGTAAGGGGGATGATGGAAGGGAGGGGAAATGGGAGGAGGGAGCAATTAGAAGTAAACACTTTTGGGGAGGGACAAAGTCAAAAGAGAATAGAAGAAATTGGGGGCAGGATAGGATGGAGGAAAATATAGTCTTACACAACATGGTTATTATGGAAGTCACTTGCAAAAGTATACATATATAGCCTATGTTGAATTACTTGCTGTCTCAGTGGGGATGGGTGGTGGGGAGGGAGGAAGGAAAAGAAGTTGGAACTCAAAAGTTTTAGGAACAAATGTTGTAAATTGTTTTGTGTACAAATGGGAAATAAGGAATACAAGTAATGGGGTACAGAAATTTATCTTACCCTACAGGACAAGAGAGAAGATGGGGATAAGGGAAGGGAGTGCACATTGGTGGAAGGCACAATCAGAATGCATGGAATTTTGGGGGAGAGGGGAGAGATGGGGAGAAAATTTGGAACTCAAAAGTTTGTGGAAATGAATGTTGAAAGCTTAAAATAAATAAATTTAAAAAAATGAAAATTCCTTCCCCAGCAATTTGTAATTTCAGTTTTATCAAGCATTAGTCTAGTGTATTCAATTGGTACACTTGATTCTCAGTCTTTCTTATCTACAGGTGTTATCATATTCTACTGCCAATTTTTCTACATTTATCCAATTTCTAATAGTTTTTATGACTGTTGCTAGAAAGTATAGTTTGAGATATGCCAGTGCCACTCACCCTTCTATTATTCTTTTTTTACTATTTCCCTTCATATCATAACTTTTTGTTCTTCCACATTAATTTTCTAATACTTTTCCATAGTTCTCTAAAATGTATCACTGATATTTATTATGGTTTTTCTTTTTCTGACTTTCTTGAGGTGGAGAATTGGGAGAGGAAAATGAAGATCTAACAATAAAAGAAGAGGGAACATGTATGTGTATATACATACATACATACATATATATATACATATATATATGCTGTATTTTGTTGAAGGATTTTTCCTGCTACTATTGAGATGAGATTTTAATTATCTTGTTTCTAATGTGATTAAGGATATTTATAGTTTTCCTAAATTTAAGCTCTCCTTGAATTTTTGATATAAATCCAAAATGTTAATTATGAATAATTTTTCATATTTATTTCTGTAACCTCTGTACTAATAAGTGTATTTAATACTTTTATATTCATATTAAAAATAAAAAATATTAAGTATATCACTGGCATTTTGATTGATAAATTTTACTCTGTAGATTAATTTGTGTTATGTTTGCAACTTTTTACATATGCCTAACCAAGCCATGAATACAAAATACCCCTCTAATTACTTAAATCTTATTTTTTGTAAAATTGATGTTGTTAAAATTATAATTATATTTATTAAAATAGATAATATCTATTTAATTTGTCACCTCAATTGTATTTATTATAATATGCAGTCTTATGTGTATGCGGATAGGTTAGCTACCAGATATTAACTATATTTTTTATTCACTTATAACTGTATTTTTATGCCTTTTTTACCCTAAGTTTTTGAGTAGAAATACTGATTTGTAGAATTTGTAGAAGTACATAGCTCTTTGGCCAGTACTCATATTGTATTCGTCCTTTGTTGCTAAAGAAGACCATGCCATCAGATAACATGACTTGCACTTGACTTTGTTTTGAGTGAGAGAGGGCTGTGCAAGGTCACCAGCCTCACTTTTCCTCCAGAGACATCTAAGTCCAGTGATCAGATAATCATCAGGATGCCTGGAGATGACCCAGGATGCACTGGGGGACCTTGACCCCTTTAGGCCAAGGTCTTTTCAGGTACTCACTTAAGGTGAAGTAATGCGTATTCCTTGAATAGGCCTGTTTAAGAATTAGCCAGGGGGTGGCCCCTTTAATGAGGCAAAGAAAAATGAAGACATCAGGCTGGGAGGGAAACAGCAACCGATACTAGCATGACCACAAGACCCATTTACTCACACTATCCTGATGGTGGGAAGTAGTAGTGTATGTTCTTCAATGGAGAAGTGACTGGCCAACATATTTTAAGAGGAAACTATATCTCTCGAACTCACCATGTATAAACTGGAACTCATCTTTCCTTCCAAATCTCCCCCTTTTCCAACCTTTCCTATTTCTGCCAAGGTCATCATGTTCCTTCCATCCACTCGAGTTATAGCCTCAGAGTCATCCCCTATTTCTGTTACTTTCAGTTACAGTTACTTCAAATCCTCTTCCCTCTGTGTTATTTTTAATTGTTCAGCTATCTTTTCCCATTTTTTTGGCTTCAATTATTCTACTCTTTCCTAGTTCTACTATTTTTAAGAATCTAGTTTATCTCTCTTTGTTCTTTCTGCACTGATTTGGTAGAGTTAATGGTGCATGGAGACAGATATGTGGAATCAGGAAGACTCGTGTTAAAATCCTGCCTCAGACATTTGCTCTCTGTGTAACTATAGGCAAGTTGCTTCTCAATGCTTCAGATACTTCATCTTAAAAATGAAAGTCTTCAAGTCAGATGAATTTTAAATTAAAAAAAATTTTTTTAGTTTTCATTTTTAAAAACAATTTCAACTTTTGGTCAGGTGATCCTTCTTTTAAAGCATTTACAATATAGACCACAAACAAATTTTTTTTTAACATTAACCACCTGAGACACACATAATAATTATGTATGTTAACTTCATAAGCCCTTGACCTAATTGTCTCCACAGATTACTAAGAATTAAAGGATCCGAACTTACTGTTGTTTGTCTAAAGTCCTATGCCTAATAGCTTAATTTTAGACTTAACCTTGGATGTTCCCCTACCAACAATCTATAATTTAATAGATCTGGTATTAAGCTCACAAACCTTTTGACTATAGGAAATTGCCACCAAGAGTAGGGACATTGCAGGGAACCAGTATCTCCCCAACTTCATGTCAGTTCCAGGTAGGAGTAGATTGTCAACCTGCATTCAGTCAGGCTTAAAGTCTGCCAGGTGTCAGTGGGAAAATTGAGTCAGGAGACTCCTACCTCAGCCCAGGCTGAACAGCCTCTCTCCCACCCTTCCCATGAGATCACCTTTTCCATTTCATACCAGCATCTGAGAGGCTTATTGGCATCATGAATTGGAGGCTCAGACCACATTTCTTGCTGTTCATACCTGTAGTTAGACTCAGCAGAACAGTCAGTTAATAGATCCGTAGTATCTCAAAATAGCAAGTTCCAATAACCAGGTTTCAGATATGACTATAATTTCACATTGGCTATGGAACATCTTTTGAGGCAAATCTTAAGTGGCTCACATGCCTTTCTATACCTCTTCTAGTTCCTGCTTACATAACAATCATAAAATTAAATTTACTTAACTTTTCCATCAATGCCAAATTTTACCTGAGGTTACCTGCCTCTAAGACTTAGACTAAAAATTCTTTTCCCCAAATTAAAGATGTCTCTGATTTAGTCTCAGTAATTAATTCAATCAATTGTTTTAATACTAATTATTAATTATATTAAAATAATATTAATTATATATGATTATATATAATATATATGTATATAGGCATATTATATATAAAGGCATATATAATATATAATCATATATAATTAATATTAATAAAAATTAATACTAATTTACATCACTTTGTAGTATGTCCAATTTTTCTCCCCATCTCTTCCCTCCCCCCACCTGATTATTTCTGATTATTTCTATCCCACACCATCCTTCCCTTAACCATATCTTCTCTCTTTTCTTGTAGGGCAAGATAAATTTCTATACCCCATTACCTGTATTTCTTATTTCCCAGTTATATGCAATAATAATTCTCAACATTAGTTTCTAATACTTTGAATTTCAACTTCTCTCCCTCCCTCCCCATCCCCATTGAGAAGGCAAACAATTCAATACAGGCTATATATGTGTTGTTTTGCAAAAGACTTCCATAATAATCACGTTGTGTAATACTAACTATATTGCTCTCTATCCTACTCTATCCCCCTTATTTTTGTATTCCCTCATTTGACCTTGTCCCTTCCCAAAAGCGTTTATTTCTACTTACTACCTGCTCCCATTTGCCCTCCCTTCTATCATTCCCCTCACCCCACTTGTCACCTCCTCCTCTACCTTCCTGTAGTGTAAGATAGATTTTCATATCAAATTTAGTGAACATGTTATTCCCTCCTTCAATCATGTGTAGAGAGAGTAGCTTCACTTTTCCCCTTTCCCCTTATCCCTTTTCACCACCATTGAACAACATTGTTTTTATTTCTTTTATGAGTTATAGCCTGCCCCATTCCATTTCTTCCTTTCTCCTCCCTGTATTTTCCTCCCTCACTCCTTAATTTTTATTTTATTTTTGCAGATATCCTCTCTTCTAATTCAACACAGCCTGTACTCTCTCTGTACTCTGTGTGTGTGTGTATGTACAATCCCTCCACCTACAAAATACTGAGAAAAGTCTCAAGAGTTACAAATATTTTCTTTCCATGTAGAAATATAAACAGTTCAGCTTTAGAAAGTCCCTTATGTTTTCTCTTTCCTGTTTACCTTTTCATGCTTCTCTTGATTCTTGTGTTTGAAAGTCAAATTGTTCTGATCTTTTCATCATGAATACTTGAAAGTCCTCTATATCACTGAATGACCATTTATTACCTTGAAGTATTTTACTCAGTTTTGCTGGGTAGGTGATTCTTGGTTTTAATCCTAGTTTCTTTGACTTCTAGAATATCATATTGTAAGCCCTTTGATCCCTTAAAGTTGAAGCTGCCAGATCCTGTGTTATCTGATTGTATTTCCACAATAATTGAATTGTTTCTTTCTAGCTGCTTGCAGTATTTTCTCCTTGACCTTGGAACTCTGAAATTTGGCCACAATATTTCTAGGAGTTTCTTTGTTTGGATCTCTTTTGGGAGGTGATTGGTGGATTCTTTCAATATTTATTTTGCCCTCTGGTTCTAGAATATCAGGGCAGTTTTCCTTGATAATTTCATGAAAGATAATGTCTAGGCTTTTTTTTTTTTTGATCATGACTTTCAGGTAGTCCCATAATTTTTCAATTGTCTCTCCTGGATCTATTTTCCAGGTCAGTTGCTTTTCCAGTGAGATGTTTCACATTATCTTCTACTTTTTCAAACTTTTGGTTTTGTTTTTTAACTGCTTGATTTATCTCATAGTCATTCATTTCCCTGAACTCAGTTCTCTCTTTGAAAGAACTATTTTGTTCAGTGAACTTTTGAACCTTCTCCTCCATTCAGGTAATTCTGCTTTTTAAAGTCTTCTTCTCCTCATTGGCTTTTTGGACCTCTATTTCCAATGGAGTTAGCCTCTTTTTAAAGGTGCTATTTTCCTCAGCATTTTTTAATTCTCCTTTAGCAAGTTGCTAACTTGCTTTTCAAGCTCTTACATAGTCTGGGGCAGTTTAAGTTCACTTTGGAGGCCCTGGAGGCAGGGGTCTTGACTTCCTGTGACAGTATTTCTTGTTCTTCCTCATCTGAAAGAATGGGAGGAGACACCTCTTCACCAAGAAAGTAACCTTCTATAGTCTTATTTTTTCCCCCTTTTTTGGACATTTTCCTGGTCAATTACTTGACTTCTGAATCCTTTGTCAAGGTGATGGTCCTATTGTCCCTCCTTTCCCTTGTGTGTGTTCAAGGCTGAGATTGAAGTCAGCTGCTCAATTTCCCTGAGGCTTTGGGTGTGGGCGGGGCCATCACTCAGGGCTGAGGTTTAGATCAACTTCTCTCTACTGCCAGAGGCTTTAAGCCTGGACAATGAATCCAGGTTGCTTCCTGGCCACTATAGCTGCCTCCATTCTCCTGCTGCAGCCTGTGCCATGGCCTGGCACTATTGCTGGAGGAACCCATTCCCTCTCACCTAGCTGGGAAAGCCCTCCTACACTGACCTTTTGAGTTTTCTTTGTATCTGTAGGTTGAAGTATCTGGGACCCTGCCTTCTGGGAACTCTGCCTGGGAGATCTGTTCAAGTCCTGTTCCTCCCAGTGCCATGTGGCCAGGGCTGAGCTCCTCTCCCCTCAGCATCCTGTGTTTTAGACCTTTCCTGTTGACCTTCCAGGTTACTTTTGGCTGGAAAACTCTTTTGCTCTGTTGTTCTGTGGCTTCTGTTACACTAGAATTTGTTGAGCATCATTTTTTACATGTATTTTATGGGCTGTGGGAGAAATGCTAGAGTATATGTCTTTCTACTCTGCCATCTTTGTTCCACCCCCCTCAGATGATCATTTCAAATCACTGGACTACTTGTCAGGAATATCATTGAGATAATTTCTGCTTAAGTATGATTTAGACCGCATGGCCTTTGGAGGTCTTTCCAACACTGAGATTCCATGATTCTATGAACTGAATCAAGATCAGAATTCCTTGTCTAACCCAAGTGGTCTTTAACTTCTTTAAATGGCCTGTCCTTGACTTTTAGATGTTCTCACATAGTTCCTGACAGTAACCTGGACTCTAGGTTAACCTTTTTTGTGTGAAGTAATTGCCTAGGGGTTGGATACTGATGCTCAGTGGCAATGATTTTTGTTAAAAATAAGGCTCAATTAAATTTAACAAGCATTTATTAATAATCACCCATACTGTGGAGGGCACAAATATGAAAGATATATAGTCCTGACCCTCAGCAAATTCATAGTTTACTTGAAGGATATTACACATATATAACTCTAAAACCATAGATTTATGAGAAGTGTATGAGGAGGCAGAAACAGTACTGTTTGAGGTTTGAGGAAGGAAAGATCATTTGTGCCTAGGAGGATCAGGAAAAGCTTCATGGGGGAGGAAGCATTTGAATTAAACTTTGAAGAATGAGAAATGTCTCAAGAGATGGAACAGAGGGAAGGGAAGGCAGGCATTTCAGGTGTAGAGAACAGTAAGAATAAAGGTGAGCAAGTATAGGGCACACTTGGGGAACATTGAACCATGTAGTTTGACTAGAGATTGATCCATCAAGAATAGTGGCAGTGAACATCAGAAGCTTAGAGGGTAAATCCGTAGGCTTATTGGGACACTCAGATATAGACTCTACACTGTGGTGGGAAGTCATGAGACCTGATTTCAAGTCCTGGATCTTTATTTCTCTGAGTCTCATTTTGTTCATCTGTAAATTGAGGTTGATACTACTTATATGATTTTCCTCACTGGGTAGTTTGGGAGAAAGTTCTTTGCAAATCTGAAAGTGCTTCAATGATGTATATTATAGTTGGTCTGTAAAATTTAAAGGAAGAGACCAAGATCATGTAGTCTAACTTTCTTATTTAAGAAAGGAAGGGAAAGGACTTAACTCTGAATCAAACAGCTAGTAAATAATGAGACCATGTTGGGTATTGAATGAGGAATTTGGACTGGTTTCCATAGGAATGATTGCTATTTTTTTTCCCTGATGAGGGATTTGGCTCAACCTGAGGGAACTAGGAGACCTTTAAGAATTCTAAGACAGGAGTAAACCCAGAAGAGCAAGTTTCTGGTGGCCCCCAAGACAATTTTGCCATCTTCTCAATTTTGCCAGGGTCTAGTCCTACTTGAATTAATGTTGGGGAGTTGGCTGTGGAATTCCATGAAACAAAATCTGTTGGGGATGAAATGTCCAATTTTCTGAAGGACTACTGGAGCCATTCTCTTATTCAGTTATTTCTGAATACAAACATTACAGAAATGGGGACAGCAGGTACAGGAAGGCTGAAGCAAGGTGGTATGTAAGTGGTTTTCCTAGAAACCTTTGGATGCCAAATGCTCCTTTAAGGAAATTGCTTCTAAGTTATACCTCCATGCCAAGGCTGTCTTCCAAAACCCAAAATACAGCGATTTTGCTGAGTTAACCGCACAAATCATTCTTTCTTACTTGAATGTTAATATTTAGGTATTTGTAGAAATTGTCATCTGGTGAACTCACTGTTATTTCCATAGTCTAATCATGACTTTAAAAAATCTACTTAAGGTTTCTCCTCAGAAGGTTTCAATTTGATACAGCTCATTTTAATCAACTTTTGGTATTTCAGTTTGAGAAGCATTTACAAACATTTGTCAGAATCTAATAAAGATGAAGTCCTGAGTGTGACCGTAGTGATAAAAAGATGAAAGCAATGAAGCAATGCCTGACTTCAAGGAGCTTATAGTCTAGTAAGGGGAAATGAGAAGTATAAAAACCTTACTTCCATTCAATTAGTTTTGACAAACTTTCATTCAACACTTACCATGGCAGCCAAATGACTGGATCAGGAGTCAAGAAGACTCACCTTTATGAATTCAAATCCTTCCTCAGACACCTACTAGCTGTATAACCTTGGGTGAGTCACTCAAGCCTGTTTGCCTCAGTTTCCTCATCTGTAAAATGAATTGAAGAAGGAAATGTTAAACATTCCAGTATCTTTGCCAAGAAAACCCCAAATGGTATCATAAAAAGTTGGACATGACATACCATCTGCTGTTAAGGCCTTGACTATAGCGTTTGTGATACAACAATACAAAAGAGTACAGTCTCCTGTCCTCAATACCTTGTACAGGTAGATACAATCCCTGTCCTCAAGACTTTATAGTACAATGAGTCATATGTGCAATTCTTGAATACAACTGACAAGCATCTGTTAAGTTTCCTCTAGCGACAAGACTTTGTTTTATCTTTTTTTACTAGACCTATAAAGATCAAAAATAACCCAGTCCCAGCCCTCAGAAACTTAAATCTTAGAAAGGTAGACATTCAATTGAGTTGGCACATGTGTATTAAACATTTACTGCGTAGCAGGATCTGTGGCTGCAGCTAGGGAAGAGGGACTAGTGTGCAGCTTCTGACTTCAGTGTACTTAAAGTCTAATGGGAGGGGTGTGTGATAATATATACACAAATGATAATGATACAAGGTAGAAAGTGATGGGGCAAAGGAAGATGGAAACCAACATCCTCCTTAAATCTAGTGATTTCCCTTAGTTTGTTATCTCCAATATCTTCTGTATGTGGCTTTTTACACAGTTGTTTGCACGCTGTCTGCTCCATGTTGTCTATGAGCCCCTGGGACTGCTTTTTATCCTCTCTGTGTATCCCTAGTGCTTATTACAGTACCTGACACATAGGAGGCACTTAATAAATGCTTATTGACTGACTGACAATATTTGAGGAGGAAGAGATCACTTTCAGTAGGATAATGGGAGAAATAAGGGAAGAAGATGAGAGGAGACTTCATGGTGTCTGAACTGCTGGTTCTTGAATAAAAAAGAATTCAACAGGAGAACATTGATGAAGTCTTCCATTCCAGGCAATCTAGGCCTTTCAGACATGGAAGATGACTTGAGAAAATGTTCAGATATTATGACATCTAATAACATTTTATGCTCATCCTCTAGTTGTCCAACTGTAAGCCATACTTTGCTTCCATATTCGGCCTGCCTGTATGAATCTGGGCAAATTACTTAATCTTTCTGGCCTGCCTCCACTGTAAAATGTAACATAACCACCACCAAGAGCCACAGCAGCAGCTGTAACACCATCGCCACCACCACCACCATCACCACCACCAACTTGTTTTCTAAGGTCCTTTCCAGCTAGAAATCTATGCTAGTTTGATGCTTGTATTAAAAATTAAATTCAGTTTATAATTGGTATTATTTTTCAGTATAAAGATTTCCCACCCCTCTTTTAGAGAGCTCACAAGATCCTAAGTTCTAGAGCTAAGTAAGAGAGACCTTAAGGATCATGGGACCCTTATATTTCTGTCATTCTACAGATGAGGGGACAGTGACCTGAAGAGGTAAAGTAATTTGCCTAAGGTCATTGGGCTAGTTAAGGGCAGAGCTAGATTTCAGTTCCGGCATTTTGATTCCAAATTCACTATACTTGTGTGATGGTAGGTGAATGTTTCCATTCAGTATCTGAGTAGGAATTTTGAGACAGATTGGCATTCTGGGGCTCATAGGACTGATAGAGAAGCTGTCCAATACTAAGATGCAAGTCTGTTCTCAACTCCCTATTACACTTGCTAGGATTAGAATTCCTAGAATTAGAATTGCCCCTATCCACATCATGTGAAACAAACCAGCAAAGTTTAATCACGCTTTGGGGAAAATTTGGACTAGAATCAAGGATTCTTAATGTGGAGTCCATAAATTTATTTAAAAATTTTTCATGACTATTTTCATATAATTGTTTTCTTTTGTAATCCAATGTATTTTAAAAAATATATTTAAAGATATTATTCTGAGGAATACATAGGCTTCATCAGACTGCCAGAAGGGTCTAGGACAAAAAAAAGGTTAAGAATCTAGATCAGGGGTGTCACAGGTCTCATTGTGGCAGCCTTTCCCAGGATGGCTCAAAGCAGATTAAATATATTTGGAGAAATATTTTAAAAAAATAAAGAGACAAAAATAAGTAAAAGCAAATAAATGAATTAAAAATATTAAAATAAAAAATGAAAATAAAAAATAGAAAATAATATTAGTTTTCTAAGTCAATATGCAACCCACAGGGATTAATTAGTGTCCCTGTTTCTATGTGAGTTTGATGCCCTTGGTCTAGATGATCTCTGAGGTCCCTGTGAGGCCTAATTCTGATGGTTCTTGGATTCTTTACATTCACTAGCAAAGAACTTGGACACCTCAGGCACTCAGTAAAGGCAGACCTGACTTGACCTATCCAAACCGGCAATATATGACTCATCATTCCCTGTCTACTCACTTCACATCCTCCCTCCCAAACCATTTTGCATGGCTACCATCAGGGTGCCTCGGAAATGCTATAGTTTATAAGCATAGAGGGGCCAACTGTGATGAAAAGAACCCATCCGTGCATTTGGAGTCTGTGCCCGAATCCTGTCTTGGACATTTAATAACCAGGCAACCTTGGACATAATCCTTCTCTTTCAGCCACAGTTTTCTCTTCTGTAAAATTAGGAGATTGAACTAGATGATCCCTAAAATCCTTTTAGCTTTAAACCCTCATGTTCCTTTGACCCGAAAAGTGGAGATAAATCCTGCTTTGTCTAGCCATTGTTGTGAAGATCAACTAAGCTAATGTATAAAAAGTACCTTGTAGACCTTAAGGCATATTAGTAATAAATGTCAACTGTTGTCACTATGATTATTGTCAGAGGAATCAAGAAATTATTTCATTTCAACAACATTTCTTAAGTACTTAGACTGTACAAGATATGCTGCTTCATTCTGCAAATATAATGTGTACAATATATCTACATATACACATACATATGATATAAAATATAATTGCTGCTCTGAATGAACTCATCTACTGGACAGGCAAGGAGATGAGGAGACAAAATTCAATATTGCCATCACCTACAACAGCCCTGTGAGATAGAAGATGCTGTTTCTTCATTTTTTAGTTCTGTCCAACTCTTTGTGACCCCATCGAGGCTTTCTTGACAAAGATACTGGAGTGGTTTGCCATTTTCTTCTCCAGCCAATTTCACAGATGAGGAAATTGAAGCAAATAGGATTAAGTGACTTGCCCAGGGTCACACAGCTAGTGTCTGAGGTCTGAGAAGATGAGTCTTCTTAATTCTAGGCTTAGTGTTCTATCCATTGCACCACCTGGCCCTGGAAGGTAGATAGTAAGTATATTATTACTCCCACTTTAAACATGAGGAGACAGATTCCGAGGCATTCAAGTTATTACACAATTAGTATCAGGTCTTATATACCTCACTGCTGCTTATAAAGAAGTATGATACAGGGTATAATGCAGAAATACCAAATGCTTTGCTCTGGGAAAAATGGAAAGAGAGAACCTTTCCATCCAGGTACCAGCTTAAAAATGGGAGAGATTCAGGAATTCTTATTTCATCATTATATTATGGCAGGAAGTAAAGTCTCATCTATGGGGAATCAAAAGGCCTAGATAGAAGTCCTGGAGCTGCTGCTAATCAGTCATATATGAAGATCCATCCTTCCTTGGGCTTTCTTCACCACCACCCTTTGAGATAGGTAGTTCTAGTATCATTCCCTCCACTTCACAGATGAAGAAATTCCCTTTCCAAACTTCCTTGTTTCTGTCCAAGGTACCACCATCTTTCTAGTCTTTCAAGCCTTAAAATTCTCTGTCTCTCTATCTCTGTCTCTCTGTCTCCCTCCCTCCCTCTCCATTCCTCTCTCCCCCAGGTATCTACACACGTTGTCTTTTCTATTACATCTCAGACAATACCCTTCTCCCTAGTCACACAGATATCACCTTAATTCAGGCCTTCTAAACTTCTTCTTTGACTATTGCAATACTCCTAATTAGTGTTCCTGCCTAAAGTCTCCTTCCACTCAGTCCATCATACTTATGGCTACCAAAGTAATTTTCCTTCCAGGGAACATTAGCCATGTGACTCCCCTGAGCAATCAAATACAGTGGCCTTTTGTTGCCTTCGGATAAAATATAAACTCCTCTGTTTGGTCTATAAAGCCCTTCCCAACCTGTACCCATCCTATCTTTCCAGTCTTAAACTGCCCCCTCCTGCATTCAGTAATCCATACACTGTTCTTTCTCACCAAGGACACTCCATCTGCCTTCTCTAACTGTCCCTTCCTGAATTATCTTTCCTCACCTCTAGTAAGAATCTCTCCTTTCCTTTTAGATGCAATTCAAATACTACCTTCTGCACAAAGGTTTTCTTGACCCTGGTGGCTGCTAGTATCCCCTCTGTCTCTCTTTTTGTCTCTATGCTAGTGCCTCTCTGTTTGCGTCTCTCTCCCTTCTTTCATATATTTTACACATATGCACACACACACTCACACATGCAAAGAAATTAAAAAAGAGACAGCTCAGTTACTACTCTCCTTGATCCTGGTAGCTGCTGGAGTCTTCCCTCTCTTACCACCTTGTATTTAACTAGCTTGTATTTGTTTTACTTATTTATTTATTCTTGCTATATTTTATTCTATATATCCATATCCTATTCATAGAATACAAATATAGAATATTCTACTTTATATACTTATGTTACCTTTTCCATTAAAATCCAGCTCCATAGGAGTGGGGAATATTTCATTCTTTTTGTCCTCAGGACTTTGCACAGTTCTGGGCACATAGTAAGTGCTTAATAAATGCTTGTTGGTTGACAGTTTGACTAAGTTAGAGATAACAGAACCAGGAAGAAACTTCATAATCATCTAGTTCGATTGGTTATTTTACAGATGGGGAAATGGAAACTCAGAGATGAAATGGTTTGCCTAATATCATTAAATGTTAGAGTTGGAATTTGAGCCAGGTCCTGGGACTTCAGATCCAGTGATCTTTTCATGGCATAATCCTTTGGTGACTGAGCAGGCCACCTCACAAAGGTGGCCAAGTCCTAGCTTGGCTCCCTGGTATAGAAAAACAAAATGATTAATGAAGCAAAGTTCATCCAGCTCCTTCAGGACAATTAATGTAGCCTGCCTCAAATGCCAATGTAAGCAGTAATTCTCTGGAAAAAATAATTACTTTCCCCTTGGCTCCCACACGAATTAGTCAAATCAACAATTCTATGTTACAGTTTATTTAAAATAGATACTGGAAAGGTTGTCTCTTCTTTAATTATCTTAGCTTTATCAGCATTTCCTCTGTCAGTGGAATCATTGTCTCAAGAGCTGGTTTGAACCTTAGAAATCAGATCATCCGAATCCCTCATTTTAAATACATAAAAACAAATTAAGGACCAGAGAGGGTAAGCACATAGCACAAGGTCATAAAGCTACTAAGTCACAGAGTCCTGGATTTTTAAAATCCTAGAATTTAGAGCTGTAGGAACTTCAGAGTTCTGTCTTGAAACCTCCATTTGTTGACACCATTTGGGAGAAATGGCATATGAACTTTGGGGTCAAGATGGCAGTGGCTGCTGCCAATAGACATGAAAAAGGGTACCAACCTTTCTCTCTGAGGTTGCCCAGAGGCATTATAGGAAAAGTGGTAGAGCTTACTTTTAGGCTGGTTTGTTACCCTTCAGTGGCATATTATTGTGTGGCAGGAGGAAGGGCTGATGAGAAAGTGAAAACAGAGTAATGTATCTCTGGGGAGTCTAGTATTCCTGCATGGCTTTCCCCAAATCCATCTATTAATGTTGTATGTATCCCTGGGGAAATCTTGTACATGTTCTTGGGAAAATGCCCCTCTAGGTCTCACTTTGCCCATTGGTCAAATGAAGGAATTTGATTCAAGAAACCTCTCTAGTTCTTTCTAGTGACAACATTATATATTCCGTGACTATAATTTTATAAGTCCATAATCCATCATAGTCCATGATGAACTGAGGCAAACAGGGTTAAGCTCAGGGACAAACAACTAGTAAGTGTCTGATTTGATTGCCAGCCCAGCACGATATCCTCTGTGACACTTAGCTGCCCCATGCACACACATAAGCACGCAATCTCATTTGACATTGCATATATGTGTGTATATACATATACATATATATGTACTTTGCAAACTTTAAAGTAGTATATGTGTTCTATTACTATGATTTTGGTTATGAGAATTATTAATCATTCTGCATAATGTCTTGGTTTTAGGAGACTTGGGTTCAAGTTCCAATTCAGACAAGGACTAGCAGGGTGATCTTGGACAAGTCAGTTCTCTTACCTTAGTTCCATAGTCCTTATTTGTTATTTAACATACCTCTCTCACAGAGGGGTTTGAGTGAAGTGCATTAAAATTGTACTATAATATGTAAATAGTAGCTATCAGTACTCCAGAGACAAGAAATTCCTTTGTGTTGCCTGTGATGTGAATGTGGAAGAAAATAACATCACCAAGGGTTACATTAGGGAGACTGTGTAATATAGTGAATGGAGCTCACAAACACCTTTAGTTCAAGTCCCATCTCCGACACTTCAGAGTTGTGTGACCATGGCCAAGTCATTCAATATCTCTGGACTTCAGGGGACTTTCTAAGATTTAGAGTTGTGATTTGTGCTGTTAGATGGACTAAGTTCCTACATGTATGAAATCAGAGATTTTATCTCTCTATGTCTATCTTCATCATTTATGTATTTCCCTCTTATTTATATCTATCTCTATCACCTACCTCTATTCATTCATCTATCCATTCATCTATCTGTCTGCCCATCTGTCTGCCTGTCTGTCCATCTGTCCATCCATCCATCCTTCCATCCATCTCTGCATCTGTCCATCCATCTCTGTCTATCTACATATATGCACATGTAATACATATGTGTATGTAGAGGCATATGTATGCATATATAAATGTAGGTATATGCATGTGTGCAGTGTATACCCACACGCACACTGATACAGCACTGCAGTTTACAAAGCACTTCCATACTTGTTAATATAAGAGATTATTTCTGAGTTACTTGAACAGATCAAGTAAAGATAATTTGCTTTTAGATTTTTGCATCACTGAATGTTGACCATGTATGGCTTCAATGTTGAGAAATTGCCTGTGCCCAGAGGGGGCTCACTTCAGAATAAGTAATGTCATGACAATCATATATACCATCCCAGGCAGTAAGAACTTTTCATGAATTTAGAAAGGTTTTTGAGCTACTGGAACTCATTTGGAAAGCACAAATTCCTGGAATCAAGGGATTAACAATTCAGGGATAGGTCTCTTCAGGCTCTTTTGTACAACAACAAATTGTTTTCCAAGCTCTGAAGTGATAGATACCTGATTCTGTCTTTATGGTTCAGATTCTAAGATATAACCTTGGTTGAAAATCTAGCAGACAAAATGACATTTAGACAAATATTGGAATAGAAGGGACCTTAGAATCTACCAACTGATTGACAAGCATTTAATGAGGTACCTAGCTAGACAGTGCAGGAAACAGAGTGATGGACTTGGAGGTAAGAAGATGAATTCAAATCTTGTCTTGAGCATTACTAAACTATTTCAGCCTCAGTTTTCTTCTCTAGAAAGTGAGAATAACACAAACTATTGTATTTAGCTCACTTGATTGTTGTGAGGTTCAAATGAAAAGATATTTGAACTATGCCCAAAGGGTTACAAAAATGTGCATTCCCTTTGACCTAGCAATATCGCTTCTAGAATGGTATCCCCAAGAGAGCATAACAATGGGAAAGGGTCCCACATGTACAAAAATATTTATAGCATCTCTCTTTTTGGTGGCCAAGAACTGGAAATTGAGGGGATGCCCATTAATTGGGGAATGGCTGAACAAGTTGTGGTATGTGAATGTAATGGAATACTATTGTGTTATGAGAAATGATGACCAAGAAGACTCCATAAAGACCTGGAAAGACTTATATGAACTGATGCTGAATGAGCAGAACCAGGAGAACATTTTGCGCAGTAATAGCCACAATGTGTGAAGATTTTTCTGGTAGACAGCACTTCACAGCAATGCAAGCACCTAAAACATGCCCAAAGGACTCTTAAGGCAAAATGCTATCCACATCCAGAGAAAGAACTATGGAATTGGATCGCAGAATGAAGCAGAATATTTTCTCTTGTGTTATATTTTGTTTTGTTTTTTCTCATGGTTTCTCCCATTCATTTTAATTCCTCTATGCAACATGACTAATGTGAAAATGTGTTTAATAAGGATATATGTGTAGAAACCAAAAGAAAAAGAACTAAAATTAAAAAGACAAAAACAATAATCCCTCCACTCAAGAAGCTTACATTTAAGTGAGGAATACATGTTCATATATAAAAGACATGTTATACAAACACACACATATACTCATGTATGTGTTTACATATATACACATTATATATGATGGGTCGCTAGCTGGTGCAGTGGATAGAGCACCAGCGCAGGAGTCAGGAAGACCTGAGTTCAAATCAGACACTTGACACTCACTAGCTGTGTGACCTTGGGCAAGTCACTTAACCCCAACTGTCTCATCCTGGGTCATCTCCAGTCATCCTGATGAATATTAGGTCACTGGATTCAGATGGCTCTGGAGAAGGAGTGAGGCTGGTGACCTGCACAGCCCTCCCTCACTCAAAACAAAGTCAAATGCACGTTATGTCACTATTTCTGTGTTGGCATGGTCTTCTTTGGCAATGAAAAACTCACACACAGACACATGTTATATATGATATGTGTTGGCTATATGTGTATGTTCAGAGAATTGAGTTTACTATTCGTATGTGAACATATATGAATATATAATGTTCTGGTGTGGGAGTGAAAAAGGGGAAAATCCTCTTGAAGTAAAATTTGACCTGAAGCTTGAAGTAATCTAGATATTGATGTTAGAACTGAAATATTGCCCTATTAGAACCCACAGAGATCTTAGAATTTCAAACATGGAATATTAGAACTAGAACGGACCTTATGCCATAGATTGCCTGATTTGAAAGGGTCCTTAGAGCTCACCCAGTGTTTCACCCTCATTTTACAAATGAGTAAACTGAGATGCAGAGAAAGCAAATTCCTTGTTCAAAGAACAATGTTAGTGAGACTGTTACCTAAGCTCGTCTCCTTTTTCTCAAGCCAGTGTTATTTCTGTGACTTCACTAAGCAATTTATATGCCTTTAAATCCTCAATGTTAAAATTAATAGACTACAGCCATTATGAAAGGTAATTTATGGCTATAAATTTTGCTTTGGGCTGAATCTGATTTGTATCAGAAGCAGCTGTATGTGGTTGGAGTAATGGTTACCCTTTAATAAAAAATCCCTCTACAGAAAGTCAAAAATCCTCCAGATGTCTTGATGGTTGCTCTTGTTTTATTGGAGCCTTTGCAGGGGAAGGCACAGTTTCCTCTTCATTTATGAGGTATAAGTCCAGAGATCCCCAGGAATAGAAAAATCATGATTATTTCTTCCCAACGTAAAATGCTTCAAAGAATTTTCCTCTTTTCCTTCCAGAATTCTCCATTTTTCAGTGCATATTCATTGGGTATTATTCTTATTATATCTCACACAACATTAATTCCACTAAGTGGAGGGTTCTTTTTTTCCAATTATATTTACTCATTTTTAGTTTTCAACATTCATTTCCACAAGATTTTGAGTTGCAAATTTTCTCCCCACCTCTCCCCTCCCCTACCCCAAAACCCCGTGCATTCTGATTACCCCTTCCCCTAATCTACCCTCCCTTCTATCACAGCCCTCTCTTCCCTTATCCCAATCTTCTTGTAGGGCAAGATAGATTTCTATACCTCATTACCTGTATTTCTTATTCCCCAGTTACATGCAAAAACAAATTTCAACATTTGTTCCTAAAACTTTGAGTAGCAACATCTCTCCCTTCCTCCCTCCACATCCATCCCCACTGAGAAGGCAAGCAATTCAATATAGGCTATATATGCGTAGTTTTGCTAAAGACTTCCATAATAGTCATGTTGTGAAAAACTAACTATATTTCCCTCCATCCTGTCCTGCCCTCCCATTTATTCTATTCTCTCTTTAGACCTTGTCTGTCCCTAAAAGTTTTTACTTCTAATTATCCCTCTCCTTTCATTTGAGTTCCCTTCTGTCATCCTCCCCACTCCACTTATACCCTTCTCCCCTACTTTCCTGTAGTGTAAGATAGATTTTTCATACCAAATTAAGTGTGCATATTATTGCCTCCTTAAGCCAAATGTGATGAGAGTAAGCTTCACTTTTTTCCCTCTTACCTCCCCTTTTCCCCTCCATTGAAAAGACTTTTCCTTGCTTTTTTATGAGATATAATTTGACCCATTCCATTTCTCCCTTTCTCTTCCCATTATAATCCTCCCTGTTAATTTTATTTTTTTAGATATCACCCCTTCCTATTCAACTCACTCTGAGTCCTCTGTCTCTCTCTATATATTTGTATAATCCCTCCAACTACCCAAATACTGAGAAAAGTCCCAAGAGTTACAGATATCATCTTTCTATGGAATGTAAACAGTTCAACTTTAGTAAGTCCCTTATGATTTCTCTTTCCTGTTTACCTTTTCACACTTCTCTTGATTCTTGTGTTTGAAAGTCATATTTTCTACTCAGCTCTGGTATTTTCATCAAGAATGCTTGAAAGTCCTCTATTTCATTGAATTATCATTTTTTCCCTTGAAGTATTATACTCAGTTTTGCTAGGTAAGTGATTCTTGGTTTTAATCCTAGTTCCTTTGACTTCTGGAATATATTCCAAGTCTTTTGATCCCTTAATGTAGAAGCTGCCTGATCCTGTGTTATCTTGATTTTATTTTGAGCTCTTCCATGACCCTATTGCATAGAGGTTTTAGATGCAGAGCCCCAGTGACCTCCTAAATTGGAATTTTACAGATACTAAGACCACCTTCCATTGTGTAGCTCATTGATTGCATGCATAGTACATGGTACTAAAGGGTTTGTATAAAATTGAAATGCAGACCTGAAAAGGCTGAGGCCATGGGATTTAGAAGCACTTTTCATCAGCATGCTATTAGCATCTGTACCCCAGTTCTCAGGAACATAGGTCAGAGCCTGTAAGTCCTTCCAATTTTTCATTCCTCTCTACCATTGAGATGGAACATCAGAACCTGCTGAGGAAGTCAATAGAGTCACAAGTGGAGATTTTATCAATCCAAGTTTTGGAAAGATCACTAAGCTTAGAGTCAGCAGATGTGGGTGGGATCCTCATCCTGCTACAATGAGCTCTGTGAGTTAGTTGCCTTCTGTGGTCCTTAACTTGTTCATCTGTAAATTGGGGAAAATACCCCCTCAACTCCTATCCTTTCTCTCTTGTAGGATGCTAGTGAGGGAGCAAATAAAATAATGGATGTGATAGCTCTTATAAATTACTAACCAGTACAGCATGAGGGATTATAGAGATACAAACCTTTACATATGGACTGCAGAGATGGTATAATTTTATATCCACACACTGTTATGAGAGAGGAAATCAGGTTAGAAACAATCCTTGGAGTTAGTGAGTTTGGATCCAAGACCTACCTATAGGACTTTGGACAAAGTAACCACTTGATGCCTCCTAGACCACTGACTAAAATTTATTATATGCAGAGCAGGGGGGCTATATTGGTAGAGGGAGTTCCCAAATTAGACATTCCCTATTCTAATAAAATCATAGGTCTAGAAAAGCGCAAAAATTAAAATGAATATTTACTAAAAAGAAACTGTTGGAAGGAAGGAGTTTGTGTGAAAGCAGCAGCACCCAAGTAAGTCTTGTGTAGAAAATGAGGTCAGAATTGCAATCAGGAAGGTTCACATCCTGGCTTTGATACAAGTAGTGCAGCTGTGGGTAAGTTACTTAAACTCCCAGTCTCAGTTTCCTCACTGTAAAGGGGCATAATAATCTTAGCACTGTTTACTTGAAAGGGAAACTGTGAGGAAGGTGCTGTATTCACTTTAAATAGTTATAGAGATGGGAACTATGGCAAGAAGATGTTTCCATTAACTCTAAATTGAAATGTCTTGGTCTTTAAGTAGCTAGATAGTGAAGGTAGGTAGGTAGGTAGATAGGTAAGTAGGCCTGGAGACAGGAAGATCTGAGTACATACCTAGCCTCAGATAGCTGTGTAACTCTGGGTAAATCACTTCGCCTCTCTTTGCCTCAAAATCCTCATTTGTAAAGTGGAGATATTAACAGAACTACAAGATTGTTGTGAAGAACACGTTAGAAAATATTTGTAAAGTTCCTGGCATGCAATAGGCGCTATATAAATGTTTATTCTTTTCCTTTCCCCTGAGGAAGGCATCCTACAACCTTACGTAGGAAAGTGGAAAGATGATCCCCACTAGCAAGGAGGAACCAGATTTTTGATCCTGCCCATCTGTGGCATTATTTCTATTTGCATAATACAGTGGTCATACCTCATAGCTTATGTGTTATTGAAAGAAGAATAATTTTTTAGAACCAAAAATATCTCAGGACTTGAAGAGATAATGGAGATCAGCAAGTCAAATATCTAGTTGAAATATGAATGCCTTCTACAATATTCACATTGCCTGTAAGAGAAAGTTCAAAAGTCTTAGCCTGGATTCAATGAAACTTTCACATCTCTTTTCCTTTCTTTGACTTTCAAAAATGTTATTGGTACATTTTTTTATAACACTTTCATTTTTCAACATAGCTTCCCCCTCCATCCAGAAGAATATTTTTGATAACAATGAAAAGAAAGAAAAGTAGTTCAGAAAAACTAAGTAACATATTTACTACGAAAGTATACCTATATCCCCCCATTTCTGCAAAGATGGGAGAGAGGTTCATTCTCATCTCTCTATTTGGGGCCAAATTTGGTCGTCATATTTATATGGCATTCAGTATTGTTTTGTTGCTCTTTCTGTTTACCTTGTTGTAGTCACCTTGTATATTGCTTTCCTGCTCCATTTACTTCACTTTGCGTCAGTTCACACAAGTCTTCCTATACTTCTTGGGTTTTTCATATTCCTTGCTTCTTATGGCACATTAGTATTCCATTACAGTCATGTACCATAATTTATTTAGCCATATCCTTGGCAATGGATATCTACTATTGATTCTGGCTCTTTATTACTCCAAAAATTTCAGACTCATTCTCAAAGTACTCAGCTTTATGAATTCTCCATTCTAGTCAAGCCCGACTATTGGATCTTCCTTGATTTTTTTCTGCTCTTTCTTACCTCCATATATTTATGCAGATGCTCACCTCTAGTTTTGGAATACAATCATTCCAAATAATTGTTTGTCAAACTCCTCTTCAAAGTCTACTCAAGTGCTTCCTTCTCTTTGACATTTTCTTTAATTCTTCCTAAAATGATTTCTACCTTCTTAAGTTTCTTACAAAATTTGGTTTCAGTCTCTCCTTTTTTCTTATCACATTCTATCTTGTACATATAAATGTGTACCATATCATAATGATTAGATTCGAATCAACCTTGGGGGTAAGGACTATGTCATTTTTCATCTTTGCATACCACAGGCCTTGTGTGTGCATATGTATGCGTATATGTATATGTGTATATATAAACATACATGTATGTGTGTATATATATGTATAAATCAACGATGATCATTTCTCCTTCATGCCTTAGTAGATAGTCTTAATAACAAAAGATTCATTTCTTGATGACTAGAAGTGATCAGCCTCTACATATTTTGCCAGACTGGCTCTCAAACAATAGAAATACATTGTATTACTAGGACCAGACTCAACATCTTTCTGGCTTCATATGAGCTTCTTGAATTTACATATGTTTGTTGAATTTAATTCAGCATCTCTTAGAAATTATTATTCTATTTCTGTTTGAACACCTCCATTGATGACCATATTGTTACCCATAAAGCAACCCATTTTGTTATTGTTAGTAAATCTTTCCTTTTATTGAACCAAAATATATGATCTTTTCCTCTCTGGGAGTCTGGGCCTTCTGGGGCTGAGAAGGACAAATCTAATTCATCTTCAACTTGAGAGAATTTTGAATACTTGGAGATATTTCTCATATTCCGCCCCTCCCCCCAATCTTCTACAGGCTAAACATTTTCATTTCCTGTTGTTCTTCAATCGTTTCAGTCATGTCTGACTCTTTGTGACCTTATTTGGGGTTTTCTTGGCAAAGATACAGGAGTGGTTTGCCATTTTCTTTTCCAGCTCATTTTATAGATGAAGAAACTGAGGCAAACAGTTAGAACTTATCTAGGGTCAGACAGCTAGTAAGTGTCACTGGGAAGATGAGTCTTCTGACTCCAGGCCCAATGCACTATGCACTGAGCCATAAAACATGGTTTTCTAGTGTTTTCCTAGTGTTAGAAAATAACCCCCCAACTATAAGATGAAGAGTTTGCATTAGATGATACCAGCTAAGCATTTCATTTCCTAAATCTTTCAAAATCTTAGTTTGCTTATTTTATAATTTATGAAAACTCTATTTTATGGTTTAAGCTGCTGTTTGGATTAGGTTTAATTATTGATTTGTTGCTTACAGACTTTTTTTTTTACTAAAGAAGTTTTATTACCTACAGTAAAGTAATGACAATCATTATGAAGAGAAGAACAAAGGATGTGGAGTTAAAAGACCTGTATTTAAATCTTGACTCTTCTACTTAACGGTGGTATGATTCCGACTAGCTGTTCTTTCTGGGCCTCTCTATAACAAACAAAGGATTTGGACCAGATAGTCTCAAAAGTCCATTTCCACTCTAAATCCTATGATCCTGTGAAACTTAAACCTGTTCCCTTATCTGACACTGAATATTGAGTATAGAGACTTGGTAGGAATTCAGGAGCAAGACTGGGGTTTGATAAGAAGAGGCTAAATTATGATCCAAGGCTATGTAATTGTTGGACAATTGAAAGATACCTGGCCTAGAAGACAGGCTACCTACTTTTAGCTCTGTGGTTAACTGGGCCTTTGCTCTTGGACAGCTGATTGTTCATCTCCCAATGTCTTCCTTTGTAAGATCAGATGATTTATGTAGATGGTGTCCAACGTCCCTTGCAGCTCAGACATTGTATGGTCCTGCTCAGGTCAAGCATTCTAAGTTCTTCACTTCCTTGAAGATGAGCCCTCCTATGTTCTGTGCTGTAAGGCCTCTTCCACCTCTGGCAGTTTGTGATACTGCAGCAACTCTGGATGATGGAGAAACAGAGCTAGTATATATTGAGAAGAGTACTAGGGAAAACATTTGGAATTCAGTCTTACATTTGACATTAAATATAGGTGTTAACTTGGGCAAGTCATTTGCTATGGCCCTCAGGTCCCCCATAATATGAGACTACTTGGACTTCCTACCTTGTGGGAGGTTTGAAGGAAGTATTTTATAAACTTAAAAGTACCAGAGAAATGGGGTCATTATTATATTTTCCTTTTCATTGGTGAAACTCAGTTTTTATCAATGACTTTAAATAAACCCTGTGCATTGGTTAAAAGGAGCCAAAAGGGGAAAATTACAGAGTCTTCTTCCCTAGTTTTGAATTCCAATCAAAGTAACAGCTTACTTAGAGATTATCCATTTTAATGAAAGTTGACACTTCCATGAACAAAAGCCAGCTTCTTGGGAACAGGCCCTTTTCTTTCTTCAACCACTTGGAAGGAGAGCTCTGAGGAGCAACTCCTACTCAGAGAATGATAAATTTAACATCAGAAAGGACCTTAGAGAACCTTTCTTGGTTCCAGTTTCCTCATCTGTAAAATAAGTAGGTTAGAGTGAATGTTTGAGTCAATTTCTCAATTCAACAAACATTTCATATATTGCATCATAGATTTAGTACTGGAAGAGATGCTAAGGTCATTGAGTCCAACTCCATCCTTTTGGAAATAAACTGAAGTCTTGTTCAAAGTCATGAGGCAGATGGTAGAGGAACTGAGATCTGAATTGCATATCCTCTGACTCTAAAACAGTGCACTTTCAAAATAATTTTGTCTTATTTGATAATCAATTGGCAAGGATCCATCTTCTCTTTCTCTCATTACTTCCTATCTGCACAGGAAAAAAAAACCTAAACAAAACACATGCTGAAATTGGTAATGTCCAAAAACGTATCTTAGTGAAAATCTTGGATTTATCACTTCTTTATCAGGAAATGGGTAGTATGTTTCATTGGTCCTCTGAAAACATTGTTGATTATTGCACTGATTGGAGTGCTTATGTTGTTGGCCTTTACAGTGTAGTTATTGCATAAATTGTTCTCTTTCTGCTCCTCACTTCTTTCTTCAACTGTTTGTTGAAATGGGATACCAGAGACTTTTTTGACCTTTATATCTCTAGAACTTAGCAAGGTGCCTCACACATAATAGACACTTAATAAATGCTAGATGACTGAATGACATTAAGAGCTTGCCAAATTTCTTCAAAATCATTCCTTTCATCACCTCTTATGACACAATTGTATTATTATATTACATCCTTTTACCCTGATTTGTTGAACCATCACCCAATTGATAGTTGCTAGTTCTTTGGCTCTACAAAAACAGCTAATATCAGTGTTTTTGTATATGTGAAAACTTTTCCTCTTTCTTTGATTCCTTTAGGGCAATGTGACTACTAGTGGTATTGCTGAATTAAAGGGGAAGCACAGTTTAGCTACTTTTGGGGACTTAATTCCCAATTGCTTTTCCAAGTGGCTGAGCCAATTCACAGCTCCACCAACAGAGCATTAATATGCCTATTTTCCCATTTCACTTTTTTCTTACCCTTGCTAATCTGATGGATGTGAGATGAGATTTCTGAAAAGCTTTAATTTGATTTTCTCTATTAGTGATATAGAGTCTTTCTTCATGTCTTTTGATAACTTGGATATCTTCTTTTGAGAACTTCCTGTTTTTATCCTTTGGTCATTTACTAATTAGGGAATAGCTCTTAATTTTATAAATTTGAATCCTTATATATCTTGGGAATAAGACCTTTATAAAAATGTGGTATAATGCCTTTTCTTGCAAGTTATTTCCATTTTCATTTTAGCTGTATTGGTTTTTTTTGTACAAAATTTTATATATATATATATATATATATATATGTATATGATCAAAGTTGTTCATTTTCTTTTTTTTCTGTCTTTATCCTTTCTTTGGTCATGAATTCTACCCCATCTATAAATCCCAAAGGAAGTTTCTTCCTTGTTCCTCTTAATTTTTGATGCTATGACTTTTTAAATGAAGTCATGTATGCTGTTGAGATAATTTTGGTTTATAGTTACAGGTTTGGATATAAAGCTAATTTCTACAGCCTTCATTCCAGTCTTCCCAGCAGCTTTTTTCAATCAGTCTTTATCTCAGTAGTTGGAGTCTTTGGGTTTATGGAAGACTAGATTATGAGATACATTTGCTTTGGGTATATTGCATATTGAGTCTGTTCCACTGATTGACCTCTCTAATTTTTAACTAATACCAAGTCATTTTGATGATTACAGTTTCATTGCATAATTTAGAGCTGGTACTGCCAAGCCTTCTTCCTATTTATTTTAATCATTTCTCTTGAGATTCTTGACCTTTTTTTTCTCTAGATGAATTTTGTTGCTATCATTTTGTAACTTTCCAAAGTAATGCTTTGATAATTTGATTGGTAAGGAGCTGAGTAAGTAAATTAATTTAGATTGTTCTGACATTTTTATTACATTGGCTTGGCCCACACATGAACAATTAACATTCCTCCAATTATTTTTATTTCTATAATGATGTTTTACAGTTCTACTTATGTAGTTGCTGTGTATGATTGTACAGGTCCAGTGCAGTTCACACTTTATCATACTTCCTGCAGTTTTCTGCATCCATTTCCTATTTTTAAATTAAAGGAAATTGGAAAAGATAATCACTAATTTTGACTAGAAATCCTATGATCTTATGACTCCTGCATTGCTGCTTCCTAGTTCACTGTCTTTAGACAAGACAGTTCTCCTTGAGTCTTTTAGTTTCTGAGATATAAAATGAAGAATTCAAATTAGATAATCTCCAAGGTCCCTTCCAGCTCCAAATCTATGATACTATTACCTTTGACCTATGTCAACAGTGTCCTACCTAGCCTCCCTGCCTCCAGTTTCTCTTTCTGTCAATCTTTTCTGCACATAATATCATCATCCTAAAACCCAGCTCTTATTGTTTCCCTGCTCTTCTCCAAAACTTTCTTTAATTACTTGAAGAGATTATGTAATCTAATAAAGGGAGTGCTTAACTTGGGGCTAGAAAATCTGGTTCATGTTTCAGTTCTATTTATGAATAGGATGCTACTACTTTAATTGCCAATTTTACAGAAATCAGAATATTCAGGCTGAACGAGCACCAGAAGTTATCTAAATTTTTTTTTTTAACAGAAGAGGACACTGAGGACCAGAGAGGTTAGTTGACTTGCCCAGGCTTACTCAGCTAGCCAAGCTAGATGATTGTGTGGAAAGCTTTTAAAAGCTCTAGTTCAGTAAGAGTATACTAGCTCTACCTAACTTCAAGAGTTGTTTTGGGGAGAGTACTTTGTAAACCTTAAAGTGGTGTGGTAATGCAAATTTCATATTTACTGATGACCTTAGGGATCTTGTAGAGACCAAGGTTTTTCAACTTTTCTTTTTCATCCTGGACTTCTTTGGCCGTCTAGTGAAGCTTATGATTGCTTCTCAGAATAATATTTTTAAAAACAGAAAATAAAATTTGTAGAGTTAGAAAAGAAAACAATTTCATTGAAATATAGCTATCAACATAGGTTTTGGTTTTTGTTTCTGACAAGTCAAGTTCATAAAATCCAGGTTAACAGTGCCTGATCTAGGCCAACTTCATCTTTTTACAGAGGCTTGAGATGAAATTACATTTCCAAAAGCATATAAGTAATCAACACTTAGATAGTGCTTCAAGGCTTACAAATTCTTTAATACTTTATCACATTTAATCCTCACAAAATTATCACAAGTATTATTATCCTTATTTTGCAGAAGAGGAAACAGGTTCAAAGTGGTTATGACTTGCCTATGGTCACATAGTTAATCAGGGTCTAAGTTGAGATTTGAATCCAGGATCTCTGAGGGTAATCTGGTGCTCTTATATGGACTATTTATATATACATATATATGTATATATAAATACCATTTATATAAATATATAATTATATGTATTTATGTGTACACACACACACATTTTAAGCATGGCTTGAGTTCTGGGAAAAAACTGATTGATGTGCCATGGGAAATGGGTATTAAAGGGAACTTTTTTTGTTATCACACAATGCCCTTGTATAACGTGAGTTATCATTCCCTGAGTGGCATAATATATAGGTTCATTGTTAACTTATAGGGATTTTGCCCACAGGGCCTAGAGGCAAGAATCTGTAGCCAAAGGCAGGCTGCTGACCTTGGTGCTGACTCAGTTTGTTGGCAAACTGTGGGAAAGGGGGAATTTAGAGAGTTCAGTTACCAAGTCACCAAGTTTTTGTGGTTAGCGTCTTCATCAGAGAAGTCTGAGAATTTAACTGTCTTCATTTGCTTTACTGTTTTGTCTATCCAGTCTCATATTTCTCCTACATCTTGTCACAAAATATTCAAAGCTGTGAATGTGAAAATTGTCAACCAAAGTTAGCTGCTCCTCTCCAAAGACAATAGCCTTAATTAACTTAGCATCATTTAGGTTCCAGCTGCTCTCAGATTTATGAAGAAGGAAAGATGTTGTGTGATGGCATTGCCTAATATTTGAGCCTGAAAGTTTAGCACAAGGCTAGGTACAGAGTAATTGTTTAATAAAATCCTTGTTCAGTGCCTTTATGTCTTCCTATATTCAGCTGGATAGATCTACATTAAGCACTTACTTGTGTGTTGAGCACCATATATGACAATTTTGGAGACAAAGTTTGATAAATGCTTGCCCTAATGGAATTTATAGTCCAGCAGAGAGATAAGATCCAGATCCAGAAACTGAAATATTCATCACATGCTAAGTGTGCAAGAGAGGCATACATACACACACACACACAGACACACACACAAATGTGTGTGCATTATAAATACTTATAAACACTATATATCTATATACATACACACACATATACACACATACATATATGTGTAGATTTGTCTCAAATTCTCCCTCTCTATCTTTGTCTCTTTCCCTTAGAAGGAATATTCATGGGGGTGGGATGAGATCAGAGAAAGGTATCCTGGAGGAAGCAAAGAACCTCAAGATCTTGCTTTGTAAGAATCAGTCAAAATAAACAAGAACGTTTAGCTTAGAGAAGAGAAGATTTAGAGGGGATTTGGTTATCTGTCCTTAGGTATTTGAAGGACTGACATGTGGAAAAGGGATTTGTTTTGTTTGGCCTCAGAGAAAAGAACTAGGAACAAATGAACATTGTAAAGGGCCAAATTTAGGCCTGAGCTAATCTGAATGGGTAGTGGGCTACCAAAGATGGCACTGGGTTGCCATTCACTTATGGTCTTCAAGTCAAGTCACTTGTGGTGTATGATGCAGAGATGATTCTTACTCAGGTAGAGATTGGACAAAATGGCTTCTGAGATTTATTCTAGAAGAGATTAGAATCAATAGGTTCTCTGATTTTGTGTTGGGATTTTGAGACTGAGTAAGAGGTCAAAAAATACCACAGGTTATGGAAAAAACAAGTGCATGTAGCAAGAAAGGAAAGCACCATACATGTTTGTGGGACATGAATTACTTCAGCTTGGCTGAAATTCAATGTATGTGGAATTGAGAAGTGCAAAACAAGCCTATCACCAGATTATGGAAAGTTTAGAATTCTAGGTTAAAAGTTTCAGACTTTACTTGGCTGTCACTAGGTAGCTTTGAAGGTATGGATTTCAAAAAAGTATTCACAGAGTGTTTAGCAACTTGGCTTTGGCAGTGCCAAACTATCCACATGTCATGGGCATCTAGTCTTCCTGGTTCACTTTAGACAAGTATAGGTAATGAGTCAGCTTAAACTTCTGTTCTAATGATGACTATGGTAATACAGTAGTAGGTCTGAAGGTTTGGTACTACATCTCTCAAATCCCCTATAGACCAATGGAACCTAATACATTTCACTTACTCTCTCTGGGATGCAGAGGAGATGACAATACTTTTGTGGGTCATATGATGCCTTAAGTCAAAGATCATGGATCTTTTGGTACAAAATATTTAATTGGAGTTAGAATAACTGGGTTGTAGGCCCTGTTCTGTGTCTTTGGGCAAGTCATTTTATCTTTCTGGGCCTCCTTTTCCTTATGTGTAAAATTGCAAGTTTGGACTAGATGATATCCTAGGTCTAGCTTTAGATCCTATAATATGGATATATACCAAAGAAGAATGGTCAACTTTCAAAGAAAAAGCATTCAACAAATTTTACTTATGAAGGAATCCACCAGATTTCCTCCCCACAGTTACCTCAGATCATTCTGCTTAATTCTGTGGTGGGAGTTCTTCCTGGCTTTCCCTCTTTTTTTGTTTCTGTTGCAGTTAAATGTTTAGCAAGATTTTTATTTACAAGGGAAGATTAAAATCTACAACCTTTGTTCATCAGGACCCAACAAATTAGAGTGTTGTAAACTAAACAGATAAATATGTCTGTCTAGCTCAGTTTCTTTACTTAAGCTAGCCTCATCCTTAGTCAGATTTGGAAGGGAGCCTAGCTCCATGAGTCTTGGCTATTGCTTTGACCAGCAAAAATGTGATGCGTATCTCATCTCTCCCCAGTCTTGCCCTGAAATCCTTTCCAAGATATTTCCCATAAATCTTAGTGCTTCCTATCCTTTTGGATACTAATAGCAATGGCATTACCCCCATCAACATATTTTGTGCTAATTATGAATCATTAAAGATCTACTTTACATACCTTGGCATAATAATCATTAAACATACCATTAGTATAATCTGAACCCTTCAGAAATAAAGTTTTCATATTTTTCTTTGTAACATCAGTGTCTACCCTTATTCCTTGCATACAGTAGACAATAGATATTTGTCAATTTTCATTCATTAGTGAGTGAACTTGGTGTGAGGGAAAGAACAATAATTTGATGTGGGTGCAAATCTCACCTTTAATATTTACTATTTATGTTGTT
Organism: Bettongia penicillata ogilbyi; assembly: GCA_023548195.1. Classification (NCBI taxonomy): domain Eukaryota; kingdom Metazoa; phylum Chordata; class Mammalia; order Diprotodontia; family Potoroidae; genus Bettongia; species Bettongia penicillata. Next base: position 12,776,394 of record JAJHZJ010000177.1, read on the forward strand.
GTTAGTCATATCTTGGTGACCTCATTTGGGGTTGTTTTGGCAAAAATATTGGAGCAATTTTTCACTTCCTTCTCCAGCTCATTTTACAGATGAAGAAACTGAGGCAAACAAGGTAAAGTGACTTGCCCAGGGTCACATAGCTAGTAGTAAAGTGTCTGAGGACAGATTTGATTTCAGAAAGATGAGTCTTCCTGACTCCAGATCCAGAGCTCTATCCACTGTGCCACCAAGCTACCCTTGCTATTTGTGTGGCTACAGGCAAATTCCTTCACCTTTTTGAGTCTTGGTTTCCTCTTCTATAAAACAGAGATAATATTTTTACTACTTGCCTTAAGGAAATGTTGTGAAAAAGTCACATTGTAGTTCTTAAATTCTGCAGAAATATGGACACTCATTATCAGAATGCCTAACTCTGAAAGCAACCTCCTCATAACTATTTGTTGCTTTAAGGACTCAGATGACACTCAATGACTCTCTTGGCATTTGAAGTCAACAGTCAGAAAGAACATCATCTCTCATTGTACTCTTTATATGTGTGAATCTCAGTAGAGGATCTGAGTCATAGAATAAGGTTACAGATCCCATCTTTCCTTTTGAATTTGACATTATTTTTTAATACTCCATTAAAACTTTTCCTTAGTTCAAATCAATTAAACTGATTATATCTCAATGTAAAGCAGTGCAGTTTAACAAAATTCATCTGTTAAGTTCCTACTGTATTTAAGACTTTGTGCAAATTGATGAAGATACAGAGGGAGAATATAGTCTTTACCCTGAAGGAGCTTAGATCCCTACCTATACCACTCGAATCTCTGCTTTGCTTAAAACTTACCCACTCTGTCCCTTTCTCTCTTTTTCATTTTTAAAGAATAAATTTTATTTTCTGTCACATAATGGTGATTATAGATGATTTTAGATGAGAAAACATCTGCTGCAGAACTGCTGATAAAGAACATACTAACATTCAAATGGCAACTTTTACACATTTTAAAGGGTATTAATGATACTTATTATTACTATTTTATCTTTATTTATAAAATAAATGCTTTGTTGATGGTTTTCTTTTTCTCATGCCATTGTTATTTCATATGAACATTTCCCTTCCCCACAGAACCCTCCCTTTTCCAAAGAAGTACATTCACATGAAATGAACCAACTTGTCCAAGTCTAACAATGGCTGCCCTATTTTGTAGGTATAATCCACCTCTAAATTATGCATGCTTTACTGCCAGTCCTCTGTAATCCAGATTAATCTCTGTATTGATTGGAGAGTCCTGCTGTCTTTCAACATTGTTTTCCTTATATTACTGCGATTATTGTCCTTGAACAATCTATATTCTCTAGTTTTTCTTACTTCCAGATTCATAAGTTCATTTAATGATAACCAAGTTTTTCTGAATTCTTCATAGTCACAATTTCTTAAGGCAAAATTATATTCCATTACATTCTGATGCCCCCATTTTTCAACTTTTCCCTAATCGATGGCTCCCCACTTTCATTTTGGTAAAATATGTTCCTATATATATTTTGCATATTTAAGACCTTTTCCCTTGTCTTTGACCTCTTCAGAGTTTCATATCTAGTATAGCTTTGGGTTCCTTTTCACTAATGTTCACTCAGGTGACAAGAGCTAATAAAATCATATAAACCTGTATCAGTATGTTTTAATAATGCCTTAAAGGTACAAGTAGTGTGTATACTTTGAAAGAGCCTTCTGGAGACAATACTTGAAACCAAATGGGGAATTCTAATGTTTCACAGAGAATGTTGTAGTACGAAGAGCGTTAGGGAGGTGTCAGATGACCTTAAATGAGATAGTGTTTTTGTCACTGAATAACTGCTTGATGACCAAATTATTTGTGCATAGTGGACATCAGTTTTCTCATCTGCAAATGGAAAAGACTGGACTAGATGATTTTGAAGGCGCTTTTCAGTTCTCACAGTCTGTGGTTCTATACCCTTGGTTTAAGGAATTATTTGACTTATGTGATGTTGGGCAAACCACTTCTCTAAGACTCAGTTTCTTCCTCTGTTAAGTGGAAATAATAAAATTTTGTTTCCTATTTCATAGGACTAACATAAAGAAAGTGTTAAAGTAACAGAAATGTGAGAAATTAGGAAGGCTCTGAGTAATGCCAACATCCTCTTTCACAGGATTGTCTGGCTTGATAGTACTTTGTAACCATAAATTCTACCACCATCCTCATTATCATCCATCATCTTTCCAGTGTGTGCAGGATGGATTAGGAGGGAGAGGCTGGAGGCAAGGAGACTGGCTAGGAGGCTGTTACAATAGTCTAAGGAAGGGAAAATGGACACCTGGATGAGGGCGGTGGTTGCTAAAATAGAGAGGAGTGGTCAAGGCGTAATTGGCAGGACAATACACTAGGTTTATTGATGCAGTCAGGATTATAGTCTCTGATAACTGAGCCTGTAGAGCCCCATCGTAGGCAACTCCATGGTCTGCTTTTTTTGCCATTTATTATCTAAGTCTGAGTTTATGATTTTCCTCCTGGAAAAAATTCATCTATCTCTGCCAGCACTCTACAGAATAGTGCTGGTTTTATCTGCTTTTCTTTATTATCTAAATATCAATGCCAAGAAATGAACTCTCTGGGGGAACACATTTCAAATTTACTTGAAAACACCTTCCTTTAATTCCACACTAAAAACTGAGTGGTATTAACATTTGGCGACTCTTGGCTGAACAAGACAAAGCAAAAACTTTGTAGTTCATTTCTGTTGCTCTCAATGAAACAATCTCTATTTTTATAAGAAAACTTTCAGCTGACTGTTATGGACATTGAGTGATCTTGTTCCAAACCTCAAATAGTTAGATGTATAACCTCGGGGATCCAACTTCCCCTTTCTGGGGTTCTTTTTTCTTATTTGTAATTGAGAAGCTTGGATTATATTTCTAAGGCTCCTACCAGCTCTAACATTCTATGTTCCAAGGTCTCTTCCAGTCCCAATATCCTATGTTCTAAGGTCCCTTCAAGGACTAACAGTTGCTTTCCAATGTGAACATTTTACATTTTATGATTCTTTGCAGGACTAACAATTTTTCTTTTAAGATTTCTTCCAGCTTTAATATTGTCTTGATCAATTAATCATGTGATTATAAGAACATAGATTTGTAAAGGGTCTTACAAGTCATCTAGTTCAATGCTTTTGTTTGATAGATGGAGAAGCTAAGAGAGACTGTGACTTGCCTAAATTTATGCAAGTAGTATTTGGAATCAATTAACATTTATTTAGTATCTATGTACCAGGTACTGGAGATTCAAGGACAACATGAAAAAGTAATACTTACCTTTAAGGAGCTTGTATTCCATCAGAGGAGATGACATGGGCGCATGTGGGAATACATAAAAAACATGTAAAATAAATACAAGGTAATTTGTGGGGAGAGGCACTAGCAGTTGTGGGATCAGGAAAGGCTTCATTTATAAGATGATGCTTGAGATGAGTCTTGCAGGAAACTAGGAATGATGTGAGGAGGGAGTGCATTGAAGGCCTGAGGGACTGTCACTCCAAGGGCACAGAGGTGGAAGATGGATTGTGTGCACTAGGACCATATGTAACAAGGCTAGAAAGTTGTGCTGACATGGCTTTAAATGCCAAAAGAATTTGTATTTACCTCTAGAGATAAGAGCAAGTCACTGAAGTTTATTGAGTAGAGGAATAACATGGTCATATCTGGGCTTGAGGAAAATCACTTTAGTAATTGTGTGGAGGACATTTAGATTGGGATGAGACTTGAAGGATGGAAACAAATTAGGAGGATTTTTCAATAATTATATCATGATTTTGCTTCTGCATTTTCTTTCTTAAGTCACTAACCACTGGTAGTCAGTTAGATATTGTGGAACGAGTCAATATGGGATCTTCTACCAAGTCAGACTTTTGGGAACTTATAAAGCCAAAATGTGTCTTCTGTCCCCCTCCCCAATCTCCATTTTTCATATGCTGTTTTCCACATTTAGGACCCTCAGATTTCTACACCTACTTGAGGTATCTCGTTCCCTAGATCACCTATGTGAGACATCTAGCTCCCCAGTTCACTTACTTGAGGCATCTAGTTCCCCAGCTCAACAGGTTGGAGTAATGATGAGGGACCAAGGGGAAATGACAGACTGATTGCTTCTCACTTTTCTTCTGTTTTCTCTGACAAAGAGAATGGTCAATGGATTGGTGATTGTAGAACAAATATAATTAAGAAGTCATTGGAATTCAAGATAAATCAGGGAATGATGAGAGGCCTAGATGCTTTTCTTGAATTCAAGTTAATTAGATTCAGAAAATGACATCCTAGGGTACTGAACCAACTTGCCAATGTGGTTGTGGTGGAGGAAGGGACAACTTATGTACTACATGAAAGAGATGATATGAAACAAGATCTCAGACAGGGTCAAACAGTGAGCATAACCTAATAAGATGAAGCTTAATAGGGGTTTAAAAATTCAACTTCAAAAACACCTAGTGGAGGAGGCATGACTAGACTGCCACTCATCTGAAAAAAAAGATATATAGATTTTTCTTGTCTATTAAGTTCAATGTGAGTCAATATTGAGATATGGCAGTCAATAAAGTTAATGCAATTTTTAGATTTCATTGAGGGAGAGGGATATTTTCAAGGTATGAAGGGAAAAAAATACTGACATATCCTGCCCTGGCTAGACTACAGACCACAGATGGAGTAATGTGCCTACATATGGGTACACATTTGAGGAAAGACATTGACAAGATTAGTTTTGTCCAGAGGAGAGCTTTCAGAATAGTGAAATACTTGAGTTGTTGCCAAATGAGGAAGAATTTCAGAAACTAAAGAGTTTAGCTTAAAGGACAGGTGAACAAGATAGGTAATTTCAAGTACTGACAGGGCTGTTATGTGGAAAACAGATTAGATTTGTTCTTTTTGATCCCAGAGGGTAGAACTAGAGCAGTGGATAGAAATTACAAACAATTAGATTTTAAACTTGATGTAACAAAAGCAATTTCTAACTAATTCAAGCTTTCCAAAAGTAGAATCATTTACCTTGGGGAAGTAGAAGGTCTTTAGGGGAAGAATAAATAACCATTTGTTAGGGTCTAGAAGAAGACATACATTTTTAGGTATGGGATAGATTACTTGGAATGGCTAGGTGGCACAGTGGATAGAATGTTGGAGCTGGAGTCAGAAAGAGTTTCCTTGAGTTCAAATCTAACTTCAGACACTTACTAGCTGTGAAAATCACTTAACTCTGTGTGCCTCAGTTTCCTCACCTGTAAAATGAGTTGGAGAAGGAAATGGCAAACCATTCCAGTATCTCTGCCAAGGAAGACCCAAATAAGGCCATGAAGAATTTAACATGACTGAAACAAGTAAATGACAAAATAGACTAGATGACTTCTTAAATTTGAGATTCTTTGATTTTATGAGTTGATGCTGGTGATCTTTAAGAAATTATGTGAGACAGGAGCGGTATGTAATATTAGGAAAAAATTAGTGTCTTGGTTTTCAGAGAAGGGAATGGAATTGTCATAGTTGTTGCTGTTGTGTTCGTCCTTCTTGGCCGAAGAAGACCATGCCATCAGAGAAATGATGACATGACTTGCACTTGACTTTGTTTTGAGTGAGGGAGGGCTGTTCAGGTCACCGGCCTCACTTCTCCTCCAGAGCCATCTGAATCCAGTGACCAGATATTCATCAGGACGACTGGAGATGACCTAGGATGCACTGGGAGACCTTGGCCCCTTTAAGCCTTAAGAGTGATTATCAATAGTAACTGTTACTATTTCCCTCTGGCTTGATTTAGTTAGTTTTTTTCTTTGGCTCATTAAAGGGGCCATCCTTTGATGACTTATTAAACAGATCTATTCACTGAATGGGCGTTACCTCACCATAAATGAGTACTTAATAGGCCTTGGCCTTAAAGGGGCCAAGGTCTCCAGTTGCATTCTGGGCCATTTCCAATCATCCTGATGAATATCTTGTCACTGGATTCAGATGGCTCTGGAGGAGAAAGTGAGGCTGGTGAACTTGCACAGCCCTCATTCAAAACAAAGTCAAGTGCAAGTCATGTCATTTCTCTGATGGCATGGTCTTCTTCAGCAATGAAGGACAAACACAACAATATGTGAGTTGTCATACTATATAAGTCAGTGAACTTGCCTCTGCTTCTTGGTAAAATTTGAAAATATACTCTGTGTTGTGAGGTTCCTTCTAGACCTAGCAGTTTCTGTTTTATGATTCCTTCTAGTTATAACATTCTATGTTCCATGATCCTTTAAAGTTCTAACAGTTTATGTTCTTTTTTCTTTCTAAATTTATTTATTTTCAATTTTCAATATTCACTTCCACATAATTTTGAATTTCAAATTTTCTCCTCAGCTCCACCGTCCCCCCACCCCAGGACAGTATGCATTTTAATTACCTTTTTTCAAATGTGCCCTCCCTTCTATCACCACCCCCATCCACTTCCCCTTTTTTTCCTATAAGGCAAAATAGATTTCTATATCCCATTTCCTGCTGCCTATATATATTATTTTCTAGTTGCATGTAAAAATAATTTTCAACATTCATTTTTAAAGCTTTGCATTCCACATTCTCTCCCTTCTCCCCCTCCTCACCCACCCTCATTGAGAAAGCAAGCAATATGATATAGGTCATACATGTACCCATGCAAAACACTTCCATAACAGTCATGTTGTGAAAGGCTAACCATATTTCCCTCTATCCTGTCTCATCCTCTATTTATTCTATTCTCTCCTTTGACCTGTCCCTCTACCAAAGTGCTTACTTCTGATTACACCTTGCCCCAATCTGCTGTCCCTTCTATTATCTCCCCTCTCTTAGACCTGCTTTTCTGTAAGGTAAGATAAACTTCCATATTGAATTGAGTGTGTATGCTACTCTCTCCTGAAGCCAAATCCAATGAAGAGAAGGTTTACTTATTCCCTCTTATCTTCACCTTCTTCCCCTCCATTGTAAAAGCTCTTTCTTGCCTCTTTTGTGTGAGATGATTTATTACATTCTACCTCTCCCTTTCTCTTTCTTCTAGTACATTCCTCTCAACACTTAATTATCTTTTTTTTAGATATCATTCCTTCATATTTAGCTTACCCTGTGCTCTCTCTCTTTCTCTCTTTCCATATATATATACACACACATATGCAAATTATATGTGTATTTATAAATATATACATACATATGTACACATACATGCAAATACATTCACATACACACATACATATTTTCTCCAGTTATCCTAATACTGAGAAAGGTTTCATGAGTTACAAATATCATTTTTCTATGTAGGAATGTTAACAGTTTAACTTTAATAAGTCCCTTATGGTTTTTCTTTTCTGTGTACCTTTTCATGCTTCTCTTGATTCTTTCATTTGAAAGCAAATTTTCTATTCAGCTCTGGTCTTTTCAACAAAAATGCTTGGAAGTTCTCTATTTCATTGAAGTTATTTTTTCCCCCTGAAGTATTATTCTCATTTTACTGGGTAAGTGATTCTTGGTTGTAATCCTATCTCGTTTGACCTCTGCTTATCATATTCCCAGTCCCCTGATCCCTTAGTGTAGAAGCTGCTAAGTCTTTTGTTATTCTGATTGTGTTCCACAATACTTGAATTGTTTCTTTCTGACTGCTTGTGATAGTTTCTCCTTGATCTGGGAACTCTGGTATTTGACTACATTACTCCTAGGAGTTTTCCTTTTGGGATCTCTTTCAGGAGGTGAATGGTGAATTCTTTCCATTTCTATTTTACCCTCTGGTTCTAGAATATCAGGGCAGTTTTCCTTGGTAATTTCTTGAAAGATGAAGCCTAAGCTCTTTTTTTGATCATGAATTTCAGATAGTTCAATAATTTTAAAATTAACTTTCCTGAATCTATTTTCCAGGTCAGTTGTTTTTCCAATGTGATATTTCACATTGTCATATATTTTTCATTCTTTTGGTTTTGTTTTATAATTTCTTGATTTCTTATAAAGTCATTAGGTTCCATTTGCTCCATTATAATTTTTAAGGAATTATTTTCTTCAATAAGCTTTTGGATCTTTTTTTCCATTTGGCCCATTCTGCTTTTTAAGGCATTCTTCTTCTTATTGACTTTTTGGACCTCCTTTGCCATTTGGGTTAGTTTAATTTTAACGGTGTTATTTTCTTCAGCATTTTTTGGTATTCCTTTAGCAACCTGTTGACTAATTTTTCATGATTTTCTTGCATGACTCTTATTTCTCTTCCCAATTTTTACTCTACTTCTCTTACTTGATTTTCACAATCCTTTTTGAGCTCTTCCATGGCCTGAGACCAATTCATATTTTTCTTGGGGGCTTTGGATGCAGGAGCTTTGGCTTTGTTGTCTTCTTCTGGTTGTATGTTTTGATCTTCCTTGTCACTAACAATGTAAGAAAAGACATTTTCACTGACAAAGAAAGAGAAAGTAAGGATCTGTAGTCTGTTTCTTTTCCCCTATTTGCTCATTTCCCTAGTCAGCTATTTGACTTTTGAGCTCTTTGTTAAGTGAGGGGTTCCAAAAGCAGCCTCCACTTCAGTAGTGGCTACTGCTGCCCCGAGGCTAGGACTGAGGCCTCTCAGCCAAGTGACAGATTTTTCCCACTGATGATTGAAGCTGTCTGATGTTTGTGTGTTGAGAAGTCTGGAAACCACAGCAGCTGCCAGCAATTCAGTCCCCTAAGGCATCCTTCAGCTCTGTCTGTCCTGGTGCCCTCTCCAAACTGTGCTCTGCTTCCAGCATGGTGTACAAGATCTTTTCTGTCAACTTTCCAGATTGCCTTGGGCTGGAAATTTGCTTCACCCTGTCAGTTTGTGGAGTCTGCTGCTCTAGAATTCGTTTAGAGTCATTTTTACAGGCTTTTTGAAGGATTTGAGGGGAGAACTCTAGCAGGTCTCTGCTTCTATTCTGACATCCTGGCTCCATTTCCTAACAGCTTATGTTCTAAGTGCTCTTCTAGTTTTAAGACTATGTAATTCTATGATCCCACACCAGCATTTTTCTCTTTACTAAGTCATGACTTGGTAACTAGTCAGATACTTTGAACATTTATCCTCTTGGCCTCTCCCATCTAGGGAGTCCAACTGGGTGAATGTCAAATTCAATTTATGTGCTCTCTGGAAAAAGCCTCCATTTTCTTCCAGTAGCATGGAGAGAGGAGAAGCGTCACTACTTCTGGCCTAGGTCAAGTCAGGATTGCCAAGCTAATCCTAAGTAAACAAAAGTGTAGGATCTTTTAGAAATGTAGAGCCAGGTAGATTTCTTTTCCTTGTACTTAAAATTTTGCAGAAGTGACTGATAAAGATATGAGACTGTATTAATAGGCTTGTTGAGAATTGGCTGAATGGTTGGTTCCAAAAGATGTAGATTAATGGGTCAATATCATCCAGGAGAGGAATATCTAGTGATATTTTCAAAAGGAAAATAATACTAGGAATATCTATTGATATTTTCAAAACGAAAATAATTCATAATACTCTTTTCAACAATTTTATATCAAGGATTTGCATGAGTAAATATATACTATGCTTATTCAACTTGTGGATAGTGCAAATTTTAGAGAAAAAGATAACATGTAGAAGAAAGAATCAGAGTCTAAACCAATGGAAGAAATTGGACCAATAGATCAGTCTGAGAAAAGGAATTATTCTAGAGGTGAAGGAATATATTTAGACTTATAATTGGTTCAAAATAATCACCTAGATAAATACAGACAATATTTGATTATCAAATATGCATGTGATTTAGCAGTCAGAAAACTCAAGGTTTATCATGTGGGAGAAATTATATTTGAGAGTCCAGCAGAACTGAGTGAGAGCCACAGAGCCCCAGGTATCTGCAGCAGCATCTCCTGAGACTATCAGCCCACAGATTAAATGTTTGTAAGTCACCTACTTGTACTTCCAGGAGCCAAGATGGCTCTCCCCCTCCCCTTGTTGACCTTGAAAGACCCATAAAATATTTCCCCAGAAAAATCCTGGCTCAGTGGGATCAGCTGAAGGGGCAAGCAGTCTCTTAGCATGTGAGGCTAGGAAAATTGCTAAGGAGGATCCCTCTTGCTATAGGTGAAGGGCACTAGTGCAGGACAGGCGCTGTCCCGACAGTCCCATCTTGGCCAACCAGGAGGAGATCCTGAGCCCCAAGACACTAGCGCAGATGGGATCACCAACCACTGAGCTTGCCTGTGTTCTAGCTCAGCAGAGGAGACCTGCTGAAGTCAGACCACCAGTCCCCTACATTTAACACAGCTATCTCCAGTTCAACTCTGGGGAAACCCAGAAAGACTTCACCTGGACTCTGCTTTCTCACACCAGCCAGTTCACCACCAGGTAAGCTGTGGCATTTTAGCTTCTAGCTGACAGAACCAGAGGCCTCAACATGCAAAGTCTCAAGTCCAAGGCACAAGAGTGTGGGACAGAGCCCCTCATGCCTTAGAAGCAGAGATCTACTTTAAAAGCCAGGAAAAGAATGATCATCATGAGTAAGAAGAAAAGCAGAAAAGAACAGACCATAGAATCTTTCTATGAGGACAAGGACCAAAACACAAATACCAAAGAGGTCAGCATTGAGACTGTACTCCCATATGAAACTTCAGAAGGGAATATGAACTGGTCACAATCCAAGCACTCTTGGAAGAGATGAAGAAGGATTTTAAAAACCAAATTAGAGAAATAGAGGAAAAACTGGCCAATGGTTTTACAAATATGAAAAAGGAATTCACTGGAAAAGAAAGCAGAAAAACTAACTGGGGAAAATAATTCCTTAAAAGGAACAACTGGACAGATGGAAAAGGAGATGCTAAAGTTAACTGAAGAAAACAATTTGATAAAAATTAGAATTGGCCAAGTAGAAGCTAATATCTCTATAAGACATCAAGAATCAGTCAAAGAGAATCTAAAGAATGAAACGATAGAAAAAAATGTAAATTATCTAATTGGAAAAACAACTGACCTGGAAAAAAATCCAGGAGAGAAAATCTAAGAATTACTGGTCTACTGGAAAGCCATGATGAAAAAAAGAGCCTGGATGATATCTTCAAGAAATCATCAAGGAAAACTGCCCAGAAGTTCTAGATCCAGAGGGTCAAATAGTCACTGAAAGAATCCATGGTTCACCTCCTGAAAGGGATCCCAAACTAAAAACATCAAAGAATATCATAGTCAAATTCCAGAACTATCAAGTGAAGGAGAAAATACTACAGTCAGAAAGAAATCATACAAATATCAAGGAGCTACAGTCAGTATCACACAGGACCTTGCAGCTTCTAATTAAAAGATCAAAGGAATTGGAATATGATATTCTGTAAGGCAAAGGAACTGGAACTACAACCAAGGATCAATTACCCAGCAAAGTTGAGCATCATATTTCAGGCAAAAAGATGGACATTCAGTGAAACAAGGGATTTCCAGACGTTCCTGATGAAAAGGCCAGAGCTCAATAGAAAATTCGATCTTCAAACACAAGTCTCAAGAGAGTCATGAAAAGGTAAACAGGGGGAAAAAGTTGTTATTCAATATGGGCATACTGTTTACATCCCTATAAGGGAAAATGATACTGTTAATCTTGAGAATTGTATATTTATCATGATATATAAAAGGGATATACATAGATAGAGGGAGTGGGTAAAAAGTAAATGATGTGATCATAAAAATATGATTTAAGGATGCTAAGGGATTGCAACAGGAGATATGAAAAGGAGGAGGCCAAAAATGGTAAGTTACATTACAGGAAGAGGCACAAAATTATATAACAGTAGAGGGAAAGAGGGGAGGAAGATGAGCATTATTTGATATTTACTCTCATCTGATTTGCTTCAAGGAGGGAAAAACAGACTCAATTAAGTATAGAAATCTAACTAGCTCTATAGACAGTAGGAGGGGAAGGGGGAAAGAAAAGGGAGGGGAGGATAAAATGGAGGGAAGAAGTAGTCAAGGTAAAGGGGATTAAAAGGGAGGGGGATGAAAGAAGGGAGGGAAGACTGAGAGAGGTGGTGGTCAAAAATTAAAACTCTATTGTGGAGGTGAAGGGAGAAAGGAGAACTAAAAGCATAAACAAAGGGAAGCTAATGGAAAGAAAGACACAGATAGTAATCATAACTGTGAATGTGAATGGGATGAACTCTCTCATAAAATGGAGATAGATAGCAGAATGGATTAAAAACCATAATCCAACAATATGTGGTTTACAAGAAACACATTTGAAACAGGGGGATACACACAGGGTGAAGATAAAAGGTTGGAGAAGAATATATTGTGCTTCATCTGATGTAAAACAAAACAAAACAAAACAAAACAGGAGTAGCAATCTTAGTCTCAGACAAAGCAAAATCAGAAATATATCTAATCAAAAGAGATAAGAAAGGAAACTATATCCTCCTATAAGGCACCATAGACAACAAAGCAATATCATTACCAAACATATATGCTGCAAGTGTTATAGCATCCAAATTCTTAGAGGAGAAGCTAAGGGAATTACAGGAAGAAATAGACAGCAAAAGTGTATTAGTGACTGACCTCAACCACCTCCCCACTCTAAACCTGATAAATCTAATCTGAGAATAAACAAGGAAGAAGTTAAGGAGGTGAATAAAACTCTGGATAATGTAGGTATGATAGATCTCTGGAGAAAATTGAATGGGGACAGAATTTGTATGGGGATAGAAAGGAATATACCTAAGCCAATATAATAAAAATGACAATTCTACCTAATTAATTTACTTATTCAGTGCTGAATCAATCAAACTATCAGATAATTATTTTCTAGAGCTAGAAAAAATAATATCAAAATTCATCTGGAAGAACAAAAGGTCCAAAATATCAAGGGAACTAATGAAAAGAAATTCTAGGGATGGTGGCCAAGCCCTACCTGATCTCAAATTGTATTATAAAGCATCAATCATCAAAACCACTTGGTACTGGCTAAGAAACAAAGGGGTAGAATGGTGGAATATGTCAAGTACAACACAATAGTCAATAAATATAGCAATCTACTGTTTGATAAACCCAAGGACCCCAGCTTCTGGGATAAGAACTCACTATTTGACAAAAATTGCTGGGAAAACTGGATAACAGTGTGGTGGAAACTATGCATAGACAGAATAAAGTCCAAATTGGTACATGACCTAGGTATAAAAATTGATAATATAAACAAATTAGTGGAGCAAGGAATAGTGTATTTATCAGATTTATGGAGAATGGGGAAATTTTTGACTAAAGAAGAGATAGAAAACATTATAAAGTGCAAAGTGGATAATTTTGATTACATTAAATTGAAAAGTTTTTTTCACAAACAAACCCAATGCACCCAAGATTAGGAGGGAAGCAGAAAACTGGGAAAGAATTTTTGTAAGTAGTGTCTGTGATAAAGGCCTCATTTCTAAAATATGTAGAGACCTGAGTCAAATGTACAAGAATACAAGTCATTCCCCAATGGATAAATGTCAAAGATATGAACAGGTAGTTTTCAGAGGAAGAAATGAAATCTATCTATTCATATAAAAAATGCTCTAAGTCACTATTTATTAGATAGAGAGATGTAAATCAAAACTCAGACATTCCCAAATCACACCTATTAGATTAGCTAACATGACAAAACAAGAAGATGATAAATGTTGGAGAAGATGTGGGAGGTTTGGAACACTAATTCATTGTTGGTGGAGCTGGGAGCTGATCCAGCTCTGGAGAACAATTTGGAACTATGCCCAAAGGGCTACAAAAATGTGCATACCCTTTGACCCAGCAATACTGCTTCTAGGACAATATTCCCAAAAGATCATAAAAATGGGAAAGGGTCCCATATGTACAAAAATATTTATAGCAGCTCTCTTTGTGGTGGCCAAAAACTGGAAATCAAGGGGATGCCCATCAATTGGGGAATGGCTGAATGAATTGTAGTATATGAATGTAATGGAACACTACTGCACTGTAAGAAATGATGAACAGGAAGACTTCAGAGAGGCCTGGAAAGACTTATATGAACTGATGCTGAGTGAAAGGAGAAGAACTGGGAGAACTTTGTACACAGCAACAACCACAGTGTGTGAGGAATTTTTCTGGTACATAGTACTTTATTGCAATGCAAGGACTTAAAAATTCCCAATGGACTCTTGAGGCAAAATGCCTTCCACATCCAGAGAAAGAACTATGGAATTTGATTACAGAATGAAGCAGACCATTTTCTTTTACATTATGTTTTGTTTTATTTCATTATTTCTCTCATGTTAATTGTTCTGTCCATATGATTAAGGTGAAAATGTATTTAATAGGAATGTATGTGTAGAATCTATATAAACCTGTGTGCCATCTCAGGAAAGGAGTGAGCAGGGAGGGAGGAAGGAAGAGGAGGGAAGGGAAAAATCTAAGATATATGGAAGTGATTGTAGAACACTGAAAACAAATAAAATAATTTAATTAAAAAAAAAAGAAATTAGATTTGATTTTTTTGCTTCCGGGAGGCATAACTAGGAATGATAGAGGAAAATAATGGAAATGGACTTTGGCTTGTTCTAAGGACATACTTCCTAATGATTAGAGCTATGAAAAGGGAAAAGAGGGTAATAAGCATTCAGGTGAAGACTGGTAGTGACCACCTCTTAGGGATGGTAGAACACTGGAAAGTGTGTCAGGAAGACCTGAGTTCAAATCCTGCCTCAGATATTAACTTTGTGATCACAGCAACTCACTTAAAACTCCTTAGATTTCAGTTAACTCATCTGTAAAATAAGGGAGTTAAACTCTATGATCTTTCAGTTCCCTTCAGCTGTAAATCACAGCTCCTATAATGTATATGCTGTCCCTCAATCTAAGTAGTTTCTGGCACTCCTTTTCTGATTTTGTATTTCCTGCAAAACAAAACATTTTAATGTTTCTTTATATGTAATAATTGGCAGTATATCTTAGCCTACTTATTTCCATCATCTGTGTTTCTATTGGCTTTTGGATCATTTACATTCTGAATCTTCTGAGGTTGTGTAGTTATATGATTTGCAACTTTATGGTATCACTGAAAGAGTAAGTTTAGAAAGGCTCATATCTAAGGTAGGAAGGTGGTATCGGCAACAGAAGCTATTGCACTTGGAGTCAGGAAGATTTGAATTCAAATTCTGTCCCAAGTCTTTACTAGAAGTGTGGCTTTATGCAGGTTATGTAACCTCTCCTAGCCTCAGCTTCCTCGTATGTAAAATGGGGACAGTAATAGCATCTACCTCACTGAATGAGAGAATATATGCAAAGTCTTTGCAAACCTTGAAGGATTAGGTAAATGTTAGCTTATTATTTAGTAGTACTTTTTGTTATTTTTAGGTAAGCTGCAGGGGGATAATTTTCTTTTTTTAGCTCTTGCAATTCTCAAAGACCAAGGTCTATTTTGGGGTAGGAGGCCCCCAAATGAGGAACTTGTGAATCTATAAGTACCAAAAAGAATGATTGAAGCAGGTCTCTTTTAAGGATAATATCTCAATGCTCTTGTCAAAACAACACAAAAATAACCACCTAAACCCACCAACTCAAATTGGGAATGTGAAAATCAGATATGCCTGAAGAGACTTCAAGTCTGGAAAATTGAATTACGTTTTTTTCTGAGAGTGCTCCCATGTCAGCCCCTACAAACTTCCATCCCTACAAACTTCCATGCCTCCAAGCAATTGTAACTTCAAATTATTGAATTCAGATGTTTCCACAAATGGTGACTTTGGGCTCCGATTGAAGTGTCTCCAAGGATTCTCCTCCACTCCCTCCCTTCCCCCCTTTTCCTCCCCTTCTCTCTCTTCCTTCTACTTATGCCTTTCACCATATGCTAGTGTTTCCCCTCCACTTTGAGTAGTCCATTCTCTTCATTTTGAAGGTAGGTTCCTTTTGGTGGTGTTTGCCTGGAACTATTCTCCACCCAGATTTTCTTGCTGTAGATCCTTTTCTGAGGGCCCATGATGTATTCAGTTTTCTGTGATAGCTTCCTTATTGGGCCAGCATTGTGAACATTGTCTCTTCTGGTCATTCTCTACCATTATGAATGCAATGAGTTTTGTTCGACCTAGATTAAACACTGTAACTAGCACCTGGAGTAAATGGTTTTGTCTTAGGGTGCTTGCCTCCAGGGGAAACAAATTTCATCATTGGAAGAGAGAAGAACTTTCCTATCTTCTGTGATTGCCATTCTCACACCATCTCATGGCCTACTTTCTGAGGTGGGGGGAAGGAAGTTTCACTTTCTTTCCATTGTAGCTACTATTCTCATGGTAGCAGCCACATCTCAGCCATTCCCTCAATGTCCTGTCATTCTGGCATTTCTCTTGTGGATTTTGCTATCCTCCCCTGAAGGTTTTATTTTTAACTTTACTTTCAAAGTCAGAAGGCATTTAAGAGATCATCTAGTCCCAATTCCTCTTTTTATAGAGGAAGAAACTGACTCAGAGGGAAGAGGTAATGCCCAAAGTCACTCAGTAAATCAGTGGCAGAGCCAAGATTGGATTCCAGGTATTCTGACTCTAGAATTCCTTTGTAGAATGGCAGAGTTAAAAGAAATCATTTTGGCTAATCTGTGTCCCTGAAAAGGGACTCTCTTTATAACATCTCTGCAAAGGGTCATCTACTCTGTGTTGAAGACCTCTGTTAAGAAGGAACTCCTAACTTTCATCCCACTTTTAGACAACTCTAATCTTTAGGAAATTTTAGCATGTATTGAGCAGAGACTGGCTTCCCTATAACTTTCACTCACTGTGCCTAGCTCTGTCATATGGGGCCAAAATAACAGGTCAAATCCCTCTTCTCCATAAAAACTCTTTAGCCAGTCAGTCAAAAAGCATTTATTAAGCACATAATATATGCCAGGTCATGGGGATACAAAAAAAAGCACTGAAAGAACTCATATTCTAATGTAGGAAAACACTACAAATCAGTGATCAGGTCTCCTTTAAGTCTCTCCTTTTCCAGACTAAATGTCTCCTATTGCTTCAGCTGATCTTTGTATGACATCATCTTTAGTCTTCCACCAACCTGTTTGCCCTCCTTTGGATGTTCTCCAGCTTGTCATTGCCTTTCCTAAAATGTAGCTGTTTCCCACCCCATGAGGCTGTCTCTGGGCATCACACAGCCTATGTATAATGACATAAACTTGAGAATTTATGGGTTTAAAAATACTATTGCCATTAATCAATGATATGAAGGTTGCCCACATATTAATTAACCAAATTAAGTCAAAGTTCCTCTTCTTATTTTCTCAGTAAGTTGACATTCTGTCTTTGCATGTAGTAGGATTTTGCTTTAAATAGAATTAACTTTAAGATATGAGTTCAATGATATGTTGAAAATATTGGTAATGTGGCTTGGATGATGGCTTAGATAATGTATTTATTAGACTTGCAAATGACAAAAAGCTGGAAAAAATAGCTCATATGTTGTCATCAGATTCAGGGTCCAAAGTGATTTCTGGAGACTATAATGTTAAACCAAATCTAACAGAATGAATCATTAGATATGATAGGAATAAATGTAAAACCTTAGACTGAGGTTAAAAGAAAACAACCGTGCAAGTAAAAGGATGGGGACAGTATGGTTAGGCAGCTATTTGTAAAAGAAAGACTGAGATTTGAATAGACTTCAAGGTCAATGTAAGTTAACAGCATGACAGCCGACAAACAACCAACGTATCTTGGATTGCATTAAGCTATTTACAGTGTTTTGAATCCACCATGGTCAAATTCCATTCAGCTAGGAGAGTCACATTTTAGGAAAAGGCATTGAAAAGCTTTAGAACATCCAGAGGAAAGTAGACATCCCCAGTGCTTAACACAATGCTTGCTATAGAGTAGGTTTTTAATAAGTGTTAATTGACTCACTGACAGGACGATGAGAGGGTTTGGAGCTACCTTACATTGAAAAAACTAGGGACAGTTGACTTGGAGAAGATAAGGTTTGGTAGAAATGGTGCAAACAGTTTATGCTCACTGAGTATAACTGAAATTTGAGGATTATTGTGTTCATTTGGGATTAGATTTACTCTTCCTGTACCCAAAGGACAGAATTAGAAAGAGTGAGTAGAAGTTACATAGAAGTACATTCTGGCTCAATTCAAGGAAGAACATCTCACAAAACTGTCCAAAAGTAAAATAGACTCTCTTGTTAGGTAGTGAGATCCCCATTACCACAGGTGTTTAAACAGTAGAAAGATGACAACTTTTGGGGAATATTGTGGAGAGGAATCACTTTTCAGGCAGCATTTGGACCAAATGACTTCCTAGGTCCATTACAGTTCTAAAATCTAGAGATTCTAAGATTAAATGGCAGTGTTGAAAATCCAATGAACATTTTGTTCTAAGCGTATGACTTTTCCAAAGTATGCCACCCTGAAACAGACAATTATTCCTCTGCTCAGTTCTAGGGAGTTTTTGGTGAATGTTGACATGTTCCTTTTGTTTTTTGCTCTCCTTTTATTCCTTAATCTTTTTATTTTTTATTTCAATTGTTCATTAAAGAACTCTTGGAATTCTAGCATACTTATGTTTTCTAGATTATTTTCTACTTGTTTCTTGATTGTGTTTAATTTGGTGATACACCATTCACATTTTTTATTACATATCCCAATTATATATTCATGTATGTAATCTTTTAATGCTTTTCCACTGGTCTTCAATACTTAGTTCATTGCATCTGCCTCAGAGGGCCTGTTTTTATGCCCATTTTAAGGTTACTTCTTGATAGAGCTACCGTTTTTCCTATAATTTTTACTATGGCAATGGTCACTCCATGTCAATCAATCAAAAACATTTACTAAGCACTTACTATGTTTAGGCACTATGTCATATGCTATTGTGTGCAGGTCCTAAATGTTTTTGTACTTTCAAAATTCTACCTTTTTTTGAATGAATCTGTCTTGATATCATTGCTCTGTTAGTTGGATTCTTGCTGTCAAATTCACGAAAGTATTTCTCAAAATTCCATCCTAAGTCTGCTCATCTCCTCTTCAAAACCATTTGAGATATGAGTGTGATATTTTTCAAGGTGTTATTTTCTTCAGGATGTTTTTGGGTCTCCTTTAGCAAGGTATTGATTGACCCGTTTTCATTCTTTTCTTGCATCTCTCTCATTTCTCTTCCCAGTTTTTCCTCCATCTGCCTAACTTGATTTTCAAAATCCTTTTTGAGCTCTTCCATGGCCTGAGCCCACCAGACATCCACCTTGGATGTCTGGGATAGAGAAGCCCCGACCTCCACGTCTTTCCCTGATGATAAGAATATTTCCTCATCATCAGAAATGAAAGGCGGGAACATCTGTCCCCCAATAAAGTAGCTTTCTATGGTCTTATTTTTCTTCCCTTTTCTGGGCATTTTCCCAGCCAGTTACTCGACTTCTGAGATTCCTCTCCACCCCTGCCTAGATCTGCCCAGCTAGTGCTTGGGGTCTGAGATTCAAATGCTGCTCCCCAGCCTCGGTGCTTTCCACAGCGGGAGTGGCTGCTATTCAATATGAGCTTAAGATCTGTTGCTCAAGTGGGGGCAGGGCCACCTCCCAGGCTCAGTTCCCTCAGGGGGTTTATGGGGAGACCTTCAGTAATGGAGTGGAGCTCCTGTCTGCTCTGGGAGTCCTGGACCACCATTGCCTCTGCTGCTGCCTCCCAAGGGGGCCTGAGTTATGAAGACACCCCGCTCCCCTCTCGGCCAGCCCAAAAGTCTCTGTCACTGACCTGTAGCGCCTGTGGGTGGAGGGACCTTCACGGCAGCCGGAGATTCTGTCCCTGAAGCCTGCTCAGATCTGCTCCTCTGGGGCCGCAGTGCTGGGCTCCGCTGTCCGTGCACGATGGACCCCTGGGGACGCTTTCCAGGGCTCTCTGGACTGGAAATCTCTTCCACTGTGTTTCTGCGTGGCTTGCTCTGCTCCAGAATTTGTGGGGAGTTCTTTTTACAGGAAATTTCTGGGCTGTGGATTCGGAGCTGGCATACGTGAGTCTTTCTACTCCACCATCTTGGCTCCTCCCCCAATATTTTTAACTGTTTTCTTTTAAGGGATGTTTTCTGGGTTTTAAGTTATCATTACCAATAATCTATTTCATTCATTATTTTTACTCTTCAAACTTCCATAAATCCTTGATTTTATCTCTTTTTTTATCTAACCGAAGCTTAGGGATGAAATTATTTCTCAAAATTGACCTCCATTACAGATCTGTTGTTCCTGGTTTGACAGAGGACATGGGGGTCACCTGACCCTATTAAGGGAGAAATACGGAGGGAAAGAGAACAAATATTGCAAGACAAACATTTAGGAAAAACCAGACTTTCAATATGTCCCTGAACTACTCTTGGGTACACTGGGGCTTCTCTTGGTTATGCTGAGGTATTTTGCTTCCACTGGGAAAATTCATTCACTCTATTTATTGTCTGGTATGTTTTATTTTATATAGGTTCTCTGATTTCTACTTGTTATTTGTGTGGATAAATGGGTTTATTTTTATTTTTACTTATATTTATTAATAATATGTTATATACAATATGGCATACAACATATTTGTTATTATCTATAAACCATCAATATTCACTGTTTTTGATGGTCTTTTGTGTAACTTTTGGAGAAAAAGCTACCAAGTGCTTGGATTTAAGCTGCACCCTTTTCTCTTTAAGGTATAGGAATAAGAAAAGAAGATTAGAACCTCATATTCATTTCTCCAAGATTATTAGATAATTCCCCTAGATTAATTTAAGGGAAGGTTGATAGATAGAGTTTTCTGGTTTTCTGGCTCTGAGGAGAGGAGAGTGACCAGCCTAGTGATCCCAATCTCCCGCTCTCCTCCAGGCAGGAATCAAACCCCTTTGAGAAGGATGGATAGGGGTGGACAAGACTCTTTGCCCAAAAGCAAAATCCCTTGGAGAAATGTAGGCAAGATTCCCAGCTTATTTACTAATTACTTTCTGTGAGTTGCATTTAGACAACCTATATTGACATACATATAATATATGGGCAAAAATCATGTGCACATCTTTCATTGCTATAATCTGATGCTTATTTAAGACCCTCAGAGCTTTATTTTACATTTGACATAAGTAGTCTCAACTGCCTATAATCATCTATTGATAACCATTTTTAAGCACCTACTATGCACCATACAGTATAGCTAGTTAATAGTAATAAGTGCTCTTATAGAAATAGTTATATCTCCTATAGAGATATAGCTCCTATCTCTATAGTTTTTTAAAGATTCTACAGCACTTTCTGAACATCACCTCTGTTGTGTAGGAAGTGCTACTATTACTGTCCTTGTTTTACAGAAATGGAAATTGAGATTCAGGGAGAAAAAGTGATTTACCCAAGGTCATGCTGCTAGTCAATGTTGAAACCAATATAAGAATTCTGATCTCTTGATTCAAGATCCAAAACTCTTTTTATACAATCAATTCTAACATAGGACTTAGAAGAAAATGTTTTCACCTGTACCTCTGCACCAAGATATGCCAAGCATATGCCAGGCCCTTTGTTATCTCTAGGAAGAGTTGTCTTCCACAGCCAACTTAATACTGAGTATTCAAAAGTTATTGGGCAAGGAAAGAAGGTGTTGGGGAAAGGAATTAGCACAACACCCCAGTGGTCAATGAACCCCAACTGCTGCAGAGCACAAGGGACTGTGGGGAAGGAAAGTTCTAGTTTTCTCCTCTAGAAAGGATAGTAAGAATAAGAATAGCATACATTTGTATCATGTTTTAATTCTATCATCCTACTAGCCTGAATTAATGGTAAAAACCCTTGACTGAAGGCAGAGCACCCGACTTCTAATCAATATTTGCCCATTTCTCACTATGTGACCTTGGGAGGTTCATTTATCTCTGACTTTTATTTTCCCTAGTCCCTTCGACTAGATGAACAGTCTTTCAGGTCCTGTTTAGCTTTAATGTTCTCTGTTCTAAAGTCCCTTCCACTTATAGCATTTTGTTTCCTATATTTTAAGATCCTTTCCAAATCTGACGTTTTTTATGTTCTTAAGCCTTTTTCACCTTTAGAATTTTATGTTCTAAGGCATCTGCCACATCTGACATTTTAGGTTTTATGTTATAATATTTCTTCAAGCTTCAACCTCTCGGAGATTCAGTTTTTCCAAATGAGCTGGATTTTGTGGTTAAGAGAGTATTGGACCTGAAATCAGGAGAATGTGGCTTTGAATCACTTACTTATTGACTGGGCAAGCCTAGTAGGCAGCTAATTGGCACAGTAGATATATTGTAGGACTCAGGGTCTGGAAGACCTAAATTTAAATCTTGTCTTAAATAATCATTAACTGTGAGATCCTAGGCAATTGACTTAATCTTTCCCAGTCTCAGTTCCCTAAGCTGTAAAATGGAGATACAATATCTATGTCAGGGTTGTTGTGAAGATCAAATGAGGTACCATATGTGAAATGTTTTACATACCTTAAAGTGCCCTATAAATGTTAGTGATTATTAGTCAACCAATCAGTTTCCTCATCTGTAATAAGAAGGAATTGGACTTAGTGACTTCAAAGGTTTCTCCTGGCCCTAAATCGATGATTCAATTATCTATGTCTTTAGATTCTTCCAGACTTCAATGAATCTCTACAATGACCCCATGAGATAACTTGTGCTAATATTATAATCTCTATTTTACAAATGAGGAATTTGAACCCAGCCAGGTTAAAAGATTTGATTTACCCAAAGTTCACACAGTCAAGTTAATGCCCAGAACCAAAGCTAGAACTCAACTCTCCAAGATCCCAATATAGTTTGCTTTCCCCATCACCATAAAGACTCTTGTCTAATGTTAATGTTGATATAGTCTTACTAAAAATATGGGTCCGTGTAGAATTGTTTGAGTCTTAGCCTTGAGAGAGGGAAACCCTGGACAAAGAGCAGGAATTCCTACTTCATACCTTGGGGAATATTGTTCAGTAACATTATCCAGAGTAGGGATCAGGTGGAAAATATGAACATCTGGGAAAAAAGACTGAGATGAGTTCATGGCTGCCTGAGCTATAATGGGTAATTCAAGGAAATGAGGCTGTTTGGGCAGATCCGGCCTTTCAAGATTTTGTAAAGTCAGTTTGGCACACTTATTCTCCCTCTTCTAGCCTCTTTTCTCTGTGTTCTCATCTCCAAAAGATTTTGAATGTAAAAACAACAGAATTTGTTAGACAGTAATATCTCCTATTTCTATATTGTGATAGGGTTTACAAAGTTATTTTTCCCCATAAAGATTTCATAATTTTGATAGATATTATGTTTAAGATAAGGAAACTGACTGAGATAGTGAGATGATAACCAGTCACACAACTCTTAAATATTTGACTCAGAATTCAAATCCAACTCTCTTGATTTCAAGTCTAGAATTCTCTTCATTCATTCATCCACAGAGTAGATGGGATAGGTTTTGAATACTGGAGTTAAAAGTGATGTGAGATGTAGAGCTTCTGTAACTGAATGTATGGTAGCACCACTGACAGAAGTAAGAAAGTCAGGAGGAAGAGCTGGTTTGGGGAAAAGAAAAGGAATTCAGTTTTAAATGTCTCATGTTTGATATCATGGCAAAACATTTAGGAAATAGTTGCAGACTATCCCAATTGTGATATTTAGAATATAGTTGGAAATGTGAGTTTGAAATTTTTTGATTGGAGTTTGGAAACCCTTTAACAGTAGATGACAAAATGGAAATCATGAAACAACTTCTCCAGGTTGAGAGAGAGTGATGGGGAAGAGAGAGAGGGAGAGAGAAAGAGAGAGAGAGAGAGAGAGAGAGAGAGAGAGAGAGAGAGAGAGAGAGAGAGAGAGGGGAGAGAGAGAGTCTCACAAAAAGAGATAGAAAAGAGAAAGAGAAATTCCATTTAAAATGACTGCAGATAACATAAAACATTTGGAATTCTATCTACCAAGACAACCTAAGAATTATATGAACACAATTGCAAAATATTTCTCACACAAATAAAAGATAGATCTAAACAATGAGAGAAATATTAATTGCTCAAAGGTAGGCAGAGCCAATATATAAAACTGACAATTATACCTAAATTATTTATTCAATGCTATTCTACTCAAACTACCAAAGAATTATTTTATAGAACTAGAAAAAAAATGATAGAAAGCTGGCCTCAGAAATAGGAAAATGTGGTCCATAAACCAAGTAAGTAGTTAATAAATGCTTCTTAATTGATTGACTTGCTGGCACTCTCTCTAAAGTGAAGCAGAATCTTGCCTTGTTTTAGTAGTGATTTCACTCTTCAAAAGTCAAAGCAAGGAAGGGGATTATTGCACTGTGTGTGTGTGTGTGTGTGTATATGTGTATGTATGTGTATCTCTGTTTATGACTCTTCTAAGGTCATAGAGGTGGTGACTATTATTTGTTTTGTTTTTCAATTATTTAACATTCATTTAAAAATGATTTCAAAATTTTCTTTTTCCTTCCAACTATCCCCTGACTCATTGAGAAATCAAACAATATGTCAATTATACATCTGAAATCATGCAAAATATCTTTCCATGTTAGCCACGTTACAAAAAAAGCAAGAAATGTAAAGACAGGGAAACAATTTTACTTCAATTTGTACTCAGAATTCACCAGTTCTCTCTATGGCTGTAGAAAGCATTCATTATTATAAGTACTTCAGAAATATCTTGGATTGCTGTATTAATCAGAATAGCCACATTTTTTTTCACAACTGATCACCATTGCAACATTGCTGTTACTGTATACAATGTTCTGGTTCTGCTCACTTCACTTTGCATCAGTTCATATAGATCTGCTCTAGTTTTTCTGAAGCCATGCTGCTCATCATTTCTTGTAGCACAATAATATTCCATCACAATCATACCTCATGACTTCTTTAGCCATTCCCAATGGATGGGTATCCCCTCAATTTCTACTTCTTTGCCACCATGAAAAGAGCTTTTCTCGATATTTTTTTTACATATAGGTCCTTTTCATTTTTCTCTGATCTTTTTAGGATATAGACCTAGTAGGGATATTGTTGGGTCAAAAGATATGCACAGTTTTATAGCTCTTTGGACATAATTCCAAATTGTTCTCCAGAATAGTTGGAGGGATCATTTTTTTGAGTCTGACTCTGAATAATGAGAAGGAACCAGTAGCTAAAGCTGTATTGATTGGAATCTTGAGAGAAATGACTGCTCCATGATGAAAATTCATGAAAAACAAGTTTGGGTATTTTATGACATTATATGGCATCAAAGTAGGGGATGTGTGGCTGTATACAAAGGGCCATGTCTTCCCTTGCTTGATGTGAGTAATGAATGCCATGTTAGAATGAGCTTCCATTTCAATGTTCAATTGTGCACTCACATGTAATCCCTATGTTTTGCTTTCTTTTTACTGCCATTCTTAGGCCAAGGCAACCCAAAGACCATCTAGCCTATTTCAGACCTCTAAGCCCAATAACTGCTGAATGAATGAGAGTTTCCTTTACATCCTGTGAAACACAGCAAAGATTACTCCTAAGGCTAATTGTTGATTACTTGTGAATCTACCTTGTCTATGTGTTTTCTGTATACTCTAACTATAGGAAATCACTCATATTGAGAAGTCCATTTATAGCACAAAAACAAACTTTTCAATGTGCCAATTGATATTTCTCCTTGTATATGTTTGTTATAATGTCTGGAATAAAACTCTTTAATAACTTGTGAATGAATGGAAACGTAGAAGAAGTGCATTCATTAAAGGTTACAATGTGCTAAGTACTATGCTGCATGCTCAGGATACAAATGAAAAATGAAACCAGCCTCTGTCCTCCAACCTATATTCTAATGGGAAGAGTAGAGGAGAAAACATCTTAGAGAAGTGGTAAACGAGATTGGTATTTTGGTTTAGAAAGCAACCGGGATGATGAGTGAAACCATAAGTGAATAGATTGAGATATCTTTTCTAGGAGCAATGATAGTGATTATAGTTCTGGAGCTAGAATGGCTGGGGAGTAAACCAGGGTCATGCATATGATGGCATGGAAACTGATATGTAAAGGTGGAAAATGAAGTGATAGTTGTTATTTGCATTATTATTGATGGTGGTCCTTTGTCTTCTAAGAAGACCAATGGAATCACAAGGGCCAAGTCTTGACTTGTGCATGAATTGGATTTGTGGGGGAGTTGTGTAAAATTATCAGTCTCACTCTCCAAAATCCAGTGGCAAGACAAAAGTCAAGATGACTGGTGATGGCGTAGGATGACTTTGGATGACCTTGGGTTTTCTAAATTAAGGTTGTTTCCCATGCCTCAGTTTGTCTGAGGCAATACCTATTCAATACTAAGGGCAAGGTAAGAATTGAGACAAAAGATGGCTTAGTTTACCATTCCATCAATCTGGGATGGAAAGACCTTTAAATTTTTTTGTCAGAACAGAAAGCAATTGTTATTTACAGCTATTCTAAAACTGAGCCACGATGTAGTGGGTGTTCACCATAGTAAATACACTAGGATTGCAGGGCTGAAATTCAAGTCATGATCACTGATCAGTATTGATGTGGTATGCAATTGATCCTTATTGATTCCTCTTCCCTTCTGAAAGGGGAGGAGCAAAATGTCACCTAAACCTCAATTGTTTCCATACTTTCTCTTTTCTCACACTGGAAGCTAGAGATTTAATCATACCTTGTTATAAGAACTCATGTTTAGCCTATGGGCAAAATAATGCCCCATTATCCATTTGACCATGTGCTCTGCTCTTTTATGGAGTTTATATCGTACAGAAAGTTACTAGTACAATCAAAATAACTTAGGGTCCCCAATTAGGAAAATTCCCAACATTTAAATAGAGGCTTTGAATTTAACATCTCATATATCTTTAACTGACCCTGGATATTTTTATGTTGGAGGCAAAATCAAGAAGCAGAAACCCTCTAGGTAGAAGAAATTGTATTCTAAATTATAATTAAGTAAGTCTTCTTGCCACAGCAATATGTACCAAACATTTCAGGGTTAACATATTTCGGAGATAATAAGTATGATGCCATGGGAACTTAGTCCAAGAGAAATGAGAACTTCTTAAAAGATATATTTCTAAAAACACAGATAGAAAAGATTCCCATAAAGAAGAAAAGAGAGATTCTATTGAAAGAGATCAGTAGAGATGACTGTGGTGCTCATCAGCTATTTCAGATTTAACAGATGTATATAAAAGTTGAAAGTCAGAGCATGATAAATGTTCAAAAAGTGGAATAGCCTCATAAAAGTAATGACAGGTTATGAATGCTTGGAAGGACCTGAGGCTGGTGGGGAAAACAAAGATGACGAGAAGAACTTTAAAAGTTTCTTCTACTAAAGAGGAAGAACAAAGAAGTGATATAGGACCATTGCTGGAGTGGGTGAAATGAGAAATGAGAGAAAGAAGGGAGGCAGTCAGTTCTTACTTTGCTTCTATTTTCCTTGTCGAGTAGAATGATCTCAAAATTAAAAAAAAAATTTGGAGAATGAATTTGACTTTGATTCTTCTCAGAATTCTAGAATTGTGTTCCTGTGTGACCTCTCCTCAGTCTTCTTTGTTGGCTATTATCCATATCACAGATGCTAGCTGTGGGGTTTCCCCAAGATGCTGCCCTGGATTCTCTTCTCTTTGTTCTTCCATTTGGTGACCTTTTCAGCACCCATGGATTTAATCTTTATCTCTATGCTTAAGGCTCTCAGACTATATATCTAGTTCAAGTATCACTCCTGAGCTTCAGTTCTTTATCACCAACTGCCTACCAAACATTTGAAACTCAGTATTCTGCGAACATCTCAGACTCAACAAATTCAAAACAATTCATCATCTTTCTCCTCAAATGCATCCTTCTTTAAACTGCACCAGTGCCATCACGGAGATCATTGTTATTGTGTATCCCAGGTTCGCCATTTCAATATTATCCTCAACCACACACTTTCATTCTACCTGTATATCTGTTCAGTTGCCAAGGCTTACCATTTCTCCTTCCTTGGCATCATTTTACCTCAGTCCTCCTCACACAGTACCCTCTTCAGTTTAGGTCCTCATTACTTCTTACTACTTCCTAATCAGTCTCTCTGCCTTGAGTTTCTCTCCACCCTAATCTAACCTTCATTCAACCAACACATATCCATCCTAAATCTATCCTATCCTACAGCTCACATTTGACCATGTCCCTCTCCTATTCAGTAGACTCTAGCAGCTCTTTTTTTCCCCTAGGATAAAATATAAATTCCTTTATTTGGTGTTTAATGCACTTACCAACCTGACCCCAACTAACCTTTGCAACTTCATCATATCTTTCTTCTCCTCCTGGACTTGGCAGTTCAACTGGCTGGCCTTACTGTTTCTTGCATAAGGCACTCCATTTCTCATCCAAAGTCTGTCCTAAATTCCTGGAATGGACTACCTCCTTGTCTATTAGAATCACAATGTGATTCTAAGGAGGTAGTGCTCTGGAAGATCTGAGTTCAAATCTAGTCTCAGATACATGCTGGCTATTTGCTTCCAGGCAAGTCATTTAACTTTCATTTGTCTCACTTTTCTTAATTGCAAAATGAAGATAACAATAGCATTTACCTCCCAGGTTGTTGTGAGTGTCAAATGAAATAATATTTGTAAAGCATTTAGTACAGTACCTGGCACACACTAGACGTATAAATGCTAATTATCATTACTATTAATTGTTATCGACAGTTCAAACAGTGCCCAAAATCTCCTGATTCCCCCAGTTGCTGGTGCTTTCCCTTACTACCTACCTTGCATTTTGTATATGTGTGTGTATACGTATATGTACATGTATACACACATACACACATATATGTTTATATACTACACATCTCCTCAATAAAATATAAGATCCTTCACTGCAGAGAATGCTTCCTTTTCATCTTTATATTCCCAGTGTCTAACACAGTGCCTGGCACATTACAGACATAAAAATTCTTGTTGGTTGACTGCTTGATTTGTGAGTACTGGGAAATCTTCAGATGATTACTCAGCACCAGTAAGATATTTTTAAGGATGAGCCATGTCAGCCTAACCTCTCTTCTTTTTGGAGGAGGTTACTAGACTCTTGTTAGTTCTTTGTTCTTGAACAGGACTAATGACATCATGAGGGTGATGTCTTGACTTGTGTGTGAATTAGAAACAAGTAAGGCAGAACTGCAAAAGTCAGCAGCCTCACTGTCGCCTCCAGTCTTTTGAGTCCAGCGGCAAAACAAAAGTTAAGACGACTAGTGACGGCCCAGGATTCAGAGATCTCTGCAACTACTAGACAAGTTGATCTGGGGATGCCAGACACATGCCACAGACATGCTTGTCAGTGAGGCATTTGACAATTTCCAATGTTATTCTTATGAACAAAAGGGTGAGCTATTGGCTAGATATCCATATAACTAGACATGTAGTTGGATTTGATTGGATCAGAGTACTCAAACAGTACCAAGATAGAATTAGAGAAAACAGAATATACTGCATCCCTCTACTGGTATACATTCAGAAGCAATAAAGGAGGTTGGTTATGCCCTGGAATAAGAATAGGAAGTACATTTTTAGTATAAAGCTATTAAATAATAATCATCATAGTCATTTCTGGTTTGATATCATTTTGGAGGTTCATCTCTAATGATTCTATGTTTGGCTTTGTGGAGTTCAACATTTTTATTAATGACTTGGATGAAGGCATATATGGCAGGTTTATTATATTTGCATATTTTAGGAAGCTGGGAAGAGTGACTAACATGTCGGATGGCAGAAATATAAAGATATATCTTTATATTTCTATATAAAGGATATAAAAATTATCTTGATAGGCCAGAAAAAGAAAATGTAATGGGAATAGCTGAAAATTTCTGTACAGGTTCAAATAATCAATCGCAGTTGTCAGGATGGGAGAGGTGTGATTATATATGAGTTCATATGAAAAAATCTGGGAATTTTAGTGTACTATAGGCTCATTGAATCAACATTAAAACTTGTTAGTCTAAAATTGCAGAGTTTAAGTTACATTGAGAAACAGAGTATGAGGTGGGATGGTATTGTTACCTATATACTAAAACAGACTAAAGCTGTCAGATCACACCTGAAGTATTGCATTCAGCTAAAAGATATATATTTTTAAGAACTATCATGATAAGAGGATGGGAAATTACATCATATGTGGATGAACTGAAGGTACTGAGGATGTTTAATCAAGATAAGAGGATGACTTAAGCGGGGGCATGATAATTATCTTCAATTATTTGATGAACTGTCATGGGGAAGAGAGGTGAAATTTGTCCTACTTTACCCTCATAGGGCTGAACTTAGAGCAATTGGTATGTTTTGCATAGAAATATATTTAAAGGCTTAATAAAAAGAATAAATTTCAAAGAATGTAATCTGTCCCAAAGTAGAACAGGTCACATCAAGGGGTCATGTATTCCCTTTCATTGGACAATTTCATTCGGAAGACAGATGACCCTTTTGAGAAATAGTATAAGGTGGATTACTGTTCATGAACCTGTTAGATCAGTATAGATGAGTCTCTGAGAGTCTATGGAATGTGAATAATGCTTGGATTATCTACATTAATTCAATTCAATGAACATTAAATATGTAAAGCACTCAGCTTATTGCTACAGTCATGTGTTTGAAAATCAGAAGCCTAAATTGAGGATGAAAACTGTACAAAATGATTATAGTGCAAGTTAGAAATAGAGGGCATAAGGAAAAGTCAAAAAATTTTATGGAGAAATTAGAGAAATCTTTCTAGAGGAAATAACACTTGAGCTGGGTGTAGATGGATATCGCAGAGACATGGAGAGAATATGTGAAAGGAATGAGACATTTTTTTTAATTATAAATTTATCCATTCAACTCCCCACACCCATCCTCACAAAACCTTGGGCTCCAAACTTTCTCCCCCTTCCCCCCCCACCCCAACATACCGAGCACTCCAACCCTCCCCATCACCAATCTGCCCTCCCTGCCATCATCCCTCCCCTCTCCTGTCCCCATCCTCTCCCCCATCCTATAGGGCCAGATGACCCCCCACTCCCCATCAACTGCCCCTCTTATCTCCCAGCAGCAAGAACAACACTAAACAGTTGTTCCCAAAACTTTGAGCTCCAAACTCTCCCCATCCCTCCCCCCCCCCCCCCCCCACTCCCCCCGGGAAGGCAGGCAACTCAATACAGGCCCTATCTGTGTAGTTTTGCAAATGACCTCAACACAGTTGTGCTGTGCAATACTAACTGTACCTCCCTCCATCCTATCCCGCCCTCCACTGTTTCCACTCTGTCTTTTGATCTTGTCCCTCCCCGAGTGCCGACCTCAAATTGCTCCCTCTTCCCATTGCCCTCCCCTCCCTCATCCCCCCCACCCTGCCCATCTCCCTCTCCCCCACTTTCCTGCACTGTAAGATAGGTTTTCATACCAAAATGAGTGTGCATTCCACTCCTTCCTCCAATTGAATGCGATGAGGGCAAACTTCCTGTTCCTCTCTCAGCTCTCCTATTTTTCCCTCCACTAAAAAGTCCCCTGCCCGCCTCCTGAATGAGATACAATCCACCCCATTCCATTTCACCC
Source organism: Bettongia penicillata ogilbyi (assembly GCA_023548195.1). Lineage (NCBI taxonomy): Eukaryota > Metazoa > Chordata > Mammalia > Diprotodontia > Potoroidae > Bettongia > Bettongia penicillata. Next base: position 12,807,884 of record JAJHZJ010000177.1, read on the forward strand.
TCTTTCCTCCCACCACATTTCTCCCTCACCATCCACCTCAACTTCTTTCAAGATATGGTCCCATCCTATTCAATTCACTCTGTGCTCTCTGTCTCTGTATGTGCATGCATGTGTGTATGTGTGTGTGTGGTCCTACCAACTACCCAGATACTGAAAAGTTTTAAGAGTTACAAATATTGTCTTTCCATGTAGGAATGTAAACAGTTCACCTTTGGTAAGTCCCTGATGACTTCTCTTTGCTGTTTACTTTTTCATGCTTCTTCTCATTCTTGTGTTTGAAAGTCAAATTTTCTTTTCAGTTCTGGTCTTTTCATCAAGAATGCTTGAAAGTCCTCTGTTTCATTGAAAGACCATATTTTCCCCTGAAGTATTATACTCAGTTTTGCTGGGTAGGTGATTCTTAGTTTGAGTCCTAGTTCCTTTGACTTCTGGAATATCCTATTCCACTCCCTTCGATCCCTTAACGTAGAAGCTGCTAGATCTTGAGTTATTCTGATTTTATTTCCACAATATTGGAATTGTTTCTTTCTAGCTGCTTGCAATATTTTCTCTTTGACCTGGGAATTCTGGAATTTGCCCACAATGTTCCTAGGAGTTTCTCTTTTTGGATCTCTTTCAGGTGGTGATTGATGGATTCCTTCAATACTTATTTTGCCCTCTGGTTCTAGAATGTCAGGGCAGTTTTCCTTGATAATTTCATGAAAGATGATGTCTAGGCTCTTTTTATGATCATGGCTTTTAGGTAGTCCCATAATTTTTAAATTGTCTCTCCTGGATCTATTTTCCAGGTCAGTTGTTTTTCCCATGAGATATTTCACATTCTCTTCCATTTTTTCATTCTTTTGGTTTTGTTTTATGATTTCTTGGTTTCTCAGAAAGTCATTAGCCTCCATCTGTTCCATTCTAATCTTGAGAGAACTATTTTCTTCAGTGAGTTTTTGAACCTCTTTTTCCATTTGGCTAATTTTGCTTTTGAAAACATTCTTCTCCTCATTGGCTTTTTGAACCTCTTTTGCCAATTGAGTGAGCCTATTTTTCAAGGTGTTATTTTCTTCAGGATGTTTTTGGGTCTCCTTTAGCAAGGTATTGATTGACCCGTTTTTCATGCTTTTCTTGCATCTCTTTCATTTCTCTTCCCAGTTTTTCCTCCACCTGCCTAACTCCATTTTCAAAATCCTTTTTGAGCTCTTCCATGGCCTGAGCCCACCAGACATCCACCTTGGATGTCTGGGATAAAGAGGCCCTGACCTCCATGTCTTTCCCTGATGGTAAGAATTGTTCCTCGTCATCAGAATTGAAAGGCGGGAACTTCTGTGCCCCATCAAAGTAGCTTTCTATAATCTTATTTTTCTTCCCTTTTCTGGGCATTTTCCCAGCCAGTTACTTGACTTCTGAGATTCCTCTCCACCCCCACCTAGATCCGCCTAGCTAGTGCTTGGGGTCTGAGATTCAAATGGGCTTTCCGCAGCAGGCATGGCTGCTATTCAATGTGAGCTTAAGTTCTGGTGCTCAGGTGGGGGCAGGGCTGCCTCCCAGGCTCAGCCCCCCCCAGGGGCTTTATGCAGAAACCTTCAGTAATGGGGTGAGTGGGGGCAGGGCCATCTCCCAGGCTCAGTTCCCTCACGGGGTTTATGCAGAGACCTTAGGTAATGGCCCTGAACTTCTGCCTGCTGCTCCAGGAGCTCTGGGCTGCTGCTGCTGCCTCTGCTGCTGCCCCTGCCTCTGCCTCTGCTGCTGCCTCTGCCGCTGCCTCCTGAGGGGGCCTGAGTCACAGAGACACCCCGCTCCCCTCTCGGCCAGCCCAGAAGTCTCTCTCACTGACCTGTGTGACTGTGGGTGGAGGGACCTTCGCAGCTGCCAGAGATTCCGTCCCCTGAAGCCTGCTCGGATCTGCTCCTCTGGGGCCGTGTGGCCAGGGCAGCACAGGGATGGACTCTGCTGTCCGGAGCGCGACGGACCCCTGGGGATGGCTCTCCAGGGCTCTCTGGAATGGAAATCTTTTCCACTGTGTTTCTGCGTGCCTTGTAGTGCTCCAGAATTTGTGGGGAGTTCTTTTTGCAGGAAATATATGGGCTATGGGTTTGGAGCTAGCATACATGAGTCTTTCAACTCTACCATCTTGGCTCCTCCCTCCGACATGTCTTAAACTCATATATAGAGCTGGGAGATGGCAGAATAAGCTCAGAATGGCTAGAACTCCAGTATGGCTGGAACTTAGAGGATGACAGGGAGACTCTCACAGTATCACAAATTTATAGAAGCTCAGAGTTAGAAGGGACTTCAAAGATCACTGCATCATAATAATAGAATAAAATCAACCTATGGAACTGTGCCTAAACAAGAATTCCTCCTAAAATATTGCTCAAAATTAGGCATCTAACATGTGCTCAAAGACATTCAGTGAAGGGTAATCCACTCTTTTCTGTGGTAACCTGTTTTTCCACTTTGGGAAAGCTCTAGGTATTAGAAAGTTTTTCCTTACATCAAGCCAAAATTTGCTTCTCTGTACCTTCCATCCATTTTGCCTAGTTCTGATTTTTGCTTCCAAATGGAATGAGTCCAATATCTCTCATAGGTGACGACTCTTAAACTGTTTGATGGGTTGTTGAGAGAAAAAGACTTTGTAAAATGTAAAGTGCTCTAGAAAAGTGAGCTGTTATTATTCTAAGTTCTGTTATTGGCCCATTAAATTCTGTGCCTTGACCTATGTTTGTGTTACCAGAGATGTGGAACAATTATCCCACCCCTATCAGGCCTGAAATGCCACTGAGTAAATGGGAGTTATAAATGAAGAAGGTTAAAGTGACTTTGGAGATTTGTGTCTTTAAGACACAAGAGTCTTTGTTTTGTTTTATTTTTCTTTTAATAAAAAATGTTCTTGATGATAATACTGCTTGCTGCTGCAACAGCCAATCTTTTCAATGCCAATATTCTTTGAGTAATGCTGTATAGCCATGAATCATGGAATGTACTGATCTCAGAAGAATTACAATGGCAGTTGACCAAAAGGGCAAGGAGACACTGCAAGGTGGGTATCAGCAGGTTCAAGCAAATTACCAAATGATGACACATTGCATGAGAAGCAATGTAAAAGGCAGCACCAAGGACATGTTTGAGTGGAAAGGGAGGCAGGGTAGTCATTTAACAAAAGCATCGGCTAACTGAGGGATAGCCTGAGAGTGGGACCGATAAGTGCTAAATATTTAAAACAAATTACCAAAACAGAAGATCTCCCATGTGTTGGTTAGAGACACTCTGAAGAATTTGTTGAAAAACCTTGACAAGAATTCCCCAAGCTAAGAAAGCATGGAAGAGTAATCTCACATGGTGGAAGGCATAGTCACATGGATAAGAAAACAGATTCATTAAAAGTTTCGGATTCTTAGGAGCTATGAACGTGTAGGTGAAATGGCTATTTCAGGAGGTAGTAAGTTCCCCATCATTGGAGATCTTTAAACAGAATCTAGATATCCTCATATTGGAGATATTTTTGCGAGAAATCTTGCTTCAGGAGTGGATTAGAATAGATGTCACTGAGGGATCTCCCAACTCTAAAATGATATAATTTTAAGGCAAAGCCTATGAAACAAATATGGCTAAGGCAGGTCAAGAATACCACAATAGAAAGTATTTTATTGGTCAAGAGGAAAAATACCCTTCTTTTTTTACCCATTTCAGGAATGGTAAGAGTAGTTCTCTTTTCTATAACACTTCACAATTTATAGGAGGCATTATCTTCACAACAACCCTGTGAGATAGATAATTAGAATGTTATTATTTCCATTTTATAGATGAAGAAACCAAGACTTGAAAACATACAGTCCCTTGTCCAAGGTCACAGACAAGACAAGAATAGTCAGGGCTCAAACCCAAGTCTTGTCTCCAGTTGGGTGAAGAGAGGTCAGATGAATGGGGGGGATCATGAAACAAAGCTAACTAATAATGATGATGATGAAGTGGATAATAATAGCTCTCTATACATGGTACTTTCCATACACTATCATTTTGCAAAGCACTTTACGTGCATTACTGTATTTCATTTGATTCTCACCAAAACTTGGTAAGGCAGGTCCTATTATTATCCCCACTCTACAGATCAGGAGCTTGAGTCTGAGGGAGGTTAAATGACTTTTCCAGGGCTAATCAGCTGGTGGTATCTGAGGCAGGATTCAAATTCAGCTCTCTTTAACTTGAAGTCTGACCCTCTATCAATTCTGTTAACTAGCTGCTGAGGGAGTTTTAGAAAGAAGAATTATGAACACTTGTGGTTTTTGCATCTACTGCCCACCCAGCTTGCTTCCTTGTAGTGTTGGGCTCTACACAACAATTAAGCATGGAGAAAGATAATTGACTTGTAAGAAATGTTGGAAGAATGTTGGAAAATATATGAGCTTAGGTGCCTGAGGGAGCAGCTGTCATGAATAATGTGGGTTTCCTTAAAACATGAACATTGAACTCTCTTCTAACTTGTTCTCATGGAAGCTTCCTTCCAGATCTCTTGCTAACCAACCAAACAACCAACCAAGCAGTCAACCACCACCAACAAAACCAAAACACAGCAAAACAACCCTCCCCTTCACCCCACGGTCTTGTGATTTGCTAAGCATTTTCTTAACTAGAGTACTTCAGTTGATTTTTCTCAGTTTACAGAAGGAAGAAACTAAGGAAAAGGTAGGGGAACTAATATGCTGAAGGTCACATGAATAGTGTCCTAGCCAGGTCTTCAGATCTCCAGGCCAGGATGTGTCCGCCATACCCTACTGACCAAAGCAGGCACCTATTACTCAAAATTACTACTGGTTAAACTGTCTCCAGGTGGGGTGTGAAGGACGAACCACACACAGACACGGACACACACACACACACACACACAAACACACATACATGCAGGTTGGATGTGATGAGCTTGGAACAGATAGTGGGAATCAACTGCTCATGGCAGAGCTTTGAGAAGAGGATGAAGTGGAGTAGCCCTAGGGCAAAATCTTAATGAGTGAGGAGAGTCATGATCAAGTGACGTATGTCAAGTGGGAGAAAGACATTTGCTTCTTTCTCTTGTATATGCAGAGTAAGGAAAGAAATGGGAAAACCAGAGAAATGCGGCTTCTCACAGAAAATGCAATTACTATTTATTCATCCAACCAATCAACAAATGCTTAGCTAAGTCTGTGTGCAGAGGTCTGCAGTAGATGGTGGGAGAAATTATAAAATTAAATAATAGAATCCCTGCCCTCATCAAGTTGATTGTCTAGTGGAAGGAGAAAGTATATGCATACAAATAGCGTATCTGACATTGTAGAGGAGGCAGCATGGCGTAGTGGAAAGCCTACTAGATTTGGGATCAGAATATTTGGATGCAAATCTGTATACTTACTGTGTGAGCAGGGACAAGTCACTTTTTACTTCTTTTCTGAATCTCAAACTCCTGATCTGTAAAAATGGGAATAATGACACCCAGACTATGTTTTCATCATAGGGTGGTTGTTAGGAAATCAATTTGGTACTAGACGTATGAGCTATAGCTATTATGATCCAGGTGAGGACATGAGAGAGGTACAGTGAGCAAAGTCTGTTACTGCTTGGGGGGTGATAAGAGAAGTTTTCCTGGAGAAAGTCATACTTTGAGTTGGACTTTAAAGGATAGGTAAGAATATATTGAATTCCTAATGATACCAAAGCTCTCATATTTATATTAGAACATTGAGGACTTTGCCATTTTATTTCTAACTTTATTACAGTATTCTTTGCTGCTTATCTAACCATTACTAGGGACTCTTTTTAGAAAATTCAAGAAGAGAAAGAAAAGATAGCTTGTCCTATTATAATATGTTCCATTGTATCAAAGAATCTCAAATTGGAAGAGATCACTGGGTGGTAGAATTGAAACCCCCTCCCTGAGGTGCCCATTGACTCTGTGATACAGAAGAGTAGAATTGTTGAATCCTAAATTCTTTGACCTAGAAGGGACCTCTGGCAGGGGCTGTGGAGTCCAACTTCTACCCGAAATGTGAATTTCCTTTATAGTATCCCTCAGAATGATCATCCAGACTCAGTGAGGTATTCACTCCCTTTTGAGGGGGGCTGTCCCACTTTTGGAGAATTCTGACTGTGAGGGATTTGTTTCCCTCTTTTAAATAGAAATCTAACCTTCTGCAATTTCTCCCCATTTTTCCTAGTTCAGTCCTCTGGAGCCAAGCAGAACACCTCTAATTTCTTTATTATTATTTCTCAAATTAATTATTAAATTATAAGTAATAAATTATTATTAAAATAGATATTTATTTATTGAAACATTTGTATTTTCAGATGAAATTGATAGGCCTTTCGAATTCTTTGGGAGATTAACAGTGAACTTCTTAAAGAACTTACAGAAAATGTTTCTGAAATTGTTGAAACTTTGAGATGATAGAAGCTCAGGGGAAAATTACATAAAACTTGGCATTATATGTGTTGTTTTACTATGAATTTAGTCATTGCTTTTCCCCCTAATATATATTTTTTGTATTTAGCAATTTAGATCTACACAATAGTTATTCCTTTCAAACCAATCTCATTTTTGGGGTAGCAAACATGCGGACTTTGAGTTGGAACATGTTTGGATTAATGCAGTGGTTCAATTCATAAAAGCTGAAAAACGACCTCAGAGATCCCAAATGCAGATCCCTCATTAACTCCAGTGACTCACCTAAGGTCACACAAGTCTTAAGTGAATTTGACATTTATTAAAATCCCTATTTTGTAAAGGGCACTGTGCTGGGCTGTGGGGGAGATGTAAAGCTAAGACAGGTGTGCATGGATCAGGGAGTTGTAAAAGAAATAGAAAGACTTAGTAAGTGATAACTTGTGAGAAATGAACGAGAAGAGTCAGAGACAGTCTTGAAGTTTTGAGTACATACAGCAGCATGAATGGTGGCGCCACAGACAGAAACAGTTACACTAGGAGGGCATATTTTAGGAGAAAGATCATTTTTGGCCATGTTGAGTTCGAGGTGCTACTGAGAGACATCTTTAAATCCAAGATGTTTAAGAGGTGTTATAGGACGTGAAAAAGGCTGAAAGGTAAATACAGTTTAATTCATGAAATCTATATTCAATGTTGCAGAAATTCTGGGCTTCAGACGACCAGGGAATTCACCAAAAATGTGGAAATAAAGGGGAAATCATTTCCTTATTGGAAACAGATCACCATGATTTTTAATGTAGACTAAGGGGAGCCATGCAGTCTTCTACCTATATGAACTGAGGATGAGTGACAACCTCTCTCCTTTAGGCTGAAATGGAGCCACTTCAAATCATTGAGAATATTTTGGGACAGAAAATTGCTTTCCCAGGACAAAGTTGATGCAAGGGGAGTCAAACTAAGGAGGGAGGGCTCAGAAGGCCAATCAAAGAATCAAAAATTTTGGGCAGCTAGATGACACAGTGGACAGAAGACTGGGCCTCTTGAGTCAGGAAGATGTGATTTCAAATATGACCTCAGACACTTGACACTTAAGAATTGTGTGACCCTGGGCAAGTCACTTAACTCTGATTGCCTCACCAAAAAAAAAAAAGAAAAAAGAAAAAAGAAAAGAAAAAGAAAGAATCATAAATTTTTCAAGTTGAAAGGGATATCAGTGTTACTAATCCATCTTGCATACTAAAGGAATCCCCACTGTGGCACACCTAAGGGGTCATCTAACCCAGGAATAGGGAACCTGTGACCTTGAGGCCATGTGTAGCCTTCGAGAACCTTGGGTGAGGCCTTTTGACGGAGTCCAAGTTTTACAGAACAAATCCTTTTATTTCAAAGGGTCACACTTGAGGACGTAGAGGTTAGTTTGACCTCTTTTTCAACACTTCCAAGGGGGAGAACCCTGACACCATACAATGCTGTTTCTCTGAAGTTTTATGGAGGTAGCTAAGTGTTGGGAGCCTCTATGCCTCCTATAAAGTAGAAGGGTAGAAGAAGCCGTTAAGATATATATTTTGACAAAAGTGAGGGAGAAAGTGTTGCAATTATCATTTTCATGTGATACATTAGGAAACTGAGGCCAAGAGAGATTCAGTGAGTGATCTGGCAAAGGTCTTTCCAGTTTTAAGCCTGCACAGTCTGGCAGGCCATTTGCCAGTAGCTGAGAAAAATATCCTCATCAGAGTGAATTTTAATAGGAAGTGAGAATATTCTGTTCTCTTCTCTAGGTGTCTGTTCTTCATAGTAGGGATCATGAAAGCCTCAGACTTGCAGATGGAAGCCTCATTTGCTCATTTGTCCAGTAGTGGCAGGATTAACTTGACCCTAAGAATCTGTTTGTTTGGTAGGATTGATTAGTTGACTTTGGCACCTGCTGGGGCTACGCTGATTTCCTATATATAGATATCTTTATGATTTTGAAGTTAATGACTCACATTTACTTAGTGCCTTAATGTTTGTCAAGTGTGTTATATACATTATCTTCTCTGATTTTCATATTAATTCTCTTGGGTAGATGCTATTATTAGCCTCACATACAGATGAGGAAACTGAGGCTTAACTCTACTGACACATAGCTGGAAAGTGCTTGAGGAAGCATTTAAACATGTTTCTTTCTGATTTCAAGTCCTGGGGCTCTCTCATTTAGGTTAGAGGACAATACTGAGCCCCATGAACTTGTCCCAAGGTCATTGTGTCATCCAGTCCATCCCTTCCTGCTCTACTTCTGACTTTCTGGATCATCCCCATCTTACCCTGGAACTTCCCTCCACTCTGTTGGCCCCTTTCTCTCATTGGATATACTTATAGGATGAGTCCTACTGGGGTTTTCAGGGAGAGACCCAGGCTAGCCACTTTTCATTCCCTTCCCAGATGTGTTTTGGAAGTTCTGAATTTTGTGGATACTATGCCCCATGTCAGTTGCATTTCAATTCCATTTTTTGTTGTCTTTCTCTATTTCTCTAAGAGTATAATCTTAAGAGCAGGGACTGTCTCTCTTTTTGTAACCACAATGAATGTAAATAATAAATGTAAATAGCTCTCTGATAACTTTATTGAATGTGAACACGTCTTCAAGTTATATAATCAATGGTGTAAACCAGGCATGGCACCTTTCTAGGTACTTCTTTTTTTTCTTTTCTAGGTTCTTCTATTGAATCATTTCAGTCACTGCAAGATTTAAGCTATTATCCCCATTAGGAGATAGTAAGAATTGAATGAAAGCAGATAACGTCATATGCATAAGGTCTAATGGTTGGTTGAAGAAAATCATTCATGTCCAATGCAACTTGGATAAAATAATAATCCAATTTCAAATGCAGAACTCCAATAGCAAGCTAGTGTAGTGATAAAGGGAATCTCTTGGGAGGATACAGTACTTGTTTCCCATGCCCCCAAATTTTATCAGAGGGTGATGCTGTGAGCTTTGAGAGGTCAGAAATCTTGGACTTGCTTCTGGCATTGTTGGTAGCAGTACTCTCAGCATAATAGTGGTTGATGGCAATACATACCATAAGCCAAAGATAAGTTAGCCTCAAAATTCTAAGAACACCAACCCTCAGAACTCCATGGAACTCCAAGGTAGTGTTGCAAAGAAAAATGAAGACAAAAAAACTAAAGAAAAATAAAGAAAGTTAAAAAATGTATGCTTACATCTGCATTCAGAATCCATTACCGTTTTTCATCATAAGTCCTTCAGAATTATCTTGGATGATTGTATTGCTGAGAATTAGCCAAGTATTTAATAGTTTATCATCATTACAATATTGCTGTTAGTGTGTATGACATTCTGTTCACATCACTTTACATCAGATCATAAAAATTTACCCAGATTTTTCTGAAACCTTCCTACTCATCAATTTTTTACGTCATGTTAAACTTTCCACATTAGTGGTTTTGTGCAAAAAAAATCAAGAAAGGAAGGAAGAGAAAAATAGTATTCTTTGATCTGTATTCAGATGACATTCATTCTGTCTCTGGATATGGATAGCATTTTTCCTCATGAGTCCTTTTGAATTGTTTTGGATTATTGCTAAGAAGAGCTAAGTCTATCAAAGCTGATTATTACACAATGTTGCTGTTACTGTGTACAGTGTTCTCCTTGTTCTGCTCACTTCACTTTGTGTCAGTTCATGTTAAGTCTTTCTAGTTTTTTTCTGAAAGTTATCCTGTCTATCATTTCTTGTAGCACAAGAAAACTTGATTATAATGGTTTATTCAGCCATTCTCAAATTGATGGGCACCCCCTCCATTTCCAATTCTTATCCACCACAAAAAAGAACTGTTTTAAATACATTCTGTTTAAATATTTCCTTTTTTTTTTGTTCCCTTCAGGATACTGACCCAGTAGTGATATTTCTGGGTCAAAGAGTATGTGTGGTTTTATAGCCCTTTAAGCATGGTTCCAAATTGCTCTCTAGAATGGCTGGATTAGTTCACAACTCCACCTGCAGTGTGCTAATGTCCCTATTTTTTCACATACCCTACAACATTTGTCATTTTCCTTTTCTATCATGTTAGCCAATTTGATAGATGTGAGATGATACCTCAGAGTTATTTTAATTTTAATTTCTCTAATTATTAGTAATTCAGAGCATTCTTTTTAATATGACTATTGATAGGTTTGGCTTCTTTTTGTGAAAATAGCCTGTTCATATCCTTTGACCTAGGGAGATGTTTTTGTACCAACAGTTCTTATGCTATACCACATTAGTGAATAATCCTTGCTAAAAGCTAATTGAGAAAGTCTGGCTGGTAATCAATACAGAGCACATCAGATAGGGGCTGATGAGTGACAGTGTTAGAAACCATTCCCAATCCCTCAGAACTACTTTTAGAATTTTGAGGGAAAGCAATAGTCAGCCGACCTGTGGTGACCCAGCTTACCAGTGTGGATGGGAATGGGGGAAATAGCCCCTAAGTAGGTGCTATGATTAAATACAGCATTATTGCACAGATGTTAGATTGTATGGAAGATTTATATAGAAGTTAGCTAAGACCAACTTCATTTGGTCTTAGGCCCTACGGTGTTTATTTTCCTGGCTGGAGACAGTTTATTTCCTTCAGCTTAACTGCTTTACTGTAAGGAATTCAGGCCTTCTTTCCCCTCAGCAGACATTCCCTCCCACAACTTACTTCGTCTTGTAAGTGCTCCTTGCATTTATTTCTCTGTCAACTCCCACACACTGAAGTAATTTCCCTTTCTGGGAACTCACCAAAAAAAAAAGATGAAACTTTCTATTATGAAAGATGTAGTCCATCTCTCCTTAGTTCTAGCATAACCTCCAACAGGCTTTTGAACCTTCCTAAGGTCACACCTCTGATCTGTGGAGGAAATGGGCTAGAAACCATATTTTGCATTATTTCTTCCCTTCTCCACTGCCTGCTATAATAATGAATAAGACATAGCTACATCTTAGAGACACTCAGATGAGACTTAGGCAAACTTGTACTCCCTAGAATTTCTGTTGACTATTAACTGGAGTTTCTGTCTAAGGAACCATAGGAAGACTGAATAAGCCTGAGTCTGTCCTTATGAAAGCTCTGTTTAAAAAATGACAACCCATTGACAAGTGTTTATTGGGTGTCCTTTCACTTTCTTAATATATGACTTTAGGAGAAACACTTCTCCCTTTCAGGCTTCAATTTCTTCAATTGCAAAGCTAGGGACTTGTATCTCTCATATTCTTGGAGGACTAGTCTTGGAATCAGTATGTCTTGCTTTCATGACCATTGGACATTGGTTGAGTGCCTTCCTCTCTCTGGGCCTCAGTTTCCTCATCCCTACAATAAGGGGTTTGGATGATCTGATTTGATTCAGTTAATTCACTTCAGGTCAACAAATATATATTGAATGAGTCGTGTGCAAAGAAGGCAGGTAGATGGCGCAGGGTATATAGAATGCTCAGCCTAGACTCAGAAAGAACAGAATTCAAATCCATCTTCAGACACTTACTAGCTGTGGGATACTGGACAAGTCACTCAACTTCTGCCTGTCTCACTTTCCTCAACTATAAAATAGGGATAATAATAGCACCTACCTTTCAAGGTTGGCGTTAGGGTTAAATGAAATCATATTTGTAAAACATTTAGCTCTGTGCTTAGCACATAGTAGGTGCTTAATAAAGACTTTTTTCCTTCCTTCTTTTATGTGCTAGGTGCTGGGATATAAGTTTAAAAAACAAAACTATTTTTGCCCTCAAGAAGCTTGAAATCAAATAAGAGGGATATGAGATGAACATGAATAGGCATGATCTCTAATTAAGCTCTCTCCACCAGTTTTCAGTATCTTCAATGAATAAAGACAAACTGAAACTGGTGGGGGATAGGAGGTGGGGAAGGAGCAAATCCTCTAGAGATCTGAACAAATTATTGCTTGACAATTTGAGAACAGAGCCCACGGTACACTTTAGGGATGTCAAAAAGAAACTAATACCTGTATACTGAAGCAAGGGAAATGTTTCAATGGATGAAGATGAGTAGGAAGTATTTCAGGTAGTGCAAGTAAACCTCTGTGAAAGCATGAAGGCATAAGGGAAAGGTTGGGGTCTATCAGGTGGTCTGCAAAGGGAAAGTATGAAAAGAAGCAATATGAAATATGGCTGGAATAGTAGGATGCAGTTAGATTGAGAGAGGGCCTTAGACAGTTTGTCCACTGCCACAGCTTTCATGATATAGTCAGATAAGAATGGCCCTAGGTAGTCTCTCAGTGTGGAAATGGGCCTATATGTTAAAAACTGATGTTAGTAAAGAAATTATGCTTTTCTGATAAAAGATTGAAGCTTCCAAGGGATTAATGAGTCAGAGACCTGCCTAATCTTTTCTGATCATTCTTGGTAGAATCAGTAAGATGAAATTTAGACCATCCAGCCTAGGACCCTCATTTTGCAAATTGGGAAACTGAAGCCTAGAGAGGAGAAATGACTTGCCCACTGTCACACAGTAAGCGAGGAGCAGAGTTGAACCTAAAAGTAGGTTTCTAGGCTCACTGTCCAGTACAACATATGGCAACAAGCTTTTAGAATTCAAAATCTTATAAAAGTGAATGTTGAAAACTTGGAATAAATATAATAATAACAATAAAAGAAAACATAGGTAATAGTTCATTGGTAGCATTAGATGCAGGGTGATGTAGTTCATAGAGAAGTCAGTTCTACCTGTAACACATGTTGATACTGACCAAATCTCAGCCTCTCAGTACCACTGGCAACTATGACAGTGAGCTGCATTGAAGGTCTACATTGACAGAGGTTTTTTTTTTTTTTAAATAAGGTGCTTGCTATTGCAATGAAATCATAAATCTGGTCCCAAAAGGTTAATTGCAGCATGTCCACTAGTGCATATCTACTTAAACGTGTGTGTATGCATGCATATGTATTAAAGCTGTTCACGCTGATCAGACTAAAACTTTTCTTCTTCGTTTAATGGAAATGCAGTTGCTTCAGTCAAGATTTCCATTAAGTCTTGACAGCTTTGAGTGTAGAATATGTTGGCTAGATCAGTCTTTCATAATGGCTTGCCTGGCCCAGGCTCCCAGATTCATGATTCAAAGATGTTTGTGTGGATGAATGGTACACTCTGGACTCATCTAATTTTTCAAGTTTAATGGAAAGAAGGAAAATGTATGTTTATATTTCTATATAAAACATTTTCATAGTGAGCTAAATTGAACCAAATTGAAAGACTAGAAGAGTGAATATTAATTTGCTTTGGTGAATTATAGAACAACTGTGTATATTATACTGTTTATGTAGATTTCATAATTTTTTTCTCTCTATCTAAATTCCATCTCCTTTTCAAAATTCAAGGTTCTACCTTCTCACTGACCTCAGCTGACAGTGATTTCAGGACTTCTATAGAAGTTACTATTTATATTATACTAATTAACTTTTAATTATATATCATCTTGTTTGAACGTTCTTGTTTAGATTTTCTCTTGCCTATAAATAGACAGTAAGGAGATTTTGATACTAATACTGCACCCAAAGCAGAGAAGTCACAAAGTACAGCTGGGAACAGGCATCAGATGGAAATGACAGACTGAAATTTGTTTTACTAAGCAAAATTACTTCAATTGGACTTACATGCTTATCAATAGCCCTAGTTTTAGTTCTAACTCTTCTACTATCTGTGCTAGATTAGACTATCTCTAATGCTGCAATTCTAGCTCTGGTATTCCATTTTTTGACTCATTTGATCGCAGTTGGATAGGAATTCAGAGGGTTATTTTGTCCAACCCATCCCACCTGCACTCTAGTACTCTCACCTCGTTCCTGATAGATGATCAGCCATCCTTCAGGTAAGGACCTAACAGCATGAGCTCATTCCACTTTTGTTTGGAGAAACTGATAAAAAATTCTTTCCAAGGGCTGCCATGATATTCTTTGCTCTGTGTTCTAAGATCTCTTCAAACTCTGATAGTCTATATTTTATGGTTCCTTCCACATTTGAGATTGTGACCTATTGTTGTCATCTGTTCTTCATACTTATCCAATCAAGTAGAGTTATTTTTATCTCAACAACCTTTCATGATTATAAAATGACCAGGGTTATCCATGCAAGTTTATTCAGGCATTTCCCTTCATTCTTTTCCCCCTTGGTATTTTCAGTGTACAATGAGAAGAGGGAAGATAATTTTATGACCACCTGAGATTAGAATGAAAAACAAACAAAATAAATAAGAAATTGTAATGGAGACCCCATTTGTGAAGGTAACTGTATTTCAATTGGGGTTTGTAAAAAACCTACAAAAATAGAGAAGTAGAGAGTTCTGTTTCCACATGAGATTTATTTTCAAGTTCCAAGTTTGGGAAGTCCATGTCCTGCTCATGGTAAAAAAAAAAGGGAGCAGAAATATACTGTATCCCTAGAATGTTACTCTAATGTCCAGAATTTGAGGGAGTATTGATCTAATAAGTCTTTCACATGTTATTTGTCAACTACTGTACTATTATATTGTTAGGATAAGCTATGAAAGATGAAAAAAGAAAGTGATAAGAAGGATGGAAAGAAAGTAACATTTAGATGTGGCATTAGGGAAAAGGAGAAAAATGAATTATGATTTGCCATTTCTTTTCTCTACTGTAGCCAGTGGCAAATTCTAGACTCAGGCCTTTAAATGGCTGTGTCATTTCTGAATGTATATTACATTTCCAAAATCAGATACAATTAAATTCAATCCAATTAAAGGTGTTTTATTCATTTTAAGCATCATGGTTTTCCTCATATCTGTTACTTTTCCTTATTCTTTTACTGTGTGATTTTTGTAGGCCATTTTCTTACTGATGGGATGATTGCGGGCTACTCTCTTATGGAGTATTATTGAAGACTGCTCTTGGACAGTGTGTTATTGGAGATTGTTTTATTATCTAGAGTGGTATTAAAGGCCATTTTTCTTACTAAGAGTGAAATTGTAGATAGTTCTCTTGCTAATAGCATGGTGGTAAGCTGTCTTCTTATTAAGAAAGTGTTATGGGCTGCCTTTAGGTTTCATATAAAGTAAATATTTTAAAAAGTAAACCTTCCATATTTGGATCAAAATGGTAATGTTCTTGCTTACTGTTGTATGGACAGAATTTATGTGGTCTTAGGGGACATGTTCCCTAATGTAAGAATGGAATTATAGCAAAAATCATGTTGGAAGTGCTTTTGGATAGGAATTGCCATCCTCTTCTCCTTGTCTCCAACTGTGAACTTGATTGATGTTCTCAGAATCTCCAGGAAGCCTCTGCAGGCTGCCATCATTGCTATTTCAGCTCAGAAAAAAGTAACAGAGTGTTCAAGGCCTGGAGCAGGAGGAGGTCTGTGGAAATCAGGATGGTTTATGTAGTGAAGAAAAAGGTATTAGGTTTCCTTCTCCCAATGGTAGGAAAAAGGATATATAGGTTAATAGGATAGGTTAGTTCTATAGGGAATTTCAATGTCTCTGTGGATTGTAAGGAAATGTGGCTTATGTTTCCAGAAAGTGGAGAATGTTTCAAGATTCTAAGGCTTCTGTCCTTAAAAGAGCAGAGATGCCCTCTAGGTTACTACATGGTCAGCTCAGTTAGAGCAAATGATTGACAGAGGCTGAGGACTTAACTCATGGGCTTGTTCAAGAGGGAAAAGGAATGTATTGAAGCACAAGTGGCATTCAGAAGGCAGGCTGGACTCAAGCAGATAGTTTATAGGACCTGTGGAGACACAGTGGAATTCTTTGGAGATGATAGAGGTGATGGTAGTGATGATGATGATGACCAAGATAGTAATAATAGCTGATATTACTATGGCGTGTGGCTTTGCCAATGGTCTTTCCATGACATATGTCCATTTGTGTTATAACAATTCCATTTTTATGAGGAGTTGCATTTCATACCCCTACTTTGCTTGCAAAGAATTTAATCACATTTACAATGACTGATTTCCATTTCTCAAGTATTTCAGGAGCGACTGAGCACAGAGAAATGAAAGCTGCCACTGGGTCATCTTCTCAGAATAGTCCTCTCAGATGACTTTTGGTTTGCTGGTTTGTGAGAAGGATACTCTTGAGCATCATACTCCTTAAAATGAAGAGACTGCTAAAGTGACTCTCCTCAGAATCTCCCCCAACCTTCTTCTCATCTTTTCACACAACGTCAGCTTGTTCAGTGAGTGTCATATAATTTCATTCTACTCTTTTGTCTTTACCTTTTTTTTGTGTTAAAGATTTAATTACATAAACATTGAATATGGGTGTTAATTTTGGAGCTCAGGAGAATAAAACTTTGCCCCATTGAAATGAATAGGAATTACATTTTCCCTAAGAAGGCTTTTTCATGAATGAATTATCTTTGTGGGGAAGATTATATTCTTTAATGACATCCTATTTTTGTCATTCGTAATGGAAAAACTCCTCCACTCAAGCTCTACTGTCTCAGTTTCTTCCCCATCTCCCAAACTTCATGTGAAAAAGTGGTCGACTCTTAAGAAGACAAAATTGAGAAGAGTCATTGAACTGGACTGAACACACAAATCAGAGATCCATATTATATGTGACACAGTTTTATAGGTACCAAGGGAAGTTTCCTAAACTTTAACAGTATCATTACCATGGTAAATATATTTGAGAGGACATCAAGAACTACTCAACCAAGTGACAACTTTTACACCTGAAACATTTTGTTGCTTCTTGGAAATACTGTTTGGTCCTTCCTTTCCCCAAATTCAGTCATGGAATCTGGTGCCAGTGGTAGCATGACCTTCTTCATAGTTCCAAGTACAAGAGAATAATATTGCAGGCAACTATAAAACCAGCCAGGAATTGTTGCCTGTTAGAGTTGAATGGAACCCCAGGCATGATGACCCAGTTAGATAAGCATCATCTCAGTAAGATGAGGAACAAGCAGACAGGATAAGTTAGTTCCATTACTTTCAGTGAGTTGTCAGTGAACTCTGCTCTGGACTCTCTTGATGATGATTGAGGAGCACCCTTTACTACAGCTAGGGTCTGAGGTAGAAGGTAGATAGACTATTTCTCCACCAGTAGTGAGAGGAAGATTTTTCTTGCTTGCAAAATTTCTCATCTTCTTACTTCCAAATATACTATTTGCTCTTAAGTAAGAAGCAGGCAACTTCTCATCTTCAAAGACATATTATCCATCCTTCATTTTTGAAGAGGATCAATGACATTAAGGGGTGATGTCTTGATTTGTATGTGAATTGAAGTGAGGCAGAGTTGTATGAAGTGGTCAGCTTCACTCTCTCCTTCAGAGTCATCAAAGTCCAATGGCAGTACAAAAATCAAGATGACTGGCCATGTCCAGGATGCAGGAGACGACTTTAGTGTTTTGGTTGTCTGGCCAAGCTCTAAATGCTCCACAACCCTGCTTCAATTGCCTTCCCAGACATTAGAACAAATTGTTCTCATCTTCCCGTTCTACCAGGGAAAGTCTTCCCTTGTTTGGAGTAGACATCTCTTTAACTCACCAATGGGTTTGAGGTCTATTAATTACCCTCAAAGACATACCCTTTTGATGAACACAATGTACGGGAGAGAGACTCAAACATTTGCCAATTCACTTGGCCAAGTTTGTAAAATTTCCTCACATATGTCAACATTCCCACCCAAACCTGCCAAAAACTAGAAGTATTAATAGTTCATACATTTTCATGCTACAAAGTAGAAGAAAGCGAAGTACTTAGTTATCAAGGCTTTGTGTATTCTTTTTATTTTAATATAAATTTATTTATTTAACTTTTTTACATTCATTTTCACAAAATTTTGGGTTCCAAATTTTCTCCCCTTTTATCCCCCACCCCAATACACCGAGCATTCTAATTTTCCCTATCACCAATCTGCCCTCTTTTCTATCATCCCTCCCTTCTCTTGTCCCCATCTTCTCTTTTGTCCTGTAGGGCCAGATGACTTTCTCTTCCCCATTAACTGTATTTCTTATTTTCTAGCAGCAAGAACAATACTCAACAGTTGTTCCTAAAGCTTTGAGTTCCAAATTCTCCCCATCCCTCCCTCCACACCCATTCCCTTTGGGAAGGCAGGCAATTCAATGTAGGCCATATCTGTGTAGTTTTGCAAATGACTTCGATAACAGTCATGTTGTGTAAGACTAACTGTATTTCCCTCCATCCTATCCTGCCCCCCATTGATTCTATTCTGTCTTTTGATCCTGTC
Source organism: Bettongia penicillata ogilbyi (assembly GCA_023548195.1). Lineage (NCBI taxonomy): Eukaryota > Metazoa > Chordata > Mammalia > Diprotodontia > Potoroidae > Bettongia > Bettongia penicillata. Next base: position 12,826,480 of record JAJHZJ010000177.1, read on the forward strand.
CCTCTCCAAGAGTGTTGCCTTCAAATTGCTCCCTCCTCGCATTGCCCTCCCTTCCATCATCCCCCCCACCCTGCTTATCTCCTTCTCCCCCACTTTCCTGTATTGTGAGATAGGTTTTTATACCAAAATGAGTGTGCATTTTATTCCTTCCTTTAGTTGAATGTGATGAGGTAAACTTCATGTTTTTTTCTCAGCTCTCCTCTTTTTCCCTCCACTAAAAAGTTTCCTGCTTGCCTCTTGAATGAGAGATAATTTACCCCATTCCATTTCATCCTCTCTCCTCCCACTACATTTCTCTCTCACCGTTTACCTTAATTTCTTTTAAGATATGGTCCCATCCTATTCAATTCACTCTGTGCTCTCTGTCTCTGTATGTGTGTACGTGTGTATGTGTGCACATGTGTACATGTATGTGTGCATGTGCATGTGCATGTGGTCCCACTAACTACCCAGATACTGAAAAGTTTTAAGAGTTACAAATATTGTCTTTCCATGTAGGAATGTAAACAGTTCACCTTTGGTAAGTCCCTTATGACTCCTCTTTGCTGTTTACTTTTTCATGCTTCTTCTCATTCTTGTGTTTGAAAGTCAAATTTTCTTTTCAGCTCTGGTCTTTTCATCAAGAATGCTTGAAAGTCCTCTGTTTCATTGAAAGACCATATTTTCCCCTGAAGTATTATACTCAGTTTAGCTGGGTAGGTGATTCTTGGTTTGAGTCCTAGTTCCTTTGACTTCTGGAATATCCTATTCCATGCCCTTCGATCCCTTAATGTAAAAGCTGCTAGATCTTGAGTTATCCTGATTGTATTTCCACAATACTGGAATTGTTTCTTTCTAGTTGCTTGCAAGATTTTCTCCTTGACCTGGGAATTCTGGAATTTGGTCACAATGTTCCTAGGAGTTTCTCTTTTTGGATCTCTTTCAGGCGGTGATCAATGGATTCCTTCAATACTTATTTTGCCCTCTGGTTCTAGAATGTCAGGGCAGTTTTCCTTGATAATTTCATGAAAGATGATGTCTAGGCTCTTTTTATGATCATGGCTTTCAGGTAGTCCCATAATTTTTAAATTGTCTCTCCTGGATCTATTTTCTAGGTCAGTTGTTTTTCCCATGAGATATTTCACATTCTCTTCCATTTTTTCTTTCTTTTGGTTTTGTTTGGTGATTTCTTGGTTTCTCATAAAGTCATTAGCCTCCATCTGTTCCATTCTAATTTTGAGAGAACTATTTTCTTCAGTGAGCTTTTGAACCTCTTTTTCCATTTGGCTAATTCTGCTTTTGAAAACATTCTTCTCCTCATTGGCTTTTTGAACCTCTTTTGCCAATTGAGTGAGCCTATTTTTCAAGGTGTTATTTTCTTTAGCATTTTTTTGGGTCTCCTTTAGCAAGGTATTGACCCGTTTTTCATACTTTTCTTGCATCTCTCTCATTTCTCTTCCCAGTTTTTCCTCCACCTGTCTAACTTGAATTTCAAAATCCTTTTTGAGCTCTTCCATGGCCTGAGCCCATTGGACATCTATTTCAGATGTTTGGGGTACAGAGGCCTTGGCTTTTATGTCTTTCCCGGATGGTAAGCATTGTTCCTTGTCATCAGAAATGAAAGACGGGAACATCTGTTGCCCAAGAAAGTACCCTTCTATGGTCTTATTTTTTTCCCCTTTTCTGGGCATTTTCCCAGCCAGTTACTTGACTTCTGAGATTCCTCTCCACCCCTGCCTAGATCTGCCCAGCTAGTGCTTGGGGTCTGAGATTCAAATGGTGCTCCCCAGCCTCAGGGCTTTCTGGGGTCGGCAGGGTTGCTATTCAATGTGAGCTTAAGTTCTGGTGCTGGGGTGGGGGCAGGGCCACCTCCCAGGCTCAGTTCCCTCAGGGGATTTATGCAGAGACCTTCAGTAATGGCCCTGAGCTCCTGGCTGCTGCGGGAGCTCCTGTCCTCTGCTGTCTCTGCTGCTGCCTCTGCCTCTGCCACTGCCTCCCAAGGGGGCCCGAGTCATGGAGACACCCTGCTCCCCTCTCGGCCAGCCCAGAAGTCTCTCTCACTTACCTATAGTGCCTGTGGGTGGAGGGACCTCCGTGGCTGCTGGAGATTCCGTCCCTGAAGCCTGCTGGGATCTGCTCCTCTTGGGGCCGTGTGGCCAGGGCAAGGGCTCCGCTGTCCAGTGTGCAACGGACCTTTGGGGTCGCTTTTTTAGGGCTCTCTGGAACAGAAATCTCCTCCCCTCCATTGCTGCACAGGTTCCACTGCTCCAGAATTTGGGGGGAGTTCTTTTTACAGGAAGTTTATGGGTTGTGGGTTTCAGAACTAGCATACATGAGTCTTTCTACTCCGCCATCTTGGCTCCTCCTAGTTTTGTGTATTCTAACCTCACTTTCCTTTTCTCTTTTAGTGACTACCTTTGTTGATCCTTAGTGTACTTCTGCCCCAAATTTACTTGGAATGCATTTTGTACAGATTTTCAAGTCAAGTAAACTAGCATTTGTAAAGCAGCTGATATGTACCAGGGAATATGATAAGCTCTGGACATATAAAAGAAGGCAAAAAGAGTCCTTACCCTCAGAGGGCTTACATTTTAGTGGAGACAACATGCAAACAACTGTGTACGAAGGGAGACATGAACAGAGTAGAGAGAAGGTAATTTCAGAGGTAAGGTACTAGTATGGAGGAGTAAAGGCTTCCTATAGAAAGGGAAATTTTAGCTGAGACTTGAAAGAAACCAGGGAAAACAGGAGGTAGAGAAAAGGAGGGCAAGCCTTCCAGCAATGGGGGTTAATCCTCATGCTGGTCCTTATTAGTTGTGTAAATCACTTAACTCCACCAAACCTCAGTTTCCTGACTTGTAAAACAGTAATAATAACTGTTCAATCAGCATCAAGTATTAACCACCAACCATTAGGAGGTATTGAGTGCCTACTATGTACCAATCACTGTGCTAAATATACTTCAAATATTTGTTCAAGGAGAACGTCTTGTAGATAATAAACCACTATCGAATTGTGAGTTATTGTCATTATTGCTAGATTACATGTTCTTATGGGTAGAGTTTGCCATTTTCTTTCATTTCTGTATTACCAATTTTAAAAAAAATTAGCACATAGGCACTTAATAATGGTTGAATTGAATTGTTACAATGAGTTGGAGTTGAGTTTGACTTTTAGGAAAGTCATTTAGCAGCTAGATTTCCTAGTATTTCTCTGGCTATAATACATTGTGGGAGAGAGAGGGGGAGACAGGGGATTTGGGGAAGATTGCTGTAGATAAGTCAGGTGAACCTATTCCTAGAATACAATCCTTATTTCTTCTCCACACAATAAGGAAGAAAATGGAAAAGATATTGGGTGTACAGATGTATTGTAGCAGCAGAGAGAAATTACCAGCTTTTAATGGTACCTCTGAGGAATGGAAAAAGAGAGCTCATTAGCTTTTAAGAATTGAAGAAGTTGTTACCTTGAAAAGTCCCACACAGGTATCTAACATATTTCTTTAAAAAAGGTATTGTTTTTTAGTTTGGCATCCATAAATGGGTGGAGTGACCTTGCTAGATAAAAGACATGATCTTAATAAAACATTATTTTATTTTGCTTCATGGCTTGGATTAAAGCAAAGGCTTGGGTTAGAGTATTCATAGTAAATTAATACTCAGGAAATTATTACAAACAAGAGTTTTATTATTATGCAACATAGCAAGCAGTCAAAAAAAAGCACAAAATATATACTTTATATAGTAGTACAGATAAAGGTTCATCTCCACAGGAGCAAGAAGTTTTCCTAGCATGAAGGGAAGGGATTCATGTTGGAGACAATACATGATCAAAGTTGGGGTTGAAGCAGGGAAGTTTTATAGCCTAAAATGGGCTTGATTTTTTTTTTTTTTTATAATTTTATTTATTTATTTATTATTTTTAATGTTTTACAATCATTTCCTTAAAGTTAAGATTTTATTCCCCCCACCCTTCCCTCAATACCCCCCTCCCTCCCCATGACAGCATACAATTCTGTTTAGGTTCTACATATACTTTCCTATTGAGCACATTTTCACTATATTCATGCTATGTAGTCGAACTGAAATAAATGGAAGAAATCATATAACAAATCAACACATATTACACTGAAACCCACCCACACACAAACATGATCTGCTACATTCTGCAAGTGGCTTCCACATTTCTTTCTCTGAGTGTGGAAGGCATTTTGCCTTTGAAGACCGACATTAGGATTTTTTTTTTTTTTCCTCAGTAAGTTCTTGTGTTATTACAAAGTTCCAAGTCTACCAGAAGAAACTCTCGCACACTGTGGTCGTTGCTGTGCACAAAGTTCTCCTGGTTCTGCTCCTTTCGCTCAGCATCAGATCATATAAGTCCTTCCAGGCCTCCCTGAAGTCTTCTTGTTCCTCATTTCTTATGGCGCAATAGTACTCCATTACATTCATATACCATAATTTATTCAGCCATTCCCCAATTGATGGGCATCCCCTTGACTTCCAGTTTTTGGCTACCACAAAGAGTGCTGCTATAAATATTTTTGTACACGTGGGACCCTTTCCCGTTTTTATAATCTCTTGGGGATACAATCCTAGTAGTGATATTTCTGGGTCAAAGGGTATGCACATTTTTGTAGCCCTTTGGGCATAGTTCCAAACCGTTCTCCAGAAGGGTTGGATAATCTCACAGCTCCACCAACAATGAATTAGTGTTCCAACTCTCCCACATCCTCTCCAGCATTTATCATTTTCTTGTTCTGTCATGTTTGCCAATCTTACAGGTGTGATGTGGTACCGGAGAGTTGTTTTGATTTGCATCTCTCTAATCAATAGTGATTTAGAGCACTTTTTCATATGATTATAGATATTTTTGATTTCTTCCCCTGAAAATTGCTTGTTCATATCCTTTGACCATTTATCAATTGGGGAATGACTTGGATGGTTATATATTTGAGTCAGTTCTCTATATATTCTAGAAATGAGGCCTTTATCCCCGAGCTTAGCTGTAAAAATTTTTTCCCAATTTACTACATCCCTCCGAATTTTGGTTGCATTGGGTTTGGTTGTGCAAAAACTTTTCAGTTTAAAGTAATCAAAATTATCCATCTTGCATTTCATAATGCTTTCTATCGTTTCTTTAGAAAAAAATTCTTCCCCTCTCCATAAATCTGATAAATACACTATACCTTGCTTCTCTAGTTTATTCATGGTATCAATCTTTATACCTAAATCATGTACCCATTTGGACTTTATTCTTGTGTACGGTGTCAGGCATGGGTCTATGCCTAATTTCCGCCACACAGTTAACCAGTTTTCCCAGCAATTTTTGTCGAACAATGAGTTCTTATCCCAGAAGCTGGGATCTTTGGGTTTGTCAAACAGGAGGTTGCTATATTCCTTGCCAACTGTGTCTTGAGTGCCAAGCCTATTCCATTTGTCAACCCCTCTGTTTCTTAGCCAATACCAAGTGGTTTTGATAATTGCTGCTTTATAATACAATTTGAGGTCTGGTAGCGCTAGGCCACCTTCCCAAGCATTTCTTTTCATTAGTCCCTTTGATATTCTGGACCTTTTGTTTTTCCAAATGAATTTTGATATTATTTTATCCAGTTCTAGAAAATAATTATCTGATAGTTTAATTGGTATGGCACTAAATAAGTAGATTAATTTAGGTAGAATTGTCATTTTTATTATATTAGCTCGGCCTACCCATGAACAACTGATGTTTTTCCACTTACTTAAATCTGACTTTATTTGTGCAAAAAGTGTCTTGTAATTGTGTTCATATAATCCCTGGGTTTGTTTTGGCAGGTAAACTCCTAAGTATTTTATAGTGTCTACTCTAGCTTTAAATGGGATTTCTCTTTCTATCTCTTGGAGTTGGACTTTGTTGCTAATATATAGGAATGCAGAAGATTTGTGTGGGTTTATTTTGTAACCTGCAACTTTGCCAAAGTTGTTTATTATTTCAAGTAGCTTTTTACTTGAATCTCTGGGATTTTCTAAATATATCATCATATCATCTGCAAAGAGTGATAACTTAGTTTCTTCTTTGGCTATTTTTATTCCTTCAATTTCTTTATCTTGTCTAATTGCTACCGCTAACATTTCTAGTACCATATTGAATAATAATGGTGATAATGGGCATCCTTGTTTCACCCCTGACCTTATTGGAAATGCCTCTAGCTTATCTCCATTGCATATAATGCTTGCTGAAGGTTTTAGGTAGATACTGCTTATTATTTTATGGAAGGTTCCCTTTATTCCTATGTTCTCCAGTGTTTTTAATAGGAATGGGTGTTGTATTTTGTCAAAAGCTTTTTCTGCATCAATTGAGATAATCATGTGGTTTTTGTTGGTTTTCTTGTTGATATGATTGATAATGCTAATAGTTTTCCTAATATTGAACCAGCCCTGCATTCCTGGTATGAAACCTACCTGATCATAATGTATTATTCTCTTGATAAGATGCTGTATTCGTTTTGCTAAAATCTTGTTGAAAATTTTTGCATCTATATTCATTAGAGAAATTGGTCTGTAATTTTCTTTTTCTGTTTTATCTCTTCCTGGCTTGGGTATCAAAATCATATTTGTATCATAGAAGGAATTTGGGAGTACTCCTTCTTCCCCAATTTTCCCAAATAGTCTATATAGTATTGGAATTAACTGTTCTTTAAAGGTTTGATAGAATTCACTTGTGAATCCATCTGGTCCTGGAGATTTTTTCCTAGGGAGTTCATTGATGGCTTGTTCAATTTCTTTTTCTGAGATGGGGTTGTTTAAGTATTCTATTTCCTCTTCTGTTAATCTGGGCAATTTGTATTTTTTAAAATATTCATCCATCTCATTTAGATTATCGAATTTGTGGGCATAAAGTTCGGCAAAATAATTTCTAATTATTGTTTTAATTTCCTCCTCATTGGAGGTGAGTTCACCCCTTTCATTTTTAATATTAGTAATATGATTTTCTTCTTTCTTTTTTTTAATCAAATTGACCAAAGGTTTATCAATTTTATTAGTTTTTTCATAAAACCAACTATTGGTTTTATTTATTAATTCAATAGTTTTCTTAATTTCAATTTTATTAATCTCTCCTTTGGTTTTCAGTATTTCTAATTTGGTATTTTCTTGGGGATTTTCAATTTGTTCTTTTTCTAGCTTTTTCAGCTGCATACCCAAGTCATTGATCTCCTCTTTCTCTATTTTATTTATGTAGGCATTCAAAGATATAAAACTTCCCCTAAGAACTGCTTTTGCAGTATCCCATAAGATTTGGTAGGTTGTCTCATTATTGTCATTCTCTTGAATGAAGTTGTTAATTGTTTCTATGATTTCTTCTTTAACCCATTCCTTCTTTAGGATTAAATTATTTAGTTTCCAACTGATTTTTGCTTTATCTTTCCATGGCCTTTTATTACATATAATTTTTATTGCATTATGATCTGAGAAGGATGCACTGATTATCTCTGCCTTTCTGCACTGGATTTTGAGATTTTTATGTCCTAGTACATGGTCAATTTTTGTAAATGTTCCATGTACTGCTGAGAAAAAGGTATATTCCTTTCTATTCCCATTCAATTTTCTCCAAAGATCTATCATATCTACCTTATCTAGAGTTTTATTTACCTCCTTAACCTCTTTCTTGTTTATTTTGAGGTTAGATTTATCAAGTTCAGAAAGAGGGAGGTTGAGGTCCCCCACTAGTATAGTTTTGCTGTCGATTTCTTCCTTCAACTCCCTCAATCTCTCCTCTAAGAATCTGGATGCTATACCACTTGGAGCATACATGTTTAGTAATGATATTGCTTCATTGTCTATGGTGCCTTTTAGCAGGATATAGTTTCCATCCTTATCCCTTTTGATTAGATCTATTTCTGCTTTTGCTTTGTCTGAGATTAGGATTGCTACTCCTGCCTTTTTTACATCAGCTGAAGCACAATATATTCTGTTCCATCCTTTAACCTTTAACCTATGTGTATCCCCCCGTTTCAAATGTGTTTCTTGTAAGCAGCATATTGTTGGATTATGGCTTTTAATCCATTCTGCTATCCGTCTCCGTTTTATGGGAGAATTCATTCCATTCACATTCACAGTTATGATTACAATCTGTGTATTTCCCTCCATCTTCTTTCCCACCATTTGTGCTTTTAGCTCTGCTGTCTCCCTTCCCCTCCTCACTAGTATTTACTTTTCACCACCTCCTCTTGCCGCCTTCCCCTCTTTCTTTTAGCCCCCCTCCCTTTTACTCCCCTTTACTCTTATTGCTTCTTCCCTCCCTTTTGCCTCCCTCCCCTTTCTTCCCTCTTCCCCTCCCACTGCTTATAGAGCTAGTTAGGATTTTCTACTTAAGTTTATTGTTCCGTCCTTTAAACAAATCCGATGAGAGTACCTCTCACATAATGCTCATCTCCCTCCCCTCTTTCCCTCTACTATGATTTTGTACTTCTTCTTGTGATGTAATTTGCCATTTCCTGCTTCCTCCTTTTCACACCTCCTATTACACTCCCTTCTCATACTTAAATCACATTTTTTATCATGATATCATTTACTTTATATCCGTTCCCCCTATGCTTATCCCTTTTATATTTCTTAATAGACGCACAGTTCTTGAGATAAACAGATAACATCTTCCCTTATAGGGAGGTGAACAACTTGCCCTCATTGAGTAGCAAGTTGTTCCCCCCCCCACTGTTTACCTTTTTATGATTCTCTTGAGACCTGCATTTGAAGATCGAATTGTCTATTAAGTTCTGGTGTTTTGGTCAGGAAACTCTGGAATTCCCTTACTTCGTTGAATGACTTTCTCCTTGCCTGAAATGTTATGCTGAACTTTGCTGGGTAGTTGATCCTTGGTTGCAGTCCCAGCTCCTTTGCCTTACGGAATATTGGGTTCCAATTCTTTCGATCTTTTAATGTAGAAGCTGCAAGGTCCTGTGTAATCCTGATTGTATCCCCTTGATATTTAAATTGTTTCTTTCTGGCTGCTTGTAATATTTTTTCCTTCACTTGATAGCTCTGGAATTTGGCAACTATATTTCTTGGGGTTTTGAGTTTGGGGTCCCTTTCAGGAGGGGAACGGTGGATTCTTTCGATGACTATTTTGCCCTCTGAATCTAGTACTTCTGGGCAGTTTTCCTTGATGATTTCCTGGAAGATATTGTCCAGGCTCTTTTCTCCATCCTGGGTTTCTGGCAGGCCAATAATTCTTAGGTTTTCCCTTCTGGATCTATTTTCCAGGTCAGTTGTTTTTCCAATTAGATATTTTACATTTTCTTCTATCTTTTCATTCTTTAGATTTTGTTTGACTGATTCTTGCTGTCTCATTGAGTCGTTAGTTTCTACTTGCCCAATTCTAATCTTCATCACATTGTTTTCTTCTGTTAACTTTTCTATCTCTTTTTCCATCTGCCCAATTTTTCCTTTTAATAAGCTATTTTCTCCAGTTAATTTTTGTACTTCCTTTTTCATTTGGCCTTTCAGGAATTTATTTTCTCCAGCTAATTTTTGTACTTCCTTTTCCATTTGGCCTTTCAGGAATTTATTTTCTCCAGTTAATTTTTGAACTTCTTTTTCCATTTGTTCAATTTTCCTTTTCAGGGAGATGTTCTCATCAGTGAATTCTTTCTTAATAATTTTAAAATCATTGGCCAGTTTATCTTCTATTTCCTTCTTCAGCTGTTCCAGGAGAGCTGCTTGTACTTGCGAGTAGTTCATAGTCCCTTCTGAAGTTTCAGATGGAAGTACAGTCTCAGCTGTGACCTCATTGGGGTTTGTGTTTTGGTCCTTATCCCCATAGAAAGATTCTATGGTTCTTTCGGCCCTCTTCTTTTTCCTATTCATGATTTTGATTGAGTGTTGTGGCTTCTGGTTCTTTCAGTCAGAAGCTGGAGAACTTTTTGCTGAGCTGATGTGTGAAAAAGCTAAAAGCAGGTATTTGTTTGGTGTTTCCCTGATCAGCCCTGGGTTTAGTTTGTTAAGTGTGGGGGATGAGTGCTCTGGTCCCAGGAGATTTCTTTAGCTGAATTGAGGCAAAGGCAAGCTCAGGGGCTGGTAATCCCAACTGCCCTATTGTCTTTCTGATTCCCCTGGACAGCTGAGGCACGCCTAGATGCTAATGCGTGTTCCCACCCCTCCTGGGGCTCCTCTCCTGGTGCTGAGGCTTGCCTGGGTCCTAGTGCGAATTTTCCCTGCCCTGGGTCCTCTGTCCTTCCGGTTTGCCTCTGCCACCGTATGAGGAATCCCCCTTAGCTATTTTCCTCGTCTCAGGTGTTATGAGACTATTGGTCTCCTTCTTCTAATTCTACTGATCTGGGATTTTTCTGGGGAGATATTTTATGGTTCTTTCACGGTCATCAAGGGGGAAGGAGAGAGCATTAGCTGATTACACCGCCATCCTGGCTCCCGGAAGTTCAAGTAGGTGACTTACCGGAGTCTGATCTTCGGGCTGAAGGTCCGAGGAGCTGCTGCGCTGATATCTGGCACTCCACGGCTCTCACTGACTCGGTTGGGCTTGTCTCCCACCCCGGGTGCCGCTCCTCTGGTTCCGCCCGCCACTCAGGTTTCTCGGATCTCCTCCGCTCCGCTGCACTGGCCGTGCTGCGCTGGCCACGCTGCGCTGTGCGCTGTGGGCTCACCCCCGCGGATCAGATCCTTCCCGTGGACCTTCCAGCCCCACCTGAGCTCTGAATCTGTCACCGTCTGTCTCCCACTTGATTCTGCACCTCCAAAATTTGGTCAGATTCTCCTTTCAGAGGTACCTGGAGAAATTTGTCTCAGAGCTCAGGTGAGTAGCTGCTCTCACTCCTCCATCTTGGCTCCGCCCCCCCTAAAATGGGCTTGATGAAGAGCAGGTAATTGATGTCAGATGTGGGAGGGGGAATTCCTAATCAGACCCAGATATGACGGATAGGTTCTTAGGGTTTCTTACTGATAGCAAGCTCAGGTGAGGCTTGGGTTGGGGGAGTTTATTGGGATCAGAAATTGGGAGAAGGCAGCAGAAGAGTAAGAGCTCGCAGGACTCTATAATCCGCCAGGAGTTTTATCCAGTTGGAAGCTGTGAGAATTAATTGCTTGAAAGAGTGATAAGTCAAAACAGTGGAAAAAATACAAAAACAGTCTCTCTTTGCTTATAATGCTCTATGGGCATTTAAGACTGGGTAGCCTAAGTATCACCATATTTGAGTCCTATCATTATAGCATCAAACAGCATAAGAAATTCCAATAATCACAATCATTTTCATATCTCTGACCCCCTCACTTCCTTATCAAGTGCCCCAGCTACTAGAAAATTGTTAAATTCTTATAGAAGATAATTACTGATGTCATTTTTAGAATGTAGAGCATTGGAGCTCTAAGAGACTTTGAAGCATAGAACATATGATGACAAAGCTGGATAACACCTTAGAACGTAGGGCATGAAACCTTAAATCTAATCAGGACTTTAGACCACCGGAAAGCAGAATTTTAAAGTTGGAAAGGATGTGACATTGAATGCCAGAGCAAGAGAATCTTTGAATGTGAAAGTTGAAAGGGACCCCAGAACGATCTTTTCTGAGGTTCAGAGAAAGAAAAGGATTCACAAGATCACATAGATGAGAATTGACAGAATAAGGGTTAAAATTCCACTTACAGGGTGAGATCTCAAGAAGTATATGTTTCATTGGAGAGTAGAGAGTATGGAAAGTCAGCATATAGATAAGTAAGTAAATATGGAGCCCATATGGACATAGGAAAATGCAAAGGTCAGAAGGTTGTGTATGGTTAAGAGCTAGCTGTTTGACTGGAACAGAGAGTGAGTCCAGGGGAATGAAGGAATAACTAGGTGGTAGATTGTGGAGGGTTTTAAATGTCAGACTGAAGAGGAGGGAGGGAGTCACTGAAGATTCAAGGGGGCTTCCTATAGGGGTATGGCTGTATATTATGAATATCAAATTGGTAACTGTTTGGGAGATGGATCAAAAAAGGGAGAAACTAGAGGCAGGGAATTCAGTCAGGCAATTTAAATAGGCCAGACGAGAGGTGATGAGAGCCTGAATTAGGCTATCTAACATCTCAGGTTCATTCCAGGTCTAAATTCGCTCATCTTCTAATGAAAGAAAAAAAAATGGCAAGTACATAGGAGAGGTACAAAGAAAGAGACATATGAGGTCTGAGGAATGAAAAATATAATTTTCCATGGAGAATTAGAGAAGCCTTTTTGGAAAAGGTGGTAATGGAACTGGATTTTAGAAAATTGATAGGATTTCAACTGGTGTGAATAGAATTTTTAGTGTGAGGAAAAGCACCCTGGGTATTGAAAAGAGGGCATAAGAAGACTCAGAAGATGGAAACTCTGGATGTGTTCAAGGACACAAGGCTAGTTATAGCCTTGGTGGGAGCATAAACTACATGAGATAAAGATGGAAATATATATTGGAACCAGGTTGTCTAGAGCTTAGATAGATTACAGACTCCATTGTTTAAGAAATAGGTTTAGATGATGTGATTTCTTGTTTCATTTCTCCCTAAGCTTGGCCTTCATTATGGGAGGCATTTTAATTTAGAAGAAAGAAGGCAGTGGCATGGGTGCCCTCTCTGTCACACTCCTCCCAAACCAGTTCTGTAGTCTCATGTCAGCCTTCAGTCATTACTACTTTTTCCAGTTGGTTCATCATCCCTGGTGTGTCCTCATTATTATTCTCTTGGAGGTCTTAAACCTGGAGCTCACCAGTTCAGCCATAGTCTGCCCTCTTCCCTTAAATCTTTTGTCCTTCTCATTCTATTGCTGTTTATACCTGGTTAAGCCTAAACCCCATATTACCTCCACTATCAGACTTCTACAATCCTTTCTTTGTTGAATGACTCTAGAACTTCTCTGAATGCTGTTGAAGGAAGTCATACAATTGCACCAAACTATGATTTTGTGTTAGCTCGTCACTCCTGGGCCCTAATTTTACATGGTAAACCTTTTATTCTTCCCTGGTTGACTACCACACTCACTTGCAGTGGTTGTTTCTTCTAGACCTCTTCACTCATCATGACTCCTACACCACACTCTTCATTTCTTTTCAGAGCAAGATCTTACCTCCTACCTTTCTCGAAAAATGATGGCCATTTATTGAGTATTTCTTTCCTAGTCTACACCCAAACCCTTAATATCTTCTTCTTCATTCCAATCTTTAAGGAAGACTTGACCCTTCTCTTTGCCAAAGCCAACATCTATCTATCCTTATGCTCTGAAAGCTTTCCCTTTCAATATCACACAACCACACATGGAATCTGAGATTTGAAAAGGACCTTATCATTCATCTATGTAGTCCAACTCATACATGAAAGTGATCCCTACTATAACATTCACAACATGCAGTCTTCCAGTCTCTGCTTTAAGATTCCCCAAAATGGGAAGCTCACAACTTATTTGGGCAGGACATCCCACTTTTGGATGGTCCAATTTGTTTTTAAGTTGTCCCTGACAGTGAGCCTAAGCTTCCCTTTTTTCAGCTTCTATTTGTTCCTGGTTCCTGGTTCTGCTCACTGGGGACAGATGAACAGAACAATTCTAATTCCTCCTCGAAACCATAGGTCCTTAAGTTCTTAAAGACCATTATCAGGTACTCCCAAATCTTCTCTTCTTCTGGCTAAACATACCTGGGCCCTTTAACTGATCCTGAGGACACAGATTCAAGGCCCTGAAATAATCTCTCATCTTCAGTTTGTCCTTAGTTACTGCAACCCCTCCCCCCCACCAACCTGCTGTCTACAAATAGATCTAGCTTTCTCTGATTCTGAAAAAAAACCCTTCCCTTATCCTACCAAGTCCTCAACCTATCACCATATATCCCTCTTGTGATCCCATGATCCCCCTTTTCTTCTTGCACTGCTTTGCTTCCTCCTCATGTCTCATCTCCTTGCGATCTGATTTCCAGACCTAGTGCTACTGAAACTGTTCTCTCCAAGGTTTCCACTAATCTCTTTACTGCTGAATATGATGGACTTTTTAAAGTTCCTCTTCTTGCCCAATCGGAAGTTTTGGGTATTGTTGGCCATCCTTTTTCTCATTCCTTGGCTCCTGTAACCTGCTCTCACATGGTTCTTCCTCTACTTTTCTAACAGCTTCTTCTTGGTCTTTTTTGCTAGATTGTCATTTTTCACCTAACAATGGGTTTCTCCCCAAACTCTGTCCTGGTCTTTCTTTTTCTCTTTCTTTCCATGCTCTACATTCCCATATGAATGTGTCATAAGCATCTCAAACTTGACATTTCCAAATCAAAATTCATTATTTTCTTTCTTAAACTCCTCTCTCTTCCAAACCTTTTCTATTTGTATTGAGGGAATTGGGTTTCTCCCACTTAATGCATCCAGATTTACATATGGTAGGTATTGTGGGAAGGCTCTGTGGAGTTAGATCATCTGGTTTCCTACATCTGATACATATACCTGTGTTACCTTGAGCAACTTGCTGAACTTCTCTGGGCCTCATTTGCCTTATCTATGAGGCTGGGAAATAGTTCTCATATTAATTCACAGTTCACAATTAATTCACAATTTAGTTAATTAATTAAAACATGTTAATGTTGTGAGAAAAGAGCTTTGTAAAGATTAACAACCCATAGAAATGAAAATGATGATTATTACAGACAGTTTCGCTTCGGCTTTTCTTTTGGGGCATGTTTTGATTCCCATTCAGTGTCCCACAAATTCATAATTTACGGCATTTATTACTATAATTGTTATTATTGCTACCCCTTCATTCCCATATCTGATGTTGGCATGTCAATGTGTTGATGAGGAGATTGCACTTATAAGAATGGATCTCTTTAAGTAACAAGGATAAAAATAAGCTCAAGGTAGAATAGATTTGGACCTAAAAGTAGCATTTCCCAATTTGGTGGGAGTCTGTGTTGACTCTGTTAGCACAGCATTACAATTACAAAAGTAACTGGTATCCATCAGAGATACTCCCACTGACTTTGTCATGTCCAACTCTTTGTGACAACCCTATTTGGGATATGTCCAACTCTTTGTGACAACCCTATTTGGGATTTTCTTGGCAAAGATGCTGGAACAGTTTGCTATTTCCTTCTTCAGCTCATTTTACAGATGGGGAAATTGAGGCAAAGAGAATAAAATGACTTGCCTAGGATCACACGGGTAGTATGTTTCTGAGGCCAGATTCAAACTCATAAAGATCAAACTTCTTGATTTCAGGTCTAGTGCTTTATCCATTGTGCCACCTACTTGTCAAACCAATGTTCCTATTGTTAACAGTACAACAAGATTGTTTGGGAAATGAATAATATTTATATTACATAAATATATAGGATAAGAACTACAGTTGTGAACAACCAAAGTCAGATCTAGCAAGCCCTAAAAAAGCAGCTACTCCAGCCCTTAACCAGGAATCAGTCAGTCAGAGGATACCCTATGACATAACAGAAGGAACATTGAAAAGAGTGTCAACAGACCAGTGCTTTTCATCTCAATTTTACTGTTCCCTGGCACTGTGATCATGGGAAAATGCTTAAACCTTTTAGACTTCAGTTTTCTCATCTATAATAAAATCTCTAATACCTCCTCTAATTCTAGATCCTTTGATCCTTGTTTGTGAGATTCAGGAAAGGGTGAGGCATCATGGAGATTATAGAACCACAGAAAAGACAGAACAAAAATATCTGATTGGGAGCGGATGACCCTCTCAAGGTCTCTCTCAAGAACTTTGGATTTGATTGTGCTACATGGGAGACACTGGCACAGGACTGGTCAGCATGGCATGCCATCAGAAAGGGTACTATGCTTTGTGAGCAAAGCAGAATGGAGACAGTACAAGATAAACAAAGGAAGCGGGAATTTGGAGTATCCACCCCAAATGTTCACACGGACTACCTGTGCCCAGTCTGTGGTAGAGGATTCCAAACTCGTATTGGCCTGATCAGTTACAGTTGAACACACTGACACTTGAGTTTATCATGGTGATGTCACTTTGGTCCTTTTCAAGAATAAAGGACAACAACCAACCAAGTTACAATGAGTAGAAAGATAGTATGAAGGCCCCTAGCTGTTTCTCAATTCTGTCTCTCTCCATATTAACCAATCATGGCCACATTAAAAGAAAACAAAGCAAAAACTGTACCTGATCCTTCATCCTATTCTTTCCTTTCAGCTCTATTGTTCCATGTCCCTCTATTCCCCTCTCCCCACCATGTCTCACTCCAACTCTGCTGACCTCTTCTACAGTGCCTTCTGGAATCCTTATTCCATAGTGAACAAATGGACCTCTTTCACACCCCTTTCATCTACTAAACCTCACTGAGGATGTCCTCATGAGATATCCACCATCCTCATGCACCACTGACTGTGTCTTCCACGCCCCCACCATATCTGGACTCTCCCTTTACCACTGTTGTTTAATAATCTTTCCTCCTTTGATATTCACAATATTTAAATTTTGATTCATTCATTTTTCTAAATTTTGATAGTTATGCCTCCCCTTCTTTTTTCTCCATGGGTTAAGCACCTGGCTCACCATCTTGCTCTGCTCCTCAATTCTTGCTTCTAAGCATGTATGTTGATGCTTCCTCAAGCTCCTAAGCCTTCTGAATGCTCAATATCCTTCAGTTCTATGATCTATTTCTTCAATCCCTGCCAACCACATGTAGGGAAGAGCACACACTGGATCTCACCATTACCTCCCAAGTGTTCTACTTCCCTAGTTAAAAATTCTAACATTTCTCTATCTAATTATAACTCCCTATCATTCCATCTGTCCTTCTGCCTCATCCCTCCTACACCTATTCCTGTTCCTTATCAAGATCATCAATGCCTATGTATATCCCCAGGTCACTGTGTCTGATCTAACTTCACTTCCCTTCCTCTTCAATCTTGACTCTATGGTTAGAAAATTCAACCTTTTACTCTCTACTACTCTTGAATCCCCTGTCACCTGCTGTATTGCAGCTCATTCCTTGTATACTTCAGTCCTGAACTACTCCCATCATCAACTCCAATCTTCATTTCAGACTCCTGGAAGAGGTCCCACAACCTTGCTGATGGAGAATATTACAAATTCTCATTATCTAACTTCAACTGGGTCATTACTGCAGCAAGGAAATCCTTTTATTCTTCTCTGATTTATTTTTTATCTCACTCCTCCACAAAAGCTTTTCCAAAACCATTTTTTCAAGCCTCCCACACTTCCTTCTCCTCATTCTCTCTCAGCTGAGGATCTCACCTATTATTTTATCGAGAAAATTGAGGCCATTCAATCTGAATTCCTTCTTCTTCTCTTTCTTCATTTCAAAAAACTGCACATTAATTCCCTCCTCCCACTCTCTCTTTTTTTCCTCTATTGTTATTCAGTCATTTCAGATATATCCAACTCTTTGTGATCCCATTTGGGATTTTCTTGACAAAGGTCCTGGAGTAGTTTCCCATTTCCTTCTCCAGTTCATCTTCTAGATGAGGAAACTGAGGCAAATAGGGTAAAGTGACTTGCCCAGGGTCCTGTAACTAGTAAGAGTCTGAGACTGGGGTTGAACTTAGGTCTTCCTGACTCCAGACAGGGCACTCTGTCCTCTGACAATGAGATGTCCCTTCTCTTTGCCAGATCCAACCCTGCCAAAAGTCTCAGCACAGATCTAATCACTTCACTTCCTTACTCAATAAAATCCAGTGGCTCCGTGTTCCTTCTAGGACCAGCTATAAACTCCATTATTTATTTTTAAAGCCCTTCATTACATTATCCATATCTACTTTTCATATTTATGTACACTATTCCTCTTTATATACTCTGTGATCCAACCATATTGGCCATCTACCAGTTGTTCCTCGCACCGGACCCTCTATCTTTATTCTCTAGGACAAGATGGTTTCTCCTAGCAGACACTTCAATGAATCCATGGCCACTGATTGGAGCCATAGGTCACATGTTGCACGAATTGGGATCCAAAGAGATCTTTTGTTGTTGCTCAGTTTTTTCAGGTGTGTCTGACTCTCTGTCACCCCACTTGGGGTTTTCTTGGTAAAAATACTGATTTGCCATTTTCTTTTCCCGCTCTTTTTATAGATGAGGAAACTGAAGGGTTCAGTAACCTGGTGCAGGGTCATGGAGTTAGTAAGTGTCTGAGACCAGATTGAATCTCAGGAATGTGAATCTTGCTGACTCAAAGCCCCACACTCTACCTGCTGCTCCCACTGAGCTGCCTAAAAGAGATTTAATAGGGTACAACAGGGGTGGAGAACCTGGGACCTTGAGGCTGCAGGTAGCCCTCCAGATCCTCAAGTTAGGCCTTTGACTGAATCAAAACTGCACAGAACAAATCCCCTTAATAAAAGGAGCTGTTCTGTAAAACTTGGATTTAGTCAAAAGACTGCATCCAAAGACCTAGAGGGCCACATGTGACCTCGAGAACACAGGCTCCCCACCCCTGGTAGAATTTGGGGGCAGACCTAAAAATGAATTTGAATAGTGATAAACATAATACTCTATATTTCTGTTCAATATTTTTTTAATATAAGTACAAGTTAGGAATTCATCAGAAATGGATCTGGGATTCTAACTGCAAACTCACTATTTGACCACATTATGATATATCAATCAACAAAATTAATTCATTTAGGCTACATGACTAGAGAGGAATGTGTCTCACAGGTACCCTATGCTGGGTAAACCTGACCTGGAATATTCTGTTCCATTCTTGGCACCACGTTTTAGAAAGGACAATGATCAAATGGAAACTGTATCAAGGTTATTCCATATGAGGAGGAACTGGGGATGTTAATTCTGGAAACTACCTGGTACCTGTGATACTTGCTTTCAATTATGTGAAAGATTGTCAATGGAAAGTAAAGAGAGATTTGTTTTGTCCCAGAAGGCAGAACCAAGAGCAATGGATTGTTTCAAAGGGACAAATTTAGGCTTGATAAGAGGAAAAACTCTCCACCCATCAGAGCAGTCCAAAAGTAGATTAGGATACTCAGAGGACTAGTGGGTTTTCCCTTGCTGGAGGTCTTCAACCAAAGGCTGGACAGAAGGTGTGTTGTAGTGAAGATTCCTGTATAGATTACACTAAATGGCCTCTGAGGTCCCTTGTGGCTCTGAGGTTCTGTGAAAGTGAAAGGTTAGGAAATTTCTGAATAATCGATCAGTAAAATATTATTAAAGCAATCTCCTTTGCTGTCAGACTTCTAGATTCTTAAGGCAGAACTAGCATGTGTGGTAGACAGAATAATGACTTTTACTAAGCCATTATGTGCTTCTGGTCACAATTGAATTTAACAAATCTTTATTAAGTATTCTCTACATACAAGATGCAGGAGATAGCTTCGTGATAACAATAGCTCACATTTATGCTTGACTGATACAGATCATGTTGCATTGACTGTCTCCTTTAGGTCAAAACAACCCTATGAGGGAGGCAGCAGGGGTATTATTATCCTCATTAAACAGAGGAGAAAATAAAGACCTAGAAATCACTTTCCTAAGGTCATGTAGCTGATATGTGGTAGAAGCAGAACTCAAAACCAGACACCTCCTGGTGACCTTTGAATCAGGGGAGGAATCTGGCCCCTGGTATCACTTGACCTGGGCAAGTTCTTTTCTTCCCCCTGCTCCCCCACTTTTTTTGTTGGTAACCTGTGGTTTTATTGGTAGGAAATCTCTAGTGTGGAGATGTTCTCTACCAATGCATATACATATTATCCTGAAACTTACTGTCTTAGGAAGTTGCCTTGGGCAGTGAGAATGTCTGTGACTTCCCTAGGGTCACACAGCCAATATGTGGTAGGACTTTAACTCAGATGGTCCTGACTTGAAGGCTGACTCTCTGTCTATTACTATCTGTTCTGAGACAGGCCTTTGCCTAAATGAGCCTATTAAGACATCTGTCTTTAGTCTTCCATAAAGGGCGTGATCCTAGGGGCCCCAGAGAATAGGACCCTGAGGAAGGGGGCCAGATAGAAGAGGAAGGCGTCTAGAATGACCTGAGGCAGCAAAGCTTTCCCCTTCTGAGCTGCTGATCACCCAACAATCCCTCCCTAGCCCCAAGGAGGGGAAAAAAACTGAGCAAACAATTCAGGAAAATTCCTGAGGGTGGAAGATTTTTGTCAACTTTAGTTAAATATAGATTTTAAATTGCCGAAATGTACTCAGCAGCCTGGAGACAGGCTCTCAGTTTGAGAAGTCAGCCAGTCAATAAACACAGTACATCAGAGTTTACCCTTTAATGGGGCTATATTAGCTCCCCTTGCAAAGGTTACTCCAAGGGAAAAAGAATATATTGCTCTTTGGCAAATGGGTGGGCAGCTCCCCTTAAAGCCCAGCAGTGGCTTAATTGCTTTTGAAAAATGATTCTGTATGTTGTTATTTTCAGTGATGTAGAAAGTATGGTTCAAAGAGCCAGAAGAACAGCCCCCAGCCTGTTGAGTGGATCTTCCAGAATTCTAGAAATTTCTTTGGCCTGAAAGTTGGGAAAACAGGATTGGAAGTTCTATGTCCTCTATGCCCTTGGACAAGTCACTTATCATCTTGAAGGTTCATTGGCCTCCCTATAGATAAGTGGGTTGGGCTGGATGCTCTCAAAGATCCCATCCCAACTCTAAAGTCTATGAGTCGATTTAGGGGAAACTATTTCCTGTCAGCTTCATGGGATCAGAGCTAGGAGGGACTTTAGAGTACGTTGAATCTAGACACTCACTCGAAAGTTAACGACATGGAAGCTCAGAGTAGTTAAAAGATTGCCCAGGGTCACACAAATGCCATGTGAGGGGGCATTTGATCTCTGGTTTTCCTAACTCCCAGTCCAATGCTCTCTATATTATATCATGTCGCCTGTCCAATTCTACCTGCCCAGAATCTCTTGTACTCTTCTCCTCCTCTCCAGTCACACTATTCCCACCTTAGCTCAGGGGTGGGGAACCTGCAGCCTTGAGGCCACATGCTACCCTCTAGGTCCTCAAGTGTGGCCCTTCGATGGAATCCAAATCACTGAAGGGCTGCACTTGAGGACTTAAAGGATCACATGTGGCCCTGAGGCTGCAGGTTCCCCACCCTTGGTTTTGGTCCTTGTCAGTTTTCTCTTGGACTTTTGTAATAGGTGCCCAATTGATCTGCTTGCCTCTGCCCCCTCTATTCTCTATTCTATCCTTAATCCACCAGTCATAATTATGCACAAGTGAGACTATGTTATTCTCTTACTCATAAACTTTCAATGGCTCCCTATTATCCATAGGACAAAAGACAAACTCCTTTGCCTGGCATTTAAGGTCCTTGGATGTCTGGCTCCAACCTTTCCTTCCAGCCTTATGATACTGTTATTCAATCTGACGAGTGACTTTTCCCTAAATCTGCAGCCCCTGAACATTTATTTGCAGAGACCTTCTCATAGGCCTACATCAAAGTCATTATCAAAACTCTGCTCTTCCTTTAAGACTGTGTCAATGAGCTCTTTCCAAAAGGGGCACAAATAATTATGTGACCAAGTGAGGAATGATATAAGTAAAGGAGAGATCCAGCCAAGGTGCTCTGAAAACTCAAGGTTTCCTTTCTCTTCTCAGATTTACCTAAAGCAAGTTGGGCATGATTTCTGGAGGTCTTGAAGGGAGGGTGGTTTTCAGACATGGTAGGAAAAGAACCAGGATAAGCATAATTCATATATGTCTGGTGGCTGGAGCTCATTGAGAATGTGTAGATGCTTCCTTTCTAACTGGAATGTTTGCTATACTCAAAGAACAGAATGTAGGCCAGGAAAGCTGGAGGAAAGAATAATTGGGAGGGCATGAAGTATAAGAAGACTGGAGAGGTAGGAAGGGGCCAGGTTGGGATGACCTTGAAATTCCAAGCAGAGCATTTAATATTTGATGCTGGAGATAACTGGGAGGGACTAGAGTTTATTGAGTGATTATGGGTAATATAGTCAGGGATGTAGATAAGCATTTAAGTGCTTCAGTGGGTACAGCAGTGGGCCCAGAGTCAGGAAGACCTGAGTTCAAAGCTGACCTCAGATATTTTCTAGTTGTGTCACCCTTGGCAAGTAACTTAACAGATTTACCTCAGTTTCCTCAAATGTAAAGTGGGAGGGACAAAGCCAAGATGGCAGAGTAAAGGCTGGGACCCAACTAAACTCTCAAACATTCCACTTTAACAACTTTAATGCCACAAATCAAATTGTGGAGTAGCAGAGCCAAAAAAAGGTCAGAGGGAAACATTTTTCCAGCTTCCATCAATTTAGGAGGTCCACAGGAGAGGGTGGGTGCAGGCCCTGAGTGCAGCAGGTATAACAGTCATAGATGTGGCAGCAGCAGCAGCAGATACTCTCAGCTCAGAGGTGGTAAGGAGGCTATAGCCAGAAAGGAACCCTTTCCTGGGGGCATCTGGCACTTACTGGCCACTCAACTGCTCATAGGCAGTTGTGGGTCACAGTGCCAGGATGGAGAGAACTTGGCTACAAGGGAGAAGGGGACCTTCCTAGTCACAGTTCCAGGGCCAAGAGGAACACTAACACTGACAGTGTCCAGGGAGCAGGGGCCTCTCCTGAGTAAAGACAAGAGCAGAGACCAGGTGAGCAGTGACCACACTCTCCCAGGATCACAACCACCTTGGAAGCACTGACAACTTGAGGACCTCCAGATGCTATGACTGGCATATGATTATGATAGAGTACTACTGTGCTATAAGAAATGATGAGGGGAGTGATTTCAGAAAAACACAGAAAGACCTATATGAACTGATGCAAGATGAAGTGAGTACCAGAAGATCATTGTGCATAGTAACAGCAACGTTACAATGATGATCAACTGAGAAAGACTTGTTTATGCTGATCAATACAATGATCCAAGAAAACTCCAAAGGACTCATGATGAAAAAACGGCATCCAAATCTAGAGAGAGAACTGATGAACTCTGAGCTCAAAATGAAACATGATTTCCTTTCTTTCTTTTTTATTTTTTGACATGGCTAATATGAAAATGTGTTTTACATGATTTCACATGTATAATTGATATCATATTATTTGCCTTTTCAGTGGAGAAGGGAATGATGGGAAGGAGGGAGGAAATCTGTAACTCACAATTGAAAAAGAAAAGAATGTAAAAATAAATAATAAATTTCTAAAAAGAAAAAAAAACGCCTTGTAAAGTGGGGATAATAATAGCACATACTTTTCACTTTCCACTACTACTTTCCAGGGTTGCTGTAAGAATGAAAATGAGGTAATATCTGTGCAGTACTTAGCACAGTTCCTGGGACACAGTATGTGCTATATAAATACTATTTAGTGCTATCATTATTATCGCATATACTTTAGGAAGATCACTTTGGCAGATGAATGTAGGATAGATTGAAGTGTGAAGAGACTTGACAAAGGAAGACCAACCAGAAAACTACCGCAAAACAGTCCGGGCATAGGGTGATAATGGCGTTGGTGGTGTTGTGTGTAGAGAGAAAGGGACAAATAAGACAGATGTTGCGATAGTATTAATGACAAGACTTGGCAACAGATCAGACATTGGGGATAAAAGAGAGTGAATAGTGGAGGATGATAACAAGATTTAGAGCCTGGGTGACTATGAGGATAGCGGCACCCTGGACAATAATAGGAAAGTTGGGAAAAGACAATGAATTCTATAGAAAAAGGGATTATTATTAGGATGACTCTCTTTGGTACAGGTAATTCTGCTAATTAATTATGGAACACCCTTTACCAAGAAGTCCCCAACTCCTCTTCATAGTCAGGACAGCAAATGCCATAGCTGGCAGCTCTTAGGATTTTTCCTTCCTTCTTCCTGAATGGATCAATAAGGAGAAAAAAACGACAAAGAAATAAACATTGAGGAAGACACAGTAGGCTACTTATAATCACCCCTGTTTCAGTCTTTCCCTAATGAGGAGAGAGTTTACAGGTTACCATAGCAACCAACATTCCCCAGTGCTTCACTCTATTTGAGCATTCATTATAGAATGATCTACAATTATAAGATTTAGGGTTCAAAGGAACCTTCTAAACAGACCTAGAAGGGACTTTAGAGTACACTTAGTTCAACTGTCAGAGACTGAACACACAGAGTGAATTGTCCAGGGTCACATGACTTATAATTATCTGAGTGAGGATTTGACCCCTGATACTTTTGATTCCAAGTCTGTCGTTTCATTCATTCTACTATGTTTTTGCTCTTTTATCTACTACAATCCGTTATATTTTACTGTGGAAACTGAGACACTATGACCTGGGGAAAGTGAGGCAGTATGGCATGAAGGATTTGGAGTCAGCAGACCTGGATTTCCATCTTATGTGGCATTGGACAAGTATCTTAATTTTTTTGATCCTCTGTTTCTTCATCTTTAAAATGAAGGTATTTGCTTAAATGATCTCCAGGGTTCTGTGTGTTTCCAAAAGGCATGATACTATGATCTCTCTAAAGCCGCAGTTCCTTCATCTGAAAATAAGAATAATAATGCTTATACTACCCACCTCACACTGCTACAAGGAGAATGATTCATATACTTTAGGAGCCACAGAATGAAATAGATGTTCATGATATTTTGAACATAAAAGTTGTAAAACAGTTTTAAGGAGAAGGAAGCGCTTAATGATGTGCTTCAGGAGGGAGTAGATTCTCCATCATTAGACATTCTTAGGTAGAGACAAGATGATGACTGTTTGGATGCTGTAGGGGGATTCCCCTTCAGATAGGGCTTAGAATAACAACAGCTACAAAAAGCATTTATATTGTGCTTCAAGGTAAGGCTGCAAAGCACCTGATGTATGCTGTCTTCTTTGCTCTTCTCTGTAGCCTTGTGAGATAGGACTTGTTATTATTCTCATGTTACATGTGAGGAAACTAAGACTGAATGAAGTTATGGTGTGTGGTGTGTTCGTACTTCATTGCTGAAGAAGACCGTGCCATCAGAGAAATGATGACATGACTTGCACTTGAGTGAGGGAGGGCTGTGCAGGTCACCAGCCTCACTTCTCCTCCAGAGCCATCTGAATCCAATGATCAGATATTCATCAGGATGACTGGAGTTGACCCAGGATGAGGCAGTTGGGGTTAAGTGACTTGCTCAAGGTCACACAGCTAGTGAGTGTCAAGTGTCTGAGGTGAGATTTGAACTCAGGTCCTCCTGACTCCTGCGCTGGTGCTCTATCCACTGCACCACCTAGCTGCCCTGAAAGAAGTTATGTGACTTGCCCAAAGTCACACAGTTAGTGTCTGAGGGGACAGGTTGAGGTTAAGTCTTCTTGACTTAGTGAAAAGCTGCCTTGGTGACGTCCACCCCTTCCATCTCTGGGATTTTGTTACTCTGTGAAGTGCTGTGAACTCTTAGAACAATCCTTGAGGACTTGTCATTCCTACCAGGGGCCAAGGCTAAGGCCAAGGCCCAAGTCTTCCTGGGGCTAGAATTCTGCTAGAGAGCCAGCTCTGAGAGAAAATATAACTGCTCAGCTCATCCTACTCTCTTTAAAATATTCATGTAAGCATAGCCTAAGGCCATAGAAGAACATAATAAGATTAGACTTTCTGTAAGTTTCTTGATCTCTGGAGACAGAGAAAGTCAGGAATATCAGTATATCAGCTCCTTCCCAGCAACGCCCTTTATCTGTGGGCTCTAGGGCCTTTGTCAACCATAAAAAACCTGGTATGAAAGAAATATTAATTATTCAGATGAACACTAACGTTCAAACAGCATAATTATAATCCTGGTACCCATAAGGAAGAGTAAGGGTAAAGGATAGGACTTCGGGAGTGGGAGGCTGCTCTGTGACTCAGGCACACATGGCTGCTCTCCTTGAGTCTTCATAATATACCCTTCCAGGAGCACAGCTAATGAGGACTTGTATGTGGTGGTGTACCCACATGGGTCACAAAGCCTTTTACCTATTTGCTATAGTGCTCTAGATGTGTGTGTGTGTGTGTGTGCGCGCGCATGTATGTGCATGTGTGTGTGTGTAGGTGGTGATGTTTATTTGCTTGTGGGTCAATCCCATGAATGATTGACTCAAGAACTCATTTTTTTCAGAGACTACCTTTTGGAAGGCAGCAAGGGATAGGGTAAAGAGTATTGAACTAGGAGTCAAGAGATCTAGGTTTAAGACTTTACTGTACTTTGAACCAGTCAGATAGAAGTTCTGTGGGCAAGTCTCTTACTCAATTTGACTATACATCAACATCTGTAAAATGGTGGTACTGAGACTAACAGCATCTGTTTTTACCAGGTTGTTGTGAGGAAAGTGCTTTGAGGACCTCACAATTCTATATAAATATGAGCCATTTAGATGATGTTGATCCTATATTGAGAGAGACCATAGAATATAGGACAAAGAATGACAGGGTTGGAAGGGACCTTAGGACATAGTGCATAGAATATAAGAACAGGAGAGGCCTTAGAAAATTAGAAACTCGGGGGGTGAAGCCAAGATGGCAGAGTAGAAAGATACATATACTCTAGCTCTTCCCCCACAACCCATAAAATACTTGTAAAGAATGACTCTCAACAAATTCAAGATCAGCAGAAGTCACAGAACAACAGAGGGGAGATGATTTATTTCTTTCTTTTCATGACATGCAGTCAGACAAGAGAGAGAGAGAGTGAGCATAGGGTGTGTTGAATAGGAAGGGATCATATTTAAAAATTAAAATTAAGGGGTGAGAGGAATATATTGGAAGGTGAAAAGGAGAAATGGAATAGGGCAAATTATCTCTCATGAAAGAGACAAGAAAAAGTCTTTTCAATGGAGGGAAAAAGCGGGGGGGAGAGAGGGAAAAAGTGAAGCTTACTCTCATCACATATGGCTCAAGAAAGGAATAACAGGCACGCTCAATTTGGTATGAATACCTATCTTACACTACAGGAAAGTAGGGGAGAAGGAAATAAGCAAGGTTGGCGGGGGGATGATGGGAGGGAGGGCAAATGGGAGGAGGGAGTAATTAGAAGTAAACACTCTTGGGGAGAGACAACGTCAAAAGGGAGAACAGAAGAAATGAGGGGCAGAATAGGATGAAGGCAAATATAGTTAGTCTTACACAACATGAGTATTATGGAAGTCATTTGCAAAACTTCACATACATAGTCTATATTGAATTGCTATCTCAGTGGAGATGGGTGGAGAGGGAGGAAGGAAGAGAAGTTGCAACTTAAAGTTTTAGGAACAAATGTTGAGTATTGTTCCTGCATACAACTGAGAAATGAGAAATACAGGTAATAGGGTATAGAAATTTATCTTGCCCTGCAGGGCAAAAGAGAAGATGTGAATAAGGGAAGGGAGTGATGTTAGAAGGGAGGGCAGATTGGTGGAAGGGGTAATCAGAATGCTCAATGTTTTGAAGGGAGAGGGGAGAGATGGGGAGAAAATTTGGAACTCAAAGTTTTGTGGAAATTAATGTTGAAAACTTAAAATAAATTAATTAATACTTTTTTGAAAAAGAAAATTAGAAACTCCAAAATTGATTATAAGAGTGTCTATTTGTGAGCTCTCAGGAAGAGAAGAGGAGGCAAATAGCATGATATAATACAGAAGACCTAGATTTTGAGTCCAGGGACCCTGCATGATTTTGATATGTCATGTTAGATGAACCTTTAAGACAGAGATTCTTCATCTAGGAACTGCTTCTTGCCATTTAAATAACCTTGAGCAAGTCACTCCAAAGAACTTAGTCTCAATTTCTTTTTCTCTAAATTGAGGAGAGGTAGACTAGATCGCTGCTTCTTGAAGAGAATCTGGGGGCTCCTGGGAGTCCCTGAGACCATTTTAGGGGATCAGTGAGCTCATAACTATTTTCATAATAGTAAGGGGATGATTTAGTCTGCAGTACAGGAAATGCTGATAGATATAGCTCACAAAAAAAAAATATTCTTTAAGGGAGGCATCCTAAATTTTTATGAATGAAAAGGTCAGAGAAAAACTGGGATAGATTATCTCTACAAGGTCCCTTCTACTCAAATCCTGTGTTCCATCGTTTTTAAAGGGTTCTTTAAATCATGCCAGACTAACAGTATTTATATTTGTGATAAGGTGTCCAAGCAAGCATATCAGGAGACTTTTGTGGATAAAATATACCTGGATTTTGGCAAGGTGCTTGACGGTGGAGAGATGTAGGTTGCATGATAATGCAGTTAAGTGGATTTAGAATTAATTGATTGCCAAAAATATTGATTATTGAGTAGATGCCAGTCATTAGGGAGGTCTATCAGGCTGCCTAAGAGCTCTATCCTATTGTCTTCAACACTTATCAATGACTTACATGAATATGTATTAGTTAGGATCATCAAATTGCACATGAAACATTTTTAAGGGACTAGATAAAACCTTGGTGACAGAATTAGAATAAATCTTATTATAATAAACTTGAACAGTGGGCAGAAGCTAAAACATGTGAAATTTGTACTCCCAAACAGCACTGTGTCTGTACTTTCATTGATGTGGGCTTATCCTGTATAGTTCTTGTCCACCTCCTTCTATAAATTTGCCAAGGGAGACCATCTAATCATGTAGGAGTCTTTCTTATATTCTTGACATTGAATGGATACCAATGGAGGGCACAGTCTGTCCATTGGTTAACCTTAAATTTTACTAAGAAATTGATTCCTACCACCTGTCCCTCCTCCACTTATACATTTTTTAAAATACTGTATTCCTGTTAAATCTTCTGTATAAATCCTCCTCTATAATGCACTTCAGCTTACTCATGACCCACACTGGGGAGTGGGGTGGAGAGGTCCCTTCCCCTGCCACATCTATCACTCTTTGCATAGTCCTCTATTTTATTTCTTTCTTTTCATGACTTGCAGCTAGACAGCATTACCTGAAGAATCCCATAAAAAAAATGGACTTTATTTCAGGAAGAAATGGAGGGTCATTAAAAGAACTGTAAAATTTCCTGAAAGGCACTCTAGCCCATTCTCTTCTCCTCCCCTTTCAGTTCCAGGCTCAGTTTGTTATTTGGTTGCAATGTCCACTCAAGATAGATGCAGTGACAGATAAACTTTATGGTTTGCTAATCCAGCAGGATCTCATAGTTTATACTATAGGCATTTTTCATCCACTTGGTATTACAGATGGTTAGGCTAGGCTAGCCAAGAAATCCTTTTATTAAGGGGATTTGTTCTGTGAAGTTTGGATTCAGTCAAAGTGGTGCACTTGAGCACCAGGAAGACCATAGGTTCCCCACCCCTGGTAGACTTTTGAGGAATAATAGATTTCATACCAGAAGCTCTGTACTGTTTTGGGGTTTGATATAATTTAGAACACAAATGGAAACATACACAAACAGGAACATTAATACCTGACCCTCATCTATTGGGAAAGTCTTCAGTGATGGTAGTGAACATTTTTCACAGGCATCCATTCCCTATTCTGTGCCTAATAATCAGAGGCTGCTCAAAGTTATCACTGTTACATCATTTCTTGGAATCTTGCATGATTTTGATATTTCAAAAAAGAACCTTTAAAGACAGAGTTCTTAACCCAGGATCTGTGACCTTTTAAAAAAAATTACATTTTGTTAACTATTTTGATGTAACTTATTTCCTTTATAATCTCAATCTATTTTACTTTATGAATTGAAAAATATTCTGAGAAGAAAGAAAGGCAACAAGCATTTAACAAGAATGTGCTGGGTATTGCACTAAGCACTTTACAAATATTAGCTCATCTTATCTTTACAACAGCCCTGGGAGGTAGATGCTACTATCATCTTTACTTTACAGTTGAGTAAACTGAGGCAAATAGAAGCCATATGATTTAACCTGAGTTATGCAGTTAGTGAGTGTCTAAGGCTGGATTTGAACACAAACATTTGTGACTTCAGGTTCATCCTTTTAGCCATTTCCCTACCTACCTGCCTGAAAAGGGGTCCGTGGGTTTCATTAAATTGCCAAAGGGATCACCACACATGCATGCACGCACGCACACACACACACACACAATTAAGAACCTCACCCTTAAGATTTGAGTTCATTGTAGTGAATCAATTTTTTAAAAAATAGCCAACAAACTATAAACATAGTCAGGTCTTAAATTCTCTACATCCTTCGGTGAGTTGTGAGCTTGTAATAGGGGATCTGCTGTAGAATATCCTTTGTGAAGAGAAAAAGAGAGAGACAGAGAGAGACAGAGAGAGAGAGACAGAGAGAGAGACAGAGAGAGACAGAGAGACAGAGACAGAGAGAGACAGAGAGACAGAGAGAGAGAGAGAGAGAGAGAGAGAGAGAGAGAGAGAGAGAGAGAGAGAGAGAGAGAGATCAATTGTTAGAGCTGGAAGGGACAGTTATGAGGACACAGATACAGGACCAGAGGGATACTTAGAAGTCATCAAGTCCAGCTCTCTGATTTCACAGATAAGGACACAGATTAGGGGTGGGGTGGGAAGTTAAGTGACTTACCTGTGGTAGTAAGCAGTTGAGGTGGGATTTGAACCCAGATACTGATACTTCAGAACCTGGACACATCGAATCGTATCACCTGAAACCCTCTAGCATTCTCTAGTTTGTGGTGCAGCAGGGAGAGTCTGGGCAAACCATGTCCTGTCTTTGAGATGCAGTCTCTTCCTTTGCAAGAGAAGAGTTTTTAATTCTTGCATTGTGTACCCACCTGGGTACAATGCTGTAGAGGAAAGTGCTTGGTATAGCTTCAAGCTTCAGAAATTGGGGCTTTGCTTAGAGCTTGAGGTCACACCAAGCCAGGACTTGCCCTTGGGCCTCCTGACTCTTAGTCCCATGTCTTTTTTCACTGTACTCCATCACCTGGCCTGGATAATGTCAGTAAACCCATGCCTTCTCAGTGTCACTTCTGACATGTCAGGCTTGAAGCAAAATTATTTGAATAACTTTGATAAAAAGCTCTTTCCCTTTTGGTGCCTGTACTTTAGGGATCTTTGCTTCTAGGCACTCACTCCCTTCCCTGGTCCTTGAGACAGAAGACACTTGCTTAGGGGGATGGGGTCCTTTAGGGTGAGGGGAAGGCTGGGAAATGGGCCAGAGATTCTTATCTAGACACAAAAGCCAAGTGAATATCTTAACCATTTGTTTCTCCTTAAGTAATTCCATTTGCTCCCACATCTGCTTATTTAACCTTTCTGCTGTCCAGAAGAAACATCTCAGCTATTCTCTGGCAACAGGACTGACTGAAATGAAATTGAAATGTCAAGTGAACCAGCATCGGTTGCCCGCCCCCCCCCCCCCTTTAACCCTAACACACACATATTTTGGTGGTTGTGTGAATTCCCTTCACATTAGAAAATCTGAGAAACACTGTCTATCCTTCCACAGAAATCCACCAAACCACAGCAGAGAACATAGAATGTTGAAGAGTGAACAGGTTTGAGAAGATAGAAAATCACAGCATGAAAGGACCGTAAACCATAGAATGTTAGAGATGTCAGGCCCTTAGAACATGAATTGGCACAACTGGAAGAAAACTTAGAATGCAGAATGTCACAACTGGATGGGCTCTTAGAATGTAAAATATTGGTGCTATAAGGAAACTTAGAATGCAGAATGTCAGAGCTGAATGAGCCCGTAGAACACAAAATGTCAGTTCTAGAAGGGTTTGTAGATCACAGAATGATAGAGCAGGATGGTTTGTGGAACACAGAATATCACAACTGGATGGGCTGTCGATGCTATATTTCCTATCTTGAAAAGCAGAACGTCAGAGCTAAATGGACTGTTAGAACACAATATGTCAGTTCTAGAAGGGCCCTTAGAACATAGAATGATGGAGCTTAATGGATCTTTAGGACACAGAATGATGAGAGACCTTTGAACAAAGAAGTCAAACATAACTAGCCTTAGGACACTGAATGTCAATACTCAAAGAGACTTTAGAACATAGAATGTTTGAATTGTATGGACCTCTAACAAGGGTTACAACCTCTAACAAGGGTTGTTAGAGCTGAAAGAGATCCTGTTTGCTGTTGTTCTGTCATTTCAATTGTATCCGATTCTTTGTGACCCCTTTTGGGGTTTACTTGGCAAAGATAATGGAGTGATTTGCCATATCCTCCAGCTTATTTTACAGATGAGGAAATTGAAGCAAAAAGCATTAAGTGATTTGCCCAGGGTTACACAGCTAATAAGTGTCTGAGACCAGATTTGAACTCAGGATGATGAGTCTTTATAACTTCAGGTCTGGAGCTCTATCCATTGAGGCACCTGGCTGTCCTGTGATGTGGCCTGTTGACTGTTACAAATGAATATTACCTCTGAATATAGGATGTTAGAATTGGAATAGATCTCAGAGGATAAATGGCAGAGCTAGGGACAGAGGTTATTTTTGTTCTTGAAGATATCTTTGATGACATTTTTGTGTAGAAGCTGCTATTGGCAGCCTGTGATGGTCTTCTTAGAACCATCAAGTTGTCTCTCCCTCACTGTTTGGATCACTGGCAGTTGGGATCTTTTGGAGAGTCAGAAGTAATTTGAATTGATGCAGGATTAAATAGTACCAAAGAGAAAGGTCTTGGTCAAAAGCAGCTTGGGGTCATTGGAAATGCTAAGTCATTTCCCTCCAGCTTGATCTTTTTCTCCTGCTCAATACTAGCTCCAGTTCACTATCCTTTTGTGACCTTTTATAATCAACCTTTAACTGATCAATCAACAGACATTGATTGAGCACTTATTTTACGCACCCAAAGCTGGGCTCTCAGAAAGCTTATATTCTATGAAATCCTAGTGATTAGAGTGCCTCGAGCAGAACAAGACTCTTAGCTTGGCATTCCAAGCTCATCGCCATCTTGCCCCACCTTACTTTTCTAATTTTGTCTTATATTAGTCCCCTCTGTGTGTGCTTGGCTCTAGCCAATGTAATACATGTTTAGAGACTCAGGAAGTACCCTGGTCTTATCAGTAACACATTTGTAAGTCAGACTTGGGGTGGGTGACTCCTGGAAATGGCTAATCTCACCCTTTGAAATTAAAGGTAATAATAATTGTCAACCACAGAATGGGTGAATATTTTCTGAATGTGCCTCCTGCTGAAGCTGCGCACTGCCTGGAAGGGGAGCCATAGAAAGATTTGGCAGGGGGCAATGCTGGAGGGTGGTGGTAGAGGCAGTAGGGAGATGTCACCTACTGGGAAGATGACATGGCTAGCTTATTCATGATGGATTGGAGAGGGGAAAGATTGGAGGAAAAGGGGTTTTATATCAGTAAAGGTATTTACCCCCAAATTAAGAGGATATTATGATTATATAGGTGAGAAGAGATAAGAGTTCAGATTAGGGTTATGGCGGTGGGAATTAGAAAGGAGGAAATGGGTGGGAGAGCTATTGAGGTGTGAGAATTGAAAAGACTTGGCAAACGATTACATTGGGGGTGGGGATGGTGACAGAAATGGGAAAATTCAAGATGACTCCAAGACTTCCAGTCCTGGTTTTTGGGCGAATTGGCGTGCTGTCCCTCATTTATGGAGGTTATATTTTGAGACTGTGCTTTGCAGGAGAAAATTGGAAGGCCTTGACTTGAATCCCTGGATATGACCTTGGGCTATTTGAATTTAAGCTCTCTTTTCATTATTTGCCCAAAGGTTATTATAAGGAGATGCCTTTTGGATGTCAGAACTCTAAAGAAAAGTGAGATCTTCCAACCAAGTTCACCATGATTCAAAATCCAGTGCAAAGACTCCACTGCCTGCGTCTAGAACTGAAAGGTCCAATGAAACAGATCCCAAACCCAAGATTCTTGGGTTCTTGAGGCCTAAGGGTTTGTATGTGGGGGAAAGTAGCCTTTCTCCCCATGCCCACTTTAGTGCCAAGTGTCCATGCTGAAGGTGAACAAACTTTTCCCCGTAAACACAGCTGGAAAGAGAGTGAGATTGATTCTGTAGGGTGGTTTTAAAAATGTAGCCTGTTCCAACTGTGTAGCTAATAGAAAGAAGTTCCTATGTATTTGCAAGGTGACCAGGGAATATCTTCTCCAGGAAGTAGGTCTCTGCTGTCTCCCACATGCTTATCTCCATCTTAGCTGATCTAGACATGTTCAAAGCCTGGCTACATTATATACACATACACATTAATACATATTATACATATGTATATAAATATTTGTATTTTCATGTAATTGTTTATTCTTTTTATTTCTATGCTATATGTAGTTTATATATTAGAAAGTGAGCTCCTTGCAAGTGAGAATTGTTTAATTTTTTGTACTTGTATTCTCAGCATCTGGCACATAATCACTTAAAAATATTTGTTGAGGGGCAGCTAGGTACAACATTAGCCCTGGAGACAAGAAGACGAGTTCAAATCCAGCCTCAAACATTACTAGTTGTGTGTCTCTGGGCAAGTCAACTCCAACTGTCTCAAAAAAAAAAAAAGTCTTGCTAACTGATTGGTTAACTAGGGGCCAAGAGGCCTGGGATCCATTCTTAGCTCTGGCACTCCCCAGCCCTATGAGCTTAGATCAGTCACTTCCCTGCTCTGACTGAGTCTCTGGTTCCTCACCTGTCCAATGAATATGAGCAAATCTGCCGACACTCTCTACTAGATGTGAGTCAGGAGGCTTATCCCCTTGAGCTTTCACTGAGATGGAGGACATGGAATGGTTGTGAAGAAGGGTTATTGAGATGTACAGGAGTGTTTCTGGGTCTCAGGATCCCTTTACAGTCTTAAAAATTATTGAAGACTCCAAAGAGTTTTTATTCATGTGGGTTGTATCTATCAATATTTACTATAACAGAAATTAAAACTGATCATTTAAAAAAATTATTTATTCCTTTTAGCCATTAAAAAACTCATTATGTGTTAACATAAATGACGTATTTTATGAAAAATAACTACACTTTTCAAAATTTAGTGAGAAGAATGGCATTATTTTACAAGTTTTACAAACTTTACAAATCTCTTTAATTTCTCACCTAATAGAAAAGAGCTATATTCTCATATCTATTTTTACATTCAATAGTCTGTGACATGTTTTGGTTGAAGAATAAAATCTAATCTTTCACATAGATGTAGCTAAAAAAGGAAAAAGTATTTTAATGTGAATATAATGTTTTAGTATTATTTTAAAATACTTTTGACCTTGAGGACATCCTGAAAGGGTCTCAGGGACCCCCAAGAGTTCTTTGGCCATTCTTTAAGAACCACTGTTGTAGTAAAATAGTTAATGGAATTGTATTTAGTTTCCAGATCCATGACTCTGGACTATGAAAAAGCCCTATTTACCTCTATGAGCCTCAGTTTGCACATCAGTAAAATAAGCATAAATAATATATACCTTGCCTAACTCGTATAGATGTTAGAGGCAGCGAAGGAAGGGCAGTGCTATGTAATCCTTAAAGAAGGATAAGAAAAAATAGTCATTGGTAATGAAAGTACTACAGAAATGTGGTTTCTTACTATCAACAGGAAAAACAATAGATGAGCATTAGCATATAAAAGCATGTATTGTTTTCTTTTGTTTTTCAAAGAAGAATTGAAACTCCTTGTCATTTGAGGCCCTCCAAAATCAGGCCTCACCTTCCCTATTGCATAGTGCCAATAGTGCCGACTCTGGAATCAGAGGACCTGGGTTTGACCCTCTCTGTGCGACCTTTGGCAATTTGCTTAACTTTGCTGTGCCTCAGTTTCTCCATATGTAAAGCAAAAGAGTTGGACCAGATGACCTCTACAGTTCCTGCCCCCTCTATAGACCCATGATACTCATACAGCTGCCTGCTGTATGCATAAAGTCCCTCAAATGGTACCTTGTTTTATTTTTAAGTGGTTTGAGATATACATATATATGTATATGTATGTATATACACATATACATATGTACACATGTATACACATACATACATATGTGTGTAGATAAACATATAGTTATATGTACTATCTTCCCAAATAGACAATCCCAACATGAGGGTGAGGAAGTGGTCTTACTCCTCTTTGAAAACCAGTGTAGCAACATGCTAGATGCTATGAAAGGCACAT
The DNA here is from genome assembly GCA_023548195.1 of Bettongia penicillata ogilbyi. NCBI lineage: Eukaryota > Metazoa > Chordata > Mammalia > Diprotodontia > Potoroidae > Bettongia > Bettongia penicillata. Next base: position 12,862,341 of record JAJHZJ010000177.1, read on the forward strand.
TCAGTCAAGAATTTAGCCTCTTTTTCAAAGCTGTGCAGAATGTTTTCTCATTAATTCATTTCGTTAATTAATGTAAATTGATTAATTAATTAATATTAATTAATTAATTCATTGATTTATTCATTCATTTATCCCAGATCTGGTGCTTTCTAGTTGTGTGACCTTGGACAAGTCAGTTCCCTTCATGTGATGATTGAGTATAGTGGAAAGAGTGCTAGATATGGAGGCCTTCGAGTCTGGTCTCCAACCTTGCCTTGGCTCCTTACTAATTAGGTGACCTCTTTGAGCCTTAGATTCTTCCTCTTGAAAAAGAGGGTGTTCATCCAGAGTATCACTAAGGTCCCTTACAGTTCTAAATCAATGATATCATGTGTACATTTTGTAAACTTTGAAGTTCTCTTTATTATGATTTCTCATTTTATGTCAATTCAATTGAACAAGTATTTATTTAGTGCTGTATGAGGCACCATGTTGAGTGATGGAGAGAGAAAAAAGTGACAGGTTTTTGCCCTTTTCTTAAGAAGCTCACATTCTACCAAAGTTAATACAGCCTGTATTTAGAAAAAAAAATGTGATAGGAGGAGAACGCATAAAAGACAGAAGAAATGTGCAAATAAAATTATATTTGGGGAAATTTGAGGAGTGACAGAATACTTTCAACTGAGGACACCATGAAAGCCTTTGTAGAGGAAACAATAGCTGATTAGAGTCTTGAAGGAAGAAGATTCTGAAAGGTAAGGATGAAGAGGAGGGGCATTCCAGGCACAGGGGACAGCCCTGGTAGGTTCTCAGAAGAAAGAGATTATTTTGTTCTTAAAGGGAGTAACATGAGAGGAGGCTGGAAAGTTAGACTGGAGTCAGAGGCCTTAAATTCTAAGCTAAGAATTTTGCATTTTATTTTATTGCTACTAGGGAATCACTGAAGGCTTTTGGGCAGGGTATTGACATGCTTTAGGATTATTATTCCAGAAGCCATATGGAGGATGAACTGGGGAAGGGAAGAGGTTGGAGTTAAGGCGACCCTGGGCACGTCATGCAAATTCTCTGCTCTTAGGTCTTTCCTCTATCAAGTGAAGGGATTTACAATCCATTGAACCCTAACTAAAATATATTCAGTGAAGACAAATCCAGTGTAAGAATACTCTAGCATTTTTTACAGAAAAAGGAGAAATGTCTGATGATAGTGTGTGTGTGTGTGTATGTGTGTGTGTGTGTGTGTGTTGAGGTAAGCTCTTGAAGGACAGTGGAAAGCCTTGTGTCAAGGACACTAGTGATCTTCCTTAGCAAGGATAAGGCTCCCCTCATCCTATCAATGCAGAAGAAAGTAGTACAGGATGGTTTATGTCTCCCTTGGCATTGACCAGTTAATGTACTGAGTTTGAAGGCCCTGGGGGATGCTGGGAAACTGTTACTTGATCATTCCACAGAAATAAAGGTCTTGCAAGAGTGTGGTCTGCTCAGCACCAGGCTATTGATAAGGGGAGGTGGAAGTGGGAGGGAGAAGGCAGGGTCCAGAAAGGCTGACCCTGGTCCACAGCACTTTGGCTGATGAGCTTTTGTTTTTTTTAAACTTTCCTTTGAAGCCTGTGCTTACCTCTCATCTCTGCATTGCTCAGATCAAATTTGCCACTCTCCCCAGAGTCTCTTGCCTTTAATCTTCTTAAGTTTTTTCCTGGCTTGTCTGTACAAAGCTTTATCTCTGACTCCCCAGCAAGAGAACCTTGGGAAGCTGCTAATGTGTCCTCTGAGGCCATAATGGCTGATTGATGGAAAGGAACGTGGAATCCAAAGGTGCTAATGGTCTTGCCTTTAAAAAAAAATTATTTTTCTTTTATTGACTCCAAGGCTGAAAGAGGATTTACTGGCTAATACCCAATTTATGTGCAGATGGATCTTCTGACAGATACATATTCCATGGGGAAAAGAGGACAAGAGAGGCCTTAAACATTGGCCCATCTTTAAATACAAATGATCTTTGTGTAGAGCAGGGGCTCTTAAATTAAGGCCTAACAATTTTTTTTCTTAGTATTCCAATATAATTTCTTTGCTTTGTAATTGTACATTTTTTTGCATATAAAAATATTATTCTTGAAAAGTTCGTGGACTTCTTCAGACTGCCAAAGGGGTTCATGATGCAAAAATGTGTAGAATTCTTTGAGTAGCATAGTGTAGAGTGGCAAGGCTCCTAGATTTTGAGGCAAGGAACCTGGGTTCAAATCCTAGCTCTGCTATCTATTGTGTGACCTTTGGAAAGTACCTTCTCTGGTCCTCAGTTTCCTAAGCTCTAACAGAAGGGGATTGATTTAGATGATCTCTAAAGTCCATTTGGGCCATGCTACTCTACTTTCCAAGGTCATATCTAGCTCCAAATCCTATGATTCCACCATCTTGTGATATAGACAGAGGGAAAGGCAGGAGTGTTAGAAAATGAGCAGAAACTCAACAGCACAAGAAAGGAAAGGAGGATTGATGGAGCTGCCATGTTCCTACTGTCTGATGCTTGGCATCTGTTTTCCAAGGATAGGAAATTGGGATTCAGCCTTGCTAGTATCATTCAGATAGGTTGCTCGAGGCTAGCCTGACCCTGGCCTTTTCTTTTTTACAGTTTTCCCTATTGCTCTTTTCTTTCCTAGCTCTAGTATGAAGAGTGCTGGAGCACAGCAGTCTCTAACCTCAAATCAAAAAAGATACTGGTGAATGCTCTCTCCAGCCCCTGCAAGGAAGCAGAAGCAGAAGGACTCTACATTGTAGACACTGTCACAGTCACAGTTCCTGATCTCGGCCAGCCATTCAGAATCATAGAAGCTCAGAAATGAAGCAGTCAGTCGATCAACAAGCAATTATTAAGCTTCTGCTATGTTCCAGGAACTGTGCTAGGCTCTGGGGGTACAAAGACAAAAAGAAAGAGTTCTTGGCCTTCAGAAGCTTCTATTGCATTGGGGAATGGAAACACACACAAGCATATATGTATATATGTATGTATGTATGTGTATATTATATGTATATTATATATGTATTTATACACATATATACATATATATCTCCATATATATGTGCCTATATATACATATATATAGGTATATGTGAAACATATACAATGTAATTTGGGAGAATGAAATAGCAGCTGTAATTGAGATGTTGGTGTTAGGAAATACCTCCTATAGAATCTTGCATTTGAGCTAAACTTTGAAGAAGGCTAGGGATTAGATGGCTGGGACTGAGGGCCTTTCAGGTCTGCGCACCATCATGGAGATTGGACATGTGGAGATGAGCAAGAAGACGGCTTTGGCTGAGATGTAAAGTACACAGCGGCTATTTGAAGGGGTTGTGTTTTTTCATGCTTTCTCAATGAGTAGGGAAGGAGGAAGTGGGAGGATGAGAATTCAGAAGGGAAACATGGAATTTAAAAACAAAATAAAAGAAGGGGATAATGTACAAGTTTAGAAAAGCAGATGGAACCAGGTTGTGAAAGACTTTAAGGCTGAATTAAAGGTATTAGAATAAAGGAATTAGATTAAAATAAAACGAAGGCATTAAAATTACCTGGAGGTAATAGGAGGTAACTGGTCCTTACTGAGCAGAGGAGTGGCATGGTTAAGAATCTTGCTTTAGCAGAAGATTCACTAGAAAGAACTTTAGAGGTACCCTCCCCCAACCAGTACCTGGAAGAAAAGAAGGAAAGAAGGAAGGATATAAACATTTATTAAGCTCCTACGTTGTGGCATTTGGCATGCCCCCTATGTGCCTAATAATGGCTACCGGAGTTCATATGAATATCTCCAATGAAAGGGGACTTACCATCTCAACAGCAGGACCTCAAGTCCACTCTGAGTAATTGCATCTTCCATTGACTGCCATATCTGGTGTCATTCGATGCTTCTTGTTCTGTTGATTCCTAAAGTATCCCCACTGGTTATTCTGGGGGTCATTGGCCAGTATTAACTTTCACTATTTGTTGAAATTCTAGTGGGGCAAGAGTTTTCCAGAGGAATCATCCATGGGCAGGGATTGGTGCCATCTTTATCCTATTCTGCCTCCAGGCTCTGTGGTGGCCTAGCCAACTCAAAATATGGAAAATATTCAGGTGGCAGAGGATGTGAGACAGGATGGGATCAAGTACATAGATGGAGTATATCTTAGAAAGGGGAAGGAAAGGGTGACTTTTTATGAGCCCAGGGGTCTGAACAAGAGGATGAGTTCATCCCTGAATGCTGCGTCTTGATGGCAATCATAATAGGAATCTTAGATGAGAAGTAAAAACCAAAGGCAGCTATCATCTTATCATCATTATGTCATATCATCATCACCACCATTATCATCACTACTATTATTGTTATTCATGGAAGAAAAATGAAACCCAGAGAGATTAGTTTACTTGCCCAAAGTAATCTAGGGAAGAAGTTGAGGAACTAGGACATGATCCCAGATCCTCCAAATTTAAACCCACAGTGCTTCAGAAGATGACACCATAGGGTTTGAGAGGACATGTTTTACATGTTTGTTCAATGGTTGAACAGTGAATGGATGTAGTTCTTTGCTTTTCATATGGAGTCATAGATTATCTAGAAGAATTAAAAATGTTCTACCTTTGCCATTTGGCCTGAATCACTTTATTTGATAATTGCCACCACCCATCCAGGCCTCGATGGCCAGACCAGGCAAAGCAGAAGAGACCCTAGAAGTCCTTCAGAACCCTGAAGTGAAGACATCATGACTTTGTACATTCAGGCCACAACACAACCTCTGCAGAGAGGTCTAGTCTCCTTCCTGACCCTATGTGAGTCCGGGTGCTGATCCAATCCTTGGAGCCAGGGCTTCCGGTGCAAACAATGTAGGAAGATAAGCCCTGTATGCTGGGCACCTCTTTGGCCTCTCTGGCCCTAGCTCTTTGTCTCAGCAGCAGAGAGAACAGAATTCTGCCAGCACCACCCTTCCTTACAGATATTTTATGGGGCTAGAGTGAGGGTAGTGACTTCAAATGGCAGTGGATTTGAAGTTTGAGGACATTATATTCTGGGATGCTGGCAAACCCAGAAACACTTGTTCTTTGAATATTACAGGGTGGGCATGAGGGACTAGATGCCCAAGATTATGAGAAAGCAAAAGAGACTAAGTTATAGTTACATACACACACATATGTGCACATACATACACACACATCTATCAGGACTCTGTTAAAGGAAAAAAAATACTAAGACGTGGTTTGGTGGGGTATAAACCATACTTGATCTGAGATGGTGGAGTTACAAGACCTCAGATAGGAAGATCTTCTAATTCTAGGATCAGTGTTCTTTCATTGAGCTGTAAGTCCTGGGTCTGAATCCTGGCCCTACTAAGTAAAAATTTTATTGCATATTTCAAGGCATTTTATTTCTCTGATCTCAGTTTTCCCACACATAAAATGGGGATGGCTTAGAGGATTTCCAGTATCCCTTATAATTCCAAACTCTATGTATGATGCTACAAACATGACTTATTCTGTTTGGCCCTAGAGGGTGGAACTAGAGCAACGGGAAAGTGATAAGGTCAATGGGGTACTGTTTCCTCCCTCCTCTACCTACCCAAATCCCATTCAAATGTCAAGGCTTAGTTGAAGTTCCATAAGTTTCAGAAAGACTTCCTTCACTCTCCCCAGTCCCATGGTAATCTCTTCCCTTCTGAGCACCTATTACCCTGATGATTGGAATCCCTCCCCCCAGGCAAATATGGTGTCCTGCTTTGGATTTTTAGGTCCCTTTTTATGTCTATATCCTTTGTATCTGTGGATCACCGATCACAGATCACATAGAAATGACCTCAAAAGTCATCAAGGTCTCCTCATTTCACATATGAAGAAACTGAGGCCCAAAGAAGCAAATCAATTTAAGGTCATAGATCTAGAGCTAGAAGAAAATTCAGAGGTCACTTGGTTCAACCCCCTCATTTTACAGATAAAGAAACTGAGGCCCCGAGAGGTTTTGACTTGCCTAAGGCCACATAGGTAGACCCAGAATTCAATCCTAGGTCCTCAGACAATTCCAACAGTCTTTGTCCAGTGCCAGTATTTATGGTACCCCTCCAGGTCTAGAAGGGCCTTGAGAACAAGGGTTCTTTCTTAAAATTAAGCTAATGTTTCTGTTGTAGCTGCTGTTAGTAAATAAACATTTTGCCTCTTCTTACATTGCTTTCTAATCCATGAATATGAGGCTAATTTCACCAACTAGACTGAGAACTCTCCAAAGGCAAGACATCAAGACTATATTTGCCTTCCTGGAATTCTCAACTATTCCTCCTAGTTCTGTCTTTAGAAGAAAGCAGAATAATCTAATTCAACTTCAACCTCATAGTTTGTTAGGTCTTTAAAGATAGCTTTACAATCTAGCTAGCGAATGTCCTTCATCTGTGTGCCCTATAGTAAAGTAAACCATTGAAATGGGCATACAATAGAAACTTAATAAATACTTTATGAATAGCAGACCCCAGATTGAAAGAGCTAGGACAGGGAGGAGGATAGAGCAGGATTGCTTCACAATTTTTCTTTCTTATGAATGAAGGAAAAGGCAATTATTAAGCACTTACCATGTGAACTGTGCTTTGAAAACTTTCTTATTCATATTGTGGAATTTTTTTTTACACTTCTTCACTCCTTATCATATCCAATAACTAAAGTAGATCAACCAAAGACTTTGCTCCTACATGCCAAAATTTACATGGCACTGACGGTGTTTATAATTTTATAGCATTAAAGAAATAGCCAACTTTAACACTTATTAGAAAGAATTGTTAAAACAGGAAGCTGCCATAAGATACTATCTTGGTTTCCCTACCTAACAATATCCCAGAATCTCCTTCTCCCCTCCTCATCCCATAAATTTGTGTCCCAGTATTTTTCAGTGTCTCACACTCTTTACCTTCACAAAGTGAATTTATCTTAAAAAGTTATTTGAGGAAACATTTTGTGCCATTTGTCTTGGAATTAAATAATGACCACTCATGGTTCGGCTTAAAGTACTCTATAATGCAGAATAGTTGAATATAGAATGTCAGAGAATGGCAGGCACTTAAAATATAGAAAAACAACACAAATAGGGAAAAAAACCCTTAAAGATCATTTGGTCTATTACACTTATTTTATAGATTGTTGTGTTCATCCTTCGTTTATGAAGTGGACATTAGAGAAACGATGACATGACTTGCACTTGACTTTGTTTTGAGTGATGGAGGGCTGTGCAAGGTCACCAGCCTCACTTTCTCCTTCTGAGCCACCTGGATCCAGTGACCAGATATTCATCAGGATGACTGGAGATGGCCCAGCATGCAATGGGAGACCTTGATCTTTTATGCTAAGGCTTTCTCAGGTACTCACTTAACGTGAGGTAATGCCCATTCAGTGAATAGGCCTCCTTAAAAAGTAGTCAGGGGGATGGCCCCTTTATCAGAAAAGAAAAAATAAACAGATATATCATACTGGGAGGACCAGGAGCCTCAAGGTTGTTGTTTCGAAGAGAAACTGTTGCTACTGACATTCACTCTAAGCCAGAAGAACCCCAAAACAGCCATTGAGTGGAGGTTGAACAAGGAACCATTTTTGTTCAATCCATGGGCTTCAGAGTATAGTCCATGGGCTTCAGAGTACACTGGGTCTAAGGTTTTAGGGAAAATGAAAGAAAGAAAGAAAAAGAAAGAAAGAAAGAAAGAGAGAGAGAAAGAGAGAGAGAGAGAGAGAGAGAGAGAGAGAGAGAGAGAGAGAGAGAGAGAGAGAGAGAGAGAGAGAGAGAAAGGAAGAAAGGAAGAAAGAAAGAAAAAGAAGAAAGGAAGGAAAGAAGGAAAAGAAAGAAATCTAACCAGTGTACCCCAAGTGGCCATCAAAAGTTACCTTCTTTTGGAGAAGAGAAGGAAAGGGAGAGGGCTAGGCTGAGAGAGAGGATGAACTGAGTTACCCAGCTAGTTGGGTTCCCATTTAGGTAGCTCGGTCTACTCACACAGGTTGTGTTCGTCCTTCGTTTTCAAAGAGGACCATGGTATCAGAGGAATGATGACATGACTTGCACTTGACCTTGTTTTGTGTTAGGGAGGAGTGTGCAAGGTCACCAGCTGCATTTTCTCCTCCTGAGCCATCTGGATCCAGTGACCAGATATTCATCATGAGTGGAGACAGCCCAGGATGCAATGGGCAACATTGGCCTTAGAGGTGGTTAACACCGATGATCAGAGAAGGGAAGTAACTTGCCCAAAGTCATATAGTTAGCAAGGGATTAGAGCCAGGTCTTCTGAATCCAAGTCCAGTAGTCTTCACTGCAGTAGATCTGATAAGGTGCTGAATAATCTACATGGGTGGCACCCTTATTCAATTCTTTGTGTTATGGCATAGCTGAAAGGTTGGGCTCTAAGCTCTGGGGGTGGAGAAGACTTCCTTCTTAGGCAGATGACCCTTGCATCTGTCTGCACCCCTAAGGTCCCTATTGCTCAGTGAAATTGTTCTTCTTCAGTCTCTACCCCTGCGAACCTCTCAGCACAGCACTTCTCTTCCGGGACCTATCTTCTTCCTCCAGCCAGAGATCATGGACAGATCTTTTAGGGGATGAGTTTTTTTTTTCTTTCCCAGAATAATTGATTCTGTGCTTAGGTTGTTGTCTGTATCACCACTGCCAATTCTTCCCTAGCTCCCAACACACACACACAGGCATAGATACACACACATACACACACACACACACACCCCTCTATATTTCTATTTTTCATATCAATTGTATTAGACTAGAAACATCAAATAGTTTATGAGATCTCTGACTGCAGGAACTGAATCTTATCTTTGTTATCCCCTATACTGCTGAGGACATGGCCTCCTGTAGGAGTTTAATCAATGTTTCATATCAGAAGGAGTAAAAAGAGTAGTGTTTGACCTCTAAAAAGACCAAAGGTAGAAATAGAGTATTCGAGCAGGGACTATGTTTTTATTGAAACTTGGTATCCTAAGATTGACCACAGTCATTCATTCATTGTTACTCAACAATTTCTTTTTGAGGAAGCTCAGGAGATAAAGGTCTGGGACTGGAGTCAGGAAGTCCAGAGTTCCAATCCAGCATCGGACACATACTAGCTATGTGACTTGGGCAAGTCACTTAACTTCTGTTTGCCTTAATCCAATGGAGAAGGAAGTGGCAAACCATTCCAGTATATTTGCCAAAACAACCCCCATGGAAAGTATGGTCATGAAGAGTTAGACGTGACTGGACAACAACAGTAATTTGTTTTTTGAATTTAAGTTGCTGAACTGAGGAACAGTCTGATAGAAAATGGGAAACCAGCATGAAATTCAGTGTAGGTGTTCAATGTCCAGTTTTTCTTTTCAGTCATGTCTGATTCTTCATGACCCCATTTATTTATTTGAGGCAGTTGGGGAGTCAGGATTAAGTGACTTGTCCATTTGAACTCATTTGAATTCCTGACTCAAGGGTGAGAGCTCTATCCATTGCCCCACCTAGCTGCCCCATTTGAGGTTTCCTTGGCAAAGATACCGAGTTGTTTGCCCTTTCCTTCTCCAGCTCTTTTCACAGACAAGGAAACTGAGGGTTAAGTGACTTGCCCAAGGTCACATAGCTAGGAAATGTCTGAGACCAGATTTGACCTCAGGAAGAGGAATCTTCCTGACTCCAGGGTCTGTGCTCTGTACACTGCACAACCTAACTGCCCTCAGTGTAGTGCTCATCTCTAGCCCAGCCTATATCATCTTTACTCGTTGTCATCATGTGCTGTGTCCTTAGCACCCTTTTGCTACGGAGGATGAAATTAGGAGAAGTGGATGGAAGGTGCAGGGAAGTACATTTTGGCTAAACAAAAGGAGACCTTCTAATGAATAGATTTACCCAATAATGGAATAAACTCCCTCCTGAGAAACTGAACTTCCAGTCACTGGATGTGTGCAAACCAAAGTTGAATGACCACTTGTTGAATATATTGTCCTGCGCTGGGCAGGGGGCCTCTTGTTCAAGTCTTAGTAGTACCACCACCTAAGAGATGCAGGAAATGAGGCCCACAGATAGATGGGTACTTTCTCAGTCACATAATATGTAGCCAGCTCTGTAGGCCTCATTTCCTGCATCTCTAACGTTAGGAAGCTGGACCAAATGATTGTTAAGGCACCATCTCTGGGAGTCTGTGATACTAAATGACTTCTGAAGTCACACAGTAAGAAAGAAGCTGAATCAGGCTTCAAACTCACACCTCTGGCTTCCACAGTCAACATTCCCCATCTACCACAGCACCTTGCCCTTCCTACCAAGGAATGGGATTCCTCATTGGCAAAATGGCAAAAGATCATTATTGCCCTACTTTTCAGGGTTGTTACGAGGAAAGCTACTTTCTAAGCATTAAAGTGCTACAAAAATGGGGGCTGTTATGTTGTTATCACCTGTAAAATGAAGAGGTTGGATGGATCATCTGGAGCCTTTCTCTGTTTGAACATTCTGTCCTCCTCATCAGTTCTGAGCTGTGTCAGCTGGATGACCAATGAGCAAGGGCAGTCAGTGCCCATATGTCTGTGTACAGAATCCTTACATGGGAAAAACAGAGAGCCTGACACTGATCGGTTCTGCTCCTGTATGCCACATTAAGAATGATGTCACTGACAGTAGAGTGAGGATAGTCTTGATGTGGTCCTATATCTCTCTCTGTTTTACAGGCCGTCATTTCTGTCCCAGTCTAATTCAGATCCCGTGCGTTGTAAGTCCAGTCAAGCCTATAAATGTGAATATTCACACTGTCAAGCCCGAGACTTGGTGAACTGGATACTGTGACTCATTTTTTCTCCTTAGGCAATGCCTTGGCCTCCTCTCCCAGCATTTTGAGTACTTGTTTGTCTCATTCCCATTCCTGATTTCTTATTTATTTGGTTTGCTTTGGCTATGGCTCTATTTGTAGGTTTTTTTATTATGTGTGAATCAAAAGAAATGTTCCCAGAAGCACGCATCAAATTCTTATATCCAAACTGGGACAAGTCTTTGAGTTTCATTTTCTCTGGGTACATATATGGTCCCCAATCTTTGTGTAACTAATTGTAGCCAGGAGTTTGAGTCCTTCACCCTCAGAAAATTTGCATTTATTTATTTTTTTCCCCTAGTCTCCTAGGGCCTAGACTTTAGAATAATTATGAAGTATGGAATTTTGTCTTTGGGGTCCCTGACATTTACTTTCTCTACCTGGCTGCTTTCTTGAAGGCAGTGTGATATAGTGGAAAGAGTAGTGGACTTGGAATGGCAAGATCTTGGGTTCAAATTCTGGCTCTCATACTTGTTAGCTCTATGACTCTAGAAAGTCACAACCTCTATGCTTCTATTTCCTAGGTTGTAAAACGGAGATAATGATCCTGGAACTACTTCTCACACAGGGCTATTATGGAGAAAGTACTTGGTAAATCTGAAAACATTACTTCCAGTCCCTTATCTCTGATCCTATAGAAATGGGAGTGCATCCCTTCCCCTCTGTTAAGGTCATTTGTCTGCTGTGTTCCTGTCTCCCAACTCTGCTCTCTGGAATTGCCTCTGAGCTATTTCCTCTCATGAGTTCATGTCATCTCCTGGCTCCCTTTGCTCTTTTCAGTGTGAGCTTTTCCTGAAAAGGAGGAGAGGTTCTGGCCCCTAGGGAAGGGATGTGAGACAAGAAATCTCCCCAATCCCCTGGAAACAAAGCACGTTGGATATGTGCTTATAGACTCTTAGAACTTGAAGGAACCTGTGGTGATAAGAACTGACTTACTTATTGGGATAAGGATATTATGGCAATATTGTTCCATAGAACTTTCATTTGTAGAGGGTCACAATAGCATATTCTGTAGTATCCCTCTTCAAATGAAGCTAGCCTTCAACATCCAAAGGTGATAAAGAGTTTAGATAAGGAAATACAGGCATTCTCTGTTGCCATATCTCTCAGTTTGGCCTGGCCAATAATGGATGTGTAAGGGTAGACTCATAGAAGAACTCAAGGTCTGGAGGGTATGAAGGCCAAGTTCCAGAAGAACTTGGCATGGGTTTAAGGTATAGCTGCCCCACAATCTCACTTCATGATTTTGGGCCACACAAGTTAACCTCTCACATGAGAGGGTTGGATTTGATCATCTCCCATGTTCTCTCCCAAACCTAACATTCCAATACTCCATGAGGATATTGGCCTGCTTTGCATAGTTGGAAGACCTACCTGCCCTTGGGGAAAAGAATCGAGCTAGGAGGACTGACATCAGGTGAGCAGCCTGAAAGAGATAACGGGATAAAGTGAAGAAAACAGGCAGCTACTATTTTGGTGACTTCAAAATGAGATATGGTGGCCATGAGAACTAGGAAAACCAGTTTCTGTTAAGAGAGGAATAGTGCTCAGCATCGAGGAGATGGTAATCCCACAGTGTTCTGCTCTGGTTAGACACCAGCTCCAGGATATTTTGTTCATATCATGGTCACCACTCTTTAAGGAAGACATTGATTGACTAGAAGAGTGTCCAGAGAAAGGCAACTAGAATGAAAGTCCAGAAAGAATTTCACTCTGGAAGTTTCTCACTTTTTGAAGGATGAAATTATCATTAAGTCAAAACAGTTATAAACTGCTCTGTTTTGGACAGAGAAAGCTCTGGCAGGTGCCTAAATAATTGAAGTCCTCTATCATTATTTTATTACGTTTCTGTTCCTGGCTTGTGATCAGTTCCTGAATCCCTTATCTATTTTCTCCTCCTTTCCAACTGGTCTGAAGTAAATTCTGATGATAATAATCATTTTTGTTTATGCCTCTTTGACCTGTACCCAAATGCTCTTGACAATGATTTCCTTCTCTCAAGCTGGATGTTTTCACATAAGTATATTTGCTTACCATATAATGCTCGCTCAGCCTCTTTTGTTTATTTAATAAGCCCTACCATTTCATATATATATTTTCATATACATATTCACATACACATGTGTAAGTATATGTGCATATACACACATACAGATGGTATCTATACATATGTAAGTGTGTATATTAGCCACAGGACCATCCAAGTCTAAGTGATATTTATGAGTATTACAGGTATCAAGCAGGGTCTCCATACCTATTGACAGCAGGAGGAACAAAAGTATGGCAGGGGGAAGGAGGAGGAAATGATGACTTCATCTTACAAGAGTGAAGCCTGCAAGGTATAGGCCAGTGACACTGGAATTAGTTCCTAGAAAAATTCTAAAATATATTATTAAAAGGAGGTTAGTGAATATCTAGAAAAAGAATGATCACCAAGATCCATCATAGCTTGATCCACATGCGAGACTAACCTGATTTTCTTTTTTGACAGGCATATTAGATAGATACATCATGGAGATGCTGTTTATATAACTTATTTAGATTTTAGTAAAGCATTTGACAAAGTCTCTGATGTTTTTCTTGTGAACAACATGGAAAAAGTATGGTAGATAATGCTACAGTTAGGTAAATTTGGAACTGGTTGTATTTCTGAATACAAGGAATAGTGATTAATAGTTTGATACTACTTGGGAAGAAAGCCTCTGGGTTAGTGGTTCAGAGATGGATGCTTGGTTTTGTGCCTTGTTTTGTCCCTTATTTGGATAAAGACGTAGACTTTGTATTTATCAGATTTACAGATTACAGAAAACCATGATGGATAGCTGTTATAATGGAATGGCAGATTCAGGATGAAAATATCTGGATAGACTAGAATATTATGCTGAGTCCAATAAGATGAAGTTTAATAGAAAAAAGACAAAGTTCTATATCTGAGTTAAAAAAAAAAACCAATTTCCTAAGTATAAGATAATGATAGTGTGAATAAATAGAAGTTCATTTGAAAAATTATCTGGGTGGCAAACTCAACATAAATCAGCAATTTGATGGGAGAACCCCATTAATGGCATCTTTGGCCTAGAGGGATAGTGTCCAAAATGAAGGCAGTGATACTTCCATTGTATTTGGTACTATCTGTTCTGCCACATGTGGAGGGTTGTGTTTAATTCTTGTGCCACATTTTAGGAATGACAAACTCTACAGCATCAGAGGGTGACAAGTAGGATGGTGAAGGACTTTGAGATCATGCCATATGAGGATCAGTTGACATAAGTAGAGATCTTTAGACTGGAGAAGGTAAGACTTAACCCTCTTCAAGTTTTTTAAAGACTTTCATGAGCAAGTCTACTGGGCACATGCTTAATATAGTTACTAAGTTAACCATCATAGACCCATTAAGAGAGAGTTGAAAGACACCTCATGTCCAGCTCATCTAAAAGTCTCATTTTCCCACAGAGGGGAAGGAGCTTGCCTAAAATGGCAGACAAAATTCTGAGTTGGTGGAGTCAGAACGCAAAGCTTTCATTCCATCCTGTTCCCTCCAGCTTTCATTCACATTCCATCCGTGTGAATATAATGTGAACTTCTCAATCTGGATACTCTTGTATTTAACTTTGATGGGTGAAGCTCACCAAGTCCATGTTCTAGGACGTCAGACTTCACAGGATCATACAGGATTGAAGATTTAGAGCCAGAAATGACCTTTGGGATCACTGAGTCCCCTCCATCCCTTCTCATTTTACAGATGAGAAAATTGAATCTCAAAGATGTGAAGTGATTTAACTCAGACTCAGAGCCTAATATCATTTATGGTACTCTCTGGCAGAGATGTGGAGACCTAATCTTACACACACACCCACACACACACCCACACTCAATCCCAGTGTCGCAGAGCCTGGACTAGAAATGAGGTCCTTTGACTCCATGCTCAGGGATTTCTCCCCCATGCTACAATGTATAAGGTCTCTAGTTTGGAGGGGTGGGAGGGGATGAGGAAGGTACCAAAAGTTCCGAGAGAAGGGACCCCATTTAAACTTCTCCTTCCTCATAACTCTGCCCAGGGTTGGGCCTACTGCCCTCTACATCTGTTTTGCCTCATGGCGGGTTCCTTTAGCAGTGCCAGATAAGGGAGAGCCCACACCCAGGCTGAACGGCATCCAACACCTTTGTAGGGCCTGAATCCTCTGGAGGAAGCCAAGCATGAATAGGAGGAAGCCCCACCTCCACCCCACCCTTCTGCCAAACCTGCTTTTTACCCTCTTTCCTCAACCCATCTCTCAGGCCTCTTCTGGCTTTACATACCTCCCTGTCTAGCCCCAAACAGGAGCAGGCATTTGTGGTAGAAAGAGCACCATACTGGATTCCCATCCCAATTCAGCTGTTTACTGAGTAACCTTGGGCAAGTCATTCCCCTACATGAGCCTCAGTGTCCTTCACTGTAAAAATAATGGTGTTCATCTAGATGTTGTCTAAGGCCCCTTTTGACTCAGATATCCTACCTTCTAAGGTCCCTTCCCATTCTAACATTTTATGTTCTGTCTTCTATGTCCTAACTTAGCTCATCATTATGCATTTATTAAGCATAGTGCCAAGCACTGTTAAACTCTGGGCCTATAAAGAAAAGGAAAAGACAATCCCCACTTTCAAGGAGTTCTAGTCCAATGGTAGAACTAACTTTCTATGCACTAATTTAGCTCTGAACGTCCATCTCCTTTGTTTTAAGATCTTTTCCAACTTTACTTTTCTATTTTCTAAGGTGTGTGCTACTCAAAGGAGACAGAGTCGTCATAGTGCTAGAGAGCTAACTTCAGAACCAGCAAGACCTTGGATCAAGGTCCTTCTCAAGCATAAACTGACTGTACGACTTCATCTCTCAGTGCTCCAGGAAACTTGCTTGGAGGAGCTCAGAGGCCTTTGGGGTCACTGAGTTCAACCCTGTCATTTTATAGATCATCAAACCAGAGTCAGAAAAATTAAGCTACTAACTCTAGGTCACACAAATAGTAAAAAGCAGAGCTGGAATTTGAACCCAAGTCTTCTGACTCCAACTCTTTCTAACTCCCTTTCCATTGTACCTAAATCGATCTTCCCAAGGACGAACAGCTGATATAGGTGACTTGTCGGGAGTCTCTTAGATGCACCTTAGACAAATCACAGGTTCGGTCCCTGTTCCTATCTCCTTGACATTCAAACGCTGCGCTTGTCCTCCAAGTGTTTCTACAGCTTCCTGTGTGCCAGTTTCTGTCCCAGATAATCTCTATCCCTACTTTCTCTATCCCTACTTTCTCTATCCTGATTCTGGTGCTGCTGAGCCCTGCTGAATAAATCAGAAATAGGGGCTCTCCAACATCAGGGAGATTTTTACTGTTTCATGATCATACATTTGTTCACCTCTGGCTGAGTCCTAATATATTCCCCATGGTGGATCCTCCCCTTAGGCCCCTCAATTTCATTCCTCCCTTCCTCATTCTCAGTAGGTGAAATTTCCCCTTACTTTGCATCAAGTGTCAGCTTGCTCACCTCTCTGCCTAAAAACCTAAAGTCCTCTCCTTTATCCTTTAGATATTACAAGACATGGTGGATCATCTTGTCATTTTCCACGTTCCATTCAAAAAGGACTCGCTCTGTCTTCTCTTCTCTTTTCTTTCTTTCTTTCTTTCTTTCTGTTTCTTTCTTTCTTTCTTTCTTTCTCTTTCTTTGTCTTTCTTTGTTTCTTTCATTCTTTCTTTCTCTTTCTTTCTTTGTTTCTTTCTTTCTTCCTTTCTTTCTTTCTTCGTTTCTTTCTTCGTTTCTTTCTTCCTTCCTTTCTTTCTTCCTTCCTTTCTTTCTTTCTTTCTTCGTTTCTTTCTTCCTTCCTTTCTTTCTTTCTTTCTTTCTTTCTTTCTTTCTTTCTTTCTTTCTTTCTTTCTTTCTTTCTTTCTTTCTTTCTTTCTTTCTTTCTTGCTTTCTTTCTTTCTTCCTTCCTTTCTTTCTTTCTTTCTTCGTTTCTTTCTTCCTTCCTTTCCTTCTTTCTCTCTCTCTTTCTTTTCTTTCTTCTTTCCTTCCTCCCTTCCCCCTCCTCTATGTCTGTCTGTCTTTTCTTTCTTTCTATCTCACTCTTTCTCTCTCTTTCATTCTTTCTTTTTGACTCTGTCTTTCTCTGTCTCTCTGTTTTGAGGTTGAGTCTTCCTATCTCTCCCAGGCTGAAAGTGTATTGGTCAGCTCATAGGCCTGATCCCACTACTGATTGGTATGGAAACTTTGACTGGTTTAGTCTGACCTTTCTTAGTCAGCTTGGTGATCTGCACTCTCAAGGCCTTACCATATTGGTGCTTGACTTAGTTCATGCACCTGATCAGCTTTAGCCCAGCTCCAGCTCAGACCTCCTGAGCTCAAGTGATTCACCAACTTTGGCCTCCTAAGTAATAGGTATTACAGGTATACACCACCACACAAGGTTTTCATTTTTCTTGTGAGGAAATTGGACAAAATACTTCTCTTTTTGCCTTTTTGAGTCAGGAACTAGACCATCATTCTATTTGCTGAAGTTTCTTTGATAGGTGTTGTGCTGGAGGAAGAAAGGGAGGGACTAAGAATTTATTAAGTACCTACCATGTGCCAGACACTAAGCTAAGCACTTTGCCAATATTATTTCATTTAATTCTCACCACAGCCTTGGGATGTAGATACTCTTTTATGGTTGGGGAAACTGAGGCAGAGGTTAAATGACACTTAAAGTCACACATCTAGTAAGCATCTACAGTCAAATTTGAACTCAGTGCTTCCTGACTCCAGATGCAATACTGTATCCACTGTACCAATTAATTGCCAGGACTCTTCCTCCCTTCTTCCTTGGACTCCATTGTCTGTTGTCTTCTTCCATTAAAATGTAATTCCGTTGAAGGTTAGAACTGTGATGCTTGCTTTTATATGTATCTCTAGAGTTTAACATAATGCCTGATATAATAAAAACTCCATAGATGCTTTAACTATTTACCTATTTCTCTGGAACTCAGTTTACTCATTTGCAAAGTAGGAATGATCATATCTTTGATTCTTAATTTATAAGACTGTTTGGAAGAAAGCACTTCATTGATCCAAATGGGAAAAACGAAAAGACATCTATCAAGTGCCAGGTGGTATGCTAAGTGTTACAGAAATGAAAGCTTTTGACACCCTTATTATTCCTTTGCTCCAGTTCTTTCCTAGGGTCTAACTATGCTGTGGAGGTGACTATTCTCAAAGGTGATATACAAGCTATGGCCGGCTCATAGATCTTAGCTCCTAGATACGTAGCTGGAAAAAACCACAGAAGACATAGAAGTCCAACTATCTCATTTTAGAGATGAGGAAATGGAGGTTTAGGGCAATTAAATGAATTTTCCATAGTCCCACAGGTAGATGGGGTTCAAGGTGTTCTGACTAGAGAAATAGGACTTTCCCCACCTTCTCACACTGCCTCCAAAGCTTTATTTATCACTCTTACTTGGATTCAACTCAAAATTGAGTTCCAGTTACACATTCCCCAGTAGCTGTTGGATGTCTTTACCTGAAATACAGAATGTCAGAGCTGCAAGAGTCATTTTAACACCGATCATGGAATTTTCTAGCTAGAACATTCTATTTTGGAACATAAAATATTTCAGTTTTGACATATTATAAGTTCATAATAATTTACTCATTTGTATGTATATCTTCGATTTAGGCTAAAGAGTAAATAATTAGCCTTGACAATGGAAGTATATCCAGAACTCTAATGACGGACTGCCACTCACTGCATTTAGCTGCGACCCATGAAAGTCTGGGAAGGCTGAAGAACCATAGAAAAGAGGCCCAGCTGTTTACCAAAAAATCCTAGAAGAAAAGCCTTGTAATCACCCCCTATTAATGATAAACGTATAAATTGCTTTTGACAAATTGTGCAGTCTGACTCTTCTGTGGGTTATGAGATGAGCGAAACATGTAAATGCTGCTTCTTCTGCTAATTTCATTCCTGGATTCCTGAATGTCAGACTCTTTTGTAGTTCATCTTTTTAAAGAACAGATACTTTGCAAATAAAATACAGATGCAGTTGGGTATTTTCAGCTTTCTGTCTCATGTTGTGCCCCCACTCCCCCACCCAATTCGGTTATCCCAGCATGAGCAGTGTCACATAGCCAGCCTGGGCTTAGAATCAGAGATCTATGTTCAAGTTCTAGTTCCAATAGTTACTTGCAATGTGACCCTGCATAAGTTTCGTGACCTCCCTGAACCTCAATTTCTTTCCTGTAGGATGGTAATAATAAAATTTGCAGCTCTCAGTTACAGATTTATTGTTCTGTGTCAGTAGGGAATGTTTCCATATTGGGAATTTTCCACATCAGTGGGCAGAAATGCCAGCCAGAACCTTGACTGGCACAGGGTGAATTTAGCTTGGCCCTTGGACATTGGATATCTAGAGGTTTGTTTGTTCCTTATGGCAACTTCTGCTGCCATTGCCATCCCTCCACCTCCCTTTGTCATTCTCCAGGACTATCTATTATCCTTCACCTCTTCCTAGATCCTGTGGCCATGGTGTCCTGCTCCCAGGTCCCATACCTATACCCTCCCAGTGTGGGGCAGCACTGCCCTCTGGATGTCTAGGCTCTCTTCCCCCAAACTGAATTGCTCCAGTCTTAATTTTGGTAGTTGTAGCACAGAGATCTGCTCATCTTCTTTCTCAAGGTGGTGAGGATCAACTACACACAGAAAGCTTTGCAAGCATAAAGGAATATCTATATGTCAGCTATAGGTGGCATCATCATCATCAGCCTTTGTCTCACATAGAATCATAGATTCATAGAGTCTCATAGCAGTAAAGAACATCAGAACACATTAATCCAACCAAGACCCAATTCATCCTCCTCGAACTGTATCTGATAAACTTAACCCTTCACAGCAATGCAAGGACCTAAAACATTCCCAAAGACCTCATGATACAAAATGCCATCCACATCCAGAGAAAGAACTATAGAGTTGAAACTCAGAATGAAGCAGACTATTTTCTCTTTTGCTATGTTAAGTTTTGTTGAGTTTTTCTCATGGGTTTTCCCATGTGTTTTAATTACTCCTTACAACATGACTAATGTGAAAATGTGTTTAATAAGAATGTATGTGTAGAATCCATATAAAATTGCAAGCTGTCTTAGGAAGGGAGGAGGAAAGGGTGGGAGAAAATTGAAAATTTGTGGAAGTGATTGTTGAAAAGTGAAAACAAATAAATTAATTATAAAAAATGACATAAAAAAGTAGAAGTTAAAAAACCCCCAACAAACATTCTCATCAAGTGGTCATCCAGGCTCTGATTAAATACATCTAATGGCAGAACGCTGATTGCCTAATGAGGCAACCCATTCCATTGTAGAGTGACTCTAAGAGTTTGGGAATTCTTCTAGAGACCAAGGCAAAATCTGCTTCCCTGTAACTTCTACCCATTCATCCATCTTCATAAAACTTTTCAAGGAAGTCTTCTCCGTGAAGCCTTTATTTTTTATTTTCCAGAAAGATTTGATCTCGTGTAGAGCTTTTGTTTTGTTGTATTGTGCTTTTACAAATGAAGGTAATTATCAGTATGATTTTGTCTCTTTCCATGATGATGTAGCTATCCTAGGGCCTTTGGGAGCCATTTGGTTGTAAGATTTAGGAGGGCAGAACCTATCTGATAAAGGATTCTCTGGAACAAAAGGCCTGACATAGTGAAATCTCATTTGAATGTGGGTGAATGCTTCTTGGCATTGGTCACTTAGCTCATTAGATATCTCTTCTCCATCCAGGTGTAATGTCAGAAAAAATAGAAGCTACATAGAGACAAAATAATGTAGGGTTAGGAAAAGAGGATAGAGTCACTGACACTTACTAGGTGTGTGACCCTGAATAAGTCATTTAGCCTCTTTCAATCTCAACATTCTCATTCATAAAATGAGTTGTTAGACTTGATAGCCTATAACCTCCCTTCTAAAGCTCTAAATCTATGGTGCTTTCCCATGGAATCCTAAAATATTAAAGCTAAAAGGAGCCTCTGAACCTAGCATGTTAGGAATGGAAGAAATCTTAGAATACGAATATCAAATGTTAGTGTTGGAGGGGGATAGTTTAGGATATAGAATGTTAGAGCAAGAAGGTACAGTACATAAATAGTACATGAAATATTAAAATAGAAATATGTCAGAACATAGAACAGGGAATATTCGCTCTTAAATAGTCTTCAAATGTAGAATTGCAAGCAAGCTTTTTACATAGAACATAAAATGTTAGAGATAACAAAATATAGAACATGGCATGTGGGAGTTGCATAGGACTTCAAAATGTATAATGTTAAGAGTTGGAAGGAACCTTGGAACATAACATAGTATATAGAAACATATAAAAAGTATAGTGTAGAAAAAGAAGTATTAGAGCTTAAAAAGACTTAAAGCACAGAATATTGGAAATGGAAGGGGTTTAAAAAAATAGACTGAACACTGTCTTTTGTTGTTATATCACCTACATTTGACAGTCCTCCTAGAGAATCATTCCTTATAACAAAGAAAAAAAAAGTTCAGCAAAACTCACTGATATATTGAAAAAATGTGATGTTATACAGTTTTCTACACTTACAGTCTCCCACATCTACAGAGAAGTTGAGGGAGAGGTCTCCTCAAGTCTCTTCTTTGGGCTCAAGCTTCATCTCTTTTTAATTTTGGAGGATTCAGTTTCCATTGTTTTCTTGCTGTTTTTGTTTTTCACATTTATACAACTCCATTGTTGTAGTTGTGGATATATTTTCTTGGTTCTACTTATTCTACTTTGCATCATTTCTTGTAAGTGTTCCATTTCCTCAAAATTGCTTCTCTTTATTAAAAATTTACCACCTTCAACTACAGGCTATCTCAACTAAGCCCAAGAGCGCTCACTCCTTAGATACCCCACCTCCACCTTTACTCAACTGAATTTGCTCCAGTTACTTCCTAGTTATAACTTTGCCTATAAAGTAGGTAGCACAAATAGTATCACTCCCATTTTATAGATGATTACAAGGGCTCACAGAGGAACAAAGTGGCTCCCCCATGGTCACGAAAACTAAGAAGTCCTAGAAACGGCCTTTCCTGAATCTAATTCTCATGACTCCTTCACCAAGCCCCACTTCTTGTATAGGAGTGAGGGCCCTGAAGGAGAACTAACTCCATGTTAAATCATGACTTCCACAAGTCTTAAACACCTTTATCCCTAGTGCCCTTCACATATCTTGTTATGTGAAAGGAAGAGCAAGGAAAAAAAATGAAACTTTTTAAAGAGTGGTGTAGTTGACATGAATAACTCATCAGCCTCCGCTCAATTGCAAGGTTGCTAAGAGCTCATCCTCCAACATATTTAAAGTGGGCTTAGAATAACTAAGCAAATGAAGGTGATTTTTCCTCTAGCCAAATTGCTACTGTCTACTGTTACTTATTTCACTGAAAGATAACTTGAGCAAACAAAATCATAATAGCCAAGTTATCATTCTATATGGTCCAAATGGAACCCATCTATCCAATTCATTCATTGATTCATTCATTCATAGATTACAAATTTCTGAAGGGAGGGCCTTTGTCTTGTCTTAATTTTCATGTTTAATCAATTTTTGTTTAATAATTTCACTTATCTATTCATTCATTATTTAGCTCATTGGTCATTAATACATCCACCTCATTCATTGGTTCATGCTCACATAACGTTTTTCTTGATCTTCTCTTCTTTTGTTCACTTATTTGTCCATGCATCCATTCATTCACTTTTCTAGCTAAACATCATCCACTGTTCTATTCATATATATATATATATATATATATATATATATATATATATATATATATATATATATATATATATATTCATTCGTTTCCTGTACCATCTGTTCCAAACTTCTTTTCTTTCCTCTCACCGCTAAACACCCTCTCATACACACCTCTCACAGATGACCTACTTCCTACTTCACTGAGGAAATTGAAGGCAATTGATGTGAGCTCTTTCCTATATTCTTCAGAATTTCTCAACATCATCACCAGCTATATCTTTTTTCCCTTTGGTCACAGAAGAGATATCCCTATTCTGCACTCAGACAAATTCCTATATTTGTTCCTTTAATCCCATTCCTTCCTGGAAGGGACTTTACTCAGGCAGTCACCCCTCCTCTCTCATTTACCTTCAGTCACTTGCCAATGTTTCTCTCCCATCTACCCATAGGGATAGATGTCATTATTACCCATAATTATGCCTCCTATGTGGGATAGAGATCATAATACCCTATTCTTCCATCTCCATATTTATCTCTTCATATACTCTCAGTCCATCAGTTCTACCAGTTCTACCTTCACTTTTCCAGTCTTAACTCCATAGAAAATCAATCAACTACACATAGTTATCTAGCCTGGATGACTTTCCCCACCTTGTCCTATTCCCATCCATACACTGCCATATTAACCTCGAATCCCCTCCACCATCCAGTCCTGTGCTGCTACAAAATGTTGCTGGCAGAGGTCATGAAACTGTGTATACTAGACTAGGACTACTACAAGTATATGTTACTCATTTTTTTTAAAGTTTATTTTATTTAAATTCAACTGGGCCTTCACTCTTAGATGACCATTGTCTTATTCTTGCCTGGTGGACTCCCTATTAATTTCCTTCCTGCCCCAACCTTCTCTTCTCTCCAGTATCACTCCCATCCTGACTCTGACCTCTCAGCAGATGACCTTGTCATCTCTTTTATTGAGAAAAATGAGATTATTCATTGAAAATGCTTTCATTTCACTTATTCCACACTTCACAAAATTTTTCTTCAACTTTGGCCACTCTCTCAGACATTACTCTGGTGTCTAAGAAAGTGGTCTTCCTTCTCTTCAAGGTTGATCACTATTTATGCCTTAATCCTAACTCTTCTCATTTTCCCTGAGAATTTTTCCCATAATTCCTTCTGTCTAGATACCTTTTCTTCCTTCCCCTCCACCTCCCCCAATCTACTGGTGAATTTCCTATTGCCTAGACAAATTATATATTGTTCATGCTCTGGCGCTCACTCTTCCACCCCTACCCCCGCTCCCGTTCCCTGCCCCTCTCATGCAGGCTAGGTCCTTAGAGGTCAACTGATCCTTGTTCAGTTAGGGATCTAAGGGCATTCATTGTCATTCTAATGCTATAGCTCAAGAATCCCACCAATTTTCTTCAGCAGTTGATTATCAGTGAATAGCAATTTGTCAGCTAGACTTAATTAGTTTTTATAAAGGAGTTATTTATTAAGGTGCTATAATAAGAATAATTGGCACAAGCATTTCTGCCACATGCCCCCTACCCACTCCCTCAAAAGAAGTTGTGATTTATTCTCCCATGAGTAAATACAGAGTCCAGGAGAGATTAGAACTCAAGTTTAGAACACATATGACAAAGGAGGTATGCCCAAATTCTGAGGGGGGAAGCATAGCTTCCGGAAGTCCTTTTGTTGGAATCCTTAAGAGTCCTTAAAATGTACAGCCGCTAGATGACACAGTGGATAGAACATTTGGCCTAGAAGATCTGAGTTCAGATCTGGCCTCAGACATTTACTAGCTGTGTGACCCCGGGCAAGTCCCTTAACCCTGTTTGCCTCAGTTCCTCATCTGTAAAATGATATGAAGAAGGAAATGATGAACCATTCCATCATCTTGGCCAAGAAAACCTCAAAAGTGGTCACAAAAACTTGGATGAGACTGAAAAATGATTAAACAACAGCAGCGCCCCTACCTGACACACGCTTGGATCTATGCCATCATTTAAAAGCTCTCATTTGATCACCAGTCATCTTGATTTTTTTGTCTTGCCACTAGATTCCAATGAAGCTGGAGGAGAGAGGAAGGCTGGTGGCTGCAAAGCTCTGCCTCACTTAAATCCAGTACACCCATGTGTGAATACTGAATATTGAACATCACCCTTGTGATGTCACTGGTCCTCTTTGAGAAGGATGGACGAACAACCACAGTTTTATCCTCCTATCCTTCATTCTACAATCTGACATGTCACCTTCATTTTACTGCCAGAGTTTCAGGGAAAAAAATGTCTTTACTTATTACCTCTGTTTCCTTTATCATTCATTCGTTTCTCAATTGGAGTTCTCAGTCCTTAGAGTGTCTCTGAGAACTTGGTTTTCAGCCCTCCTCCTTCTTTCTCTACATCCTCCTTGATGATCACATCATGTCCCAATGTGTTCAAGAATCATCTCTCTAAAAATGGCTCCAAATCAATATATTTCAGCCCTAGTCATTTTCCTAAACTCCAATCCTACATCATTAACTGAATCACCTGTATTTTCCATCAGCATCTCAAACTCACTAATAAAAACTGATTATCTTTCTTCAAAGCCTACCCCCTCTCCAAATTTCCTTATTTCTATGGAAATAATAACTTGTATTCTGAATAGAATATTCACTATAATAGTGAAGAGGAGGCACAGATCCCAACTAGGAGGAACTTCATGATTTCTGACATATTCCTGACTCGATGGGAAGTAGTAGGCAGCATTTAGCAGGCACGCACAGCTAGGCTCAGGCTTCACTCTCTATTCTCCCTTCTTTTTGCCCCTCCCTTGCAAGTAAGCAGATAACTTCCAGCAATATTGCTCTTGTGAACAGAAGACCTCCTCCATTCTTCTTCCTGTCCTTCCCTTCTTCCTCCTTCCTTTTCCATTCCTCATCATCATCATGGTCATTGTTTTCTTCTCCTCCTCCTCCTTTTTCTTCTTCTCCTCCTCCTGCTTTTCCTTCTTTTCCTCCTCCTTCTTCTTATGCTTCTTTTCTTTCCCTCTCTTTCATTCCATCTCTGTTTCTGTCTTTGTCTTCTGTCTCTGTATCTCTGTTTGTCTCTTTCCCTCCCTCCTTGCCTCCCCTCCTTATAGCACATACACTTTCTGTTTATGCTGGAGGCAGAAGACCTTGAAGGATCTAGTGTCATGGCAAGCCTAATTGGAATCTGAAGAAGTAATCTAATTCCATCCTCTTTGCATAAATGCCTGTGTGTTATATTGTCTTCATGATTCCTTTTATAGATCACACTTTCTAATTAGAGAAGTCAAATTTGATGGATTTGTATGTTTGTTACAGAGCTATTAATTTCTCCAGAGGCCCCTGTGCTTGCAAGCACTCATTAAATCTCAATCTTTCTTTCTTTAAGTTGTCTGTTTATTTACTGGGGCTCAGTATGCCAAGAGTCTTATTG
This sequence comes from Bettongia penicillata ogilbyi, assembly GCA_023548195.1. NCBI lineage: Eukaryota > Metazoa > Chordata > Mammalia > Diprotodontia > Potoroidae > Bettongia > Bettongia penicillata. The sequence continues at coordinate 12,888,334 of JAJHZJ010000177.1, forward strand.
TCCATTGTTTTAAGAGAAGTCAGAGCTGTGCTTAGAACATTTCTAGTGAAGAATATAGAGTGTTGTCATAAATCATAAGAATGATTTTTCTTATGCATAGATCTGCTCATAAAACTCAAAATTCTTCACTAGTTCCCTATTGACTTTGGAACAACATTAGAATTCCTTGACTCCAAATTCAAGTCTTTCTACATTTGGCACAACAATCTCCAGTCTTATATGTCACTCCTTAGACAGACACATATACCGTCTCTCTCTCTCTCTCTCTCTCTCTCTCTCTCTCTCTCTCTCTCTCTCTCTCTCTCTCTCTCTCTCCTTAAAATTCAGGTAATTTGGACTTTTTGTCTCATTATCTACCTATTTCCTCATGCCTGTTTTTAGGTCTTTGAACACACCGAGCCCCATACATGGATGTCTTTGCTCCCTTTTTTCACCTACTGAATTTCTACTCACCCTTTGAAGCTCAGCTAAAATATATTATCCTCCATAGCTTCCTATATTGTCCCAGGCAGTAAGCACCTCTGCCCTTGAAACTCATATAGCACATTCCTCAGACCTCCCTAATAGCATATCACTCATTTGTGTTTGTGCCTATAAGACTGAACTCTATGAGGTCAGGGTGTGCATTTCATTAATTTTTTTTATCCATTATAGTACCTATCACAGAGATATGCACACCCCGAACAATTAGGCTTGCTTTTGTATGAATCAAATAATTCGCTCATTCATCTAACCATTCATTCACCCATCTACCCACCCTTCCCAATCCAACAAACATTAATTTAAATTTTTAGCTTATTTATATGAAGCAAGATGCTACAGTGATTGGAAAACCAGTTTGGAAACCAGGAAGACCCGAGTACACATTCTGCTTCTGTCATACTCCAGCTGTGTGATGTACATGTCATTTATATTTCTAGTGCTCTAAGCTAGTGGTTTCTGAACATTTTGGTCTCAGGAGTCCTTTACACTCTTAAAAATTAGTGAGGACCCCTCAAAGAACTTTCATTTATGTGGATTGTTATGTTTATCAGTATTTGCCATATTAGAAATGAAAATATCTTATTCCTGTTAATGAAAATTTTTGATCTTGAAGACTTCCTGAAAGGATCTTGGGGACCCCTAGGGATACCTGGACCACCCTGTGAGAACTTCTGCCCTAGGCAAATCTCAGAGTTTTATCTTTATCATAAAGTTTCAGTTCCTTTGTTTTTAGATTACCTTCCTTTCCAAAATACTTCTCCCTTTATCCCACCCAACAAACCATCCCTTGTAACAGAAAATAAACAAGAGGAAAAGGCATTCAGTAAACCTAGTCGATACGCTAATGGAGCCTGACAATATATGCAATGTGCTACACTCATGTTCCCCACCTTTGTAAGAAAGCAAGGAAGAAGAGCTTTGTCTAATCTCTCCTTTTAGGAACAGATTTAGCAATTAATATTGCCCATCATTCCGTTTTAGGTTTGTCTTTCTTCTTTCCTCATCCGTTGTTGTAGTCTTGGTTTGCATTCTTCTGTTTATTTCATGTAAGATTTCCCATGATGTTCTCAATTCTTCATATTCATCATTTCTTAAACATTTATTAAATATATGCTATGTTCATGGCACTCTGTTAAATATTGGGGATCCAAAGAAAAAATGAAAAACAGATCCTCCCCTCGAGGAGTTTGTATTTTCCTGAATAGATATATTTTGCAAATAAATAGGATATGAAGGATAATTTGAGGTGAAAAAGAAGATTGATAATGAATTACAATGACTTATTCATATTCAGTTGCTTCAGTCATGTCTGGCTTTGTTTACTACTTGTGCATTGTTAGTCATTTTCAGCTGTGTCTATCTCTTCATGACCCCTTTTTAGGTTTCCTTGGCAAAGATACCAGAGTGGTTTATCATTTTCTTTTCCAGATCATTTTATTGATGAGGAAACTGAGGTAAACAGCCTGTACCCAGGATCAAATAGCTAGTAAATATCTGAGGCCATATTTACATGCATGAAGATGAGTCTTCCTACCTTCAGACCCAGGACTCTATCCAATGTACCACCCAACTTCCCAATTATAATAATAGCTAGCATTTAAGATTTGCAGAGAGTTTTACTTATTATCTCTGTAATAGGAAACTGGCCCTTTCTCACCCTGAGCCAGCATGAAGTTGAGAGTATATGCCAAATGTAACAAAGCACTTGGCTGATCAACCCAATCCTTAAACACATGTGCAGAGTATCTCTAATGTAGTCCCTCCTGTGAAAGCGACTGGGGAGCCTGCTTCTAGAGAGTCAAGTTGCTATGTCATGGAAATATCTTGGAGGGACTTTGGAGTATGTGTAAACATTCTGTAACTAGTTGAAAACTGTTTATCATGTGATCAAGAGGCTCTGAGGAACAAGGTTCAACTTTCTAGATTCAGCCCAGTGGTAGCTGGCACAAGAGCTCATTTCCATTTGGATGTAAACGTGGTGGGGTCAATGCTATATATAAACTGTGTTAAGTATCTATCTGAAGAGATTGAGGTCGTATGGGAGGGGACACCATGCCCCTGGGATATAGAAGGGAAATGTATTTACTTCTCTTCTTGCAATATCTTTGAAGTAAAAGCTAACTGACATTTATTGGCTAAATGGTTCAAAGAGCTAGTCACTAGGAGTTAACAGTGGGGAAACTACAGTAGAAGGGGAGTTTGAGTTTATGACATTAGAAAAAAGGCACATCAATGCCTCAGGGGTACCCTTAGGACCTGAGCAGAAGGTGTATCTAGCTTTGCTTTGTGAGAATGAAGCCAGAGAACTCTACATTTCATTTGATGCTCAAAAACCTTGAGAAATAAATATTATCTACATTTTATATATTGGGGAACCTAAAGCTTAGAAAGGTTAAATGACTTGCTCAGGGTCACAGAGCTAGCAAATATCTGAGTTAGAATTAGGACTCAAAGTCTAAGACCAACATATTACCCACTGAGCCACCTTAATTAAAAGGAATATGGCACAAGTTGAACAATAAATGAAATTAGGGATACTAAGAAGAAGAAATGAGTAAGACATACATCTTAGTTTTGGAGACAGACCAGGCAAAGGCACAAAGGTGAGGGATGAAATGCTCAGTTTCCAAAACAACAAATAAGCCATTTTGGCTGGAATGTAGACTATGTAAAAAGTAATATAAAGTAATCCTAGAAAGGCAAGATGGAGGTAAACTGTAAAAGGCTTTGAACTGAAGAATTATATTTAGCCTAGAGGAAATAGATATCTACTGAGGCATGTTTAGCAAGGGGTGACATAGTCAGACTGATGAGCTAGAATGATGAGTAAGGCAATGATTTGGAAGATGGATTGCAGGTGTGAAACCAGGGACCAGGAGCCCAATAGAAAGACAGATTGCAATAGCCTAGGTAAGAAGTGATGAGAGCTGAATTTTGGTTGTGTTCACATCACAAGAGAAGATGACAGTTGTAAGAGATGTTCTAGAAGTAGAATTAAGAAAAAGAACTGGCAAATGATTCCATATGGTCAGTGTGGGAAGGGGGAGCAGGTAAGGGTGATGCAAAGGTTGTCAACCTGGATGGCTGGAAGGATGATAATTCCCCCAAAAGGAATAGAGAAACTTGGTTGGGGAAAACAATTAGTTCTATTTTGGACATGTTGTGTATGAGATGCCCAATGAGATACCCAAATTGGAAGTGTCTAATATATGCATCAACAATACAAAATTGGGGGGGTGGAGTCAAGATGGCGGAATAGAAAGACTCACGTATGCTAGCTCTGAACCCACAGCCCATGGATTTAATGTAAGAAGAGCTCCCCACAAGTACTGGATCACTGCAGGGTGTGCAGAAACACAGTGGAAGAGATTTCTGTTCCAGAGAGCCCTGGAGAACGGTCCCCAGGGTCCATCGAGCCCTGGAAAGCAGAGTCCACCCCAGCGCTGCCCTGACTGTGGCCCCAGAGGAGCAGATCCGACCAGGCTTCAGGGATGGAACCTCCAGTGGCCACGAAGGTCCCTCCGCCCACAGACGCTACTGGTCAGTGAGGGACACGTCTGAGCTGCCCGAGAGGGGAGCGGGGTGTCTCTGTGACTTGGGCCCCCTTGGGAGGAAGTGGCGGAGGCAGAGGCAGGGGCAGGAAGTGGCGGAGGCAGAGGCAGGGGCAGCGGCAGAGGCAGCAGCGGCGGCCCCCCCCGGGACTCCCTGAGCAGGCAGGATCTTCATTATTGAAAGTCTCTGCATAAACCACCTGAAGGAGCTGAGCCTGGGAGATGGCCCTGCCCCACCCTGTTCCATTACTGAAGATCTCTGCATAAAGCCCCTGAGGGAACTGAGCCTGGGATGCGGCCCTGCCCCCACCCCAGCATCAGAACTAAAGCTCACATTGAATAGCAGCTGCTTCCACCACGGAAAGCCCATTTGAATCTCAGACCCCAAGCATTAGCTGGGCAGATCTAAGCAGGGGTGGAGAGGAATCTCAGAAGTCAAGTAACGGGAAAATGCCCAGAAAGGGGAAGAAAAATAAGACTATAGAGAGCTTTTTTGAGCAGGTGCAAATGTTCCTGCCATTCAGTTCTGACGACGAGGAAATATTTTTGCCATCAGGGAAAGACGTGGAGGGCAGGGCCTCGGTACCCCAGACATCCCAGGGGGATGTCGGATGGGCTTAGGCCTTGGAAGAGCTCAAAAAAGATTTTGAAAAGCAAGTTAGACAGGTGGAGGAAAAACTGGGAAGAGAAATGAGAGAGATGCAAGAAAAGTATGAAAAACGGATCAATACCTTGGTTAAGGAGACCCAAAAAAATGCTGAAGAAAATAACACCTTGAAAAATAGGCCCACTCAATTGGCAAAAGAGGTTCAAAAAGACAATGAGGAGAAGAATGCTTTCAAAAGCAGAATTAGCCGAATGGAAAAAGAGGTTCAAAAGCTCACTGAAGAGAATAGTTCTCTCAAGATTAGAATGGAACAGATGGAGTCTAATGACTTTCTGAGAAATCAAGAAATCACCAAACAAAACCAAAAGAATGAAAAAATGGAAGAGAATGTGAAATATCTCATTGGAAAAACAACTGACCTGGAAAACAGATCCAGGAGAGACAATTTAAAAATTATGGGACTACCTGAAAGTCATGATCAAAAAAAGAGCCTAGACATCATCTTCCATGAAATTATCGAGGAAAACTGCCCTGACATTCTACAACCAGAGGGCAAAATAAGTATTGAAGGAATCCATTGATTACCGCCTGAAAGAGATCCAAAAAGAGAAACTCCTAGCAACATTGTGGCCAAATTCCAGAATTCCCAGGTCAGGGAGAAAATCTTGCAAGCAGCTAGAAAGAAACAATTTCAGTACTATGGAAATACAATCAGGATAACTCAAGATCTAGCAGCTTCTACAGTAAGGGATCGAAGGGCGTGGAATAGGATATTCCAGAAGTCAAAGGAACTAGGACTCAAACCAAGAATCACCTCCCCAGAAAAACTGAGTATAATACTTCAGGGGAAAATATGGTTTTTCAATGAAACAGAGGACTTTCAAGCATTCTTGATGAAAAGACCAGAGCTGAAAAGAAAATTTGACTTTCAAACACAAGAATGAGAAGAAGCATGAAAAAGGAAACAGCAAAGAGAAGTCATAAGGGACTTACCAAAAGTGAACTGTTTACATTCCTACATGGAAAGACAATATTTGTAACTCTTAAAACTTTTCAGTATCTGGGTAGTTGGTGGGTCCATACACACACGTACACGCATGCACGCACACACACATACACACATGCACGCACATACAGAGACAGAGAGCACAGAGTGAATTGAATAGGATGGGACCATATCTTAAAAGAAATTAAGGTAAATGGTGAGAGAGAAAGGTAGGAGGAGGAAAGAGGGTGAATTGGAATGGGGTAAATTATATGTCATTTAAGAGGCAAACAGGAGACTTTTTAGTGGAGGGAAAAAGAGGAGAGCTGAGGGAAAAAAAAAACAAAACAAGAAGTTTACCCTCATCACATTTGACTAAAGGGAAGAATAAAATACACACTCATTTTGGTATGAAAACCTATCTTACAGTACAGGAAAGTGGGGGAGAAGGAGATAAGCAAGGGGGGGGTGGGGATGATGGAAGGGAGGGCAATGGGAGGAGGGAGCAATTTGAAGTCAACACTCAGGAAGGGACAGGATCAAAAGACAGAATAGAAACAATGGGGGGCAGGATAGGATGGAGGGTAATTCAGTTAGTCTTACACAACACGACTATTATGGAAGTCATTTGCAAAACTACACAGATAGGGCCTCTATTGAATTGCCTGCCTTCCCAAAGGGAATGGGTGGGGAGGGAGGGATGGGGAGAAGTTGGAACTCAAAGTTTTAGGAATAACTGTTTAGTATTGTTGTTGCTACTAGAGAATAAGAAATACAGTTAATGGGAAATAGAAAGTCATCTGGCTCTACAGGACAAAAGAGAAGATGGGGACAAGAGAAGGGAGGGATGACAGAAGAGAGGGCAGATTGGAGATAGGGAAAATTAGATTGCTCGGTGTATTGGGGTGGGGGGAGGGAAGAAATGTGGAGAAAATTTGGAACCCAAAATTTTGTTAAAATGAATGTAAAAAGTTAAATAAATAAATAAAAATATTTTTACTCCATAAAAAAACACAACAGTACAAAATTGGAGCTCAGTTAGAACTAGATACCTAGATTAGTAGTTACATCTCTAGAGTGGATCATTAAGCTTATGGAAGTTGATAAAATCACCAAGAAATACGGTGGAGAGAGAAAGAAAAAAGGGCTGAGTATAGGGTGCCTATATTTAGGGAATGAGGCATATATAATGAGCTATGAAGGATGCTTGTTGACAAGTTACAGGGGAAGTAATTTCTAGTTTAGCTTTTCATGGTCTTTTGCAGCCAGTATTATTGAGCTGACACACCTCCTTCCATCACATACAATTCTCTGACCCTCAGGCGGTGGGAAGGATCCATTTTCTTTTGCTCAGCTCAGCATCTGTTGAAGGGTAGTATAAGGAGTACTGAGAAACGAGAGTGTTGATGAGAAAATTCACCGGGGCGTAAGGCATTCCATCTCCTGACCCCAGGACTTCAATGACCCCTATAGTAAATAGAGGCTCACAGTGGGAGCCTCCAAGGTATGCAGGAATGGGAATTCCACCATGTGGCCACATAGCCTGTCCCACTATTAAGATATGGCGAAAGGGGGAAGGAGGGAAGGGAAAAACGATATAAAGTGCAGACTAATTCGATCTGAGTTTTTGAATCCCAGCCTTCGCCACCCCAAACACATTGTAGATGGAATGGGTTTCCACAGAAAGTAAGGAATCATTGACTGGGAATACTAATAAAGACTCCCATATGAGGCTGTTAAGGAGCATTGTGGATGAAATGCTGGGCTTGGTGTCAGAAATAACCAAGTTGCAAGACTGTTTCAGGCACTTACCAGCTATGTGACCAAACAAATCACTTAATCCTCTCATGATCAGTTTTCTCCTCTGTAAAATGGGGATAACAATAGCCCCTACCTCTCAAAGCTGTGAGGATCAAATGAGACATTATAAGTGAAATGCTTTGTTAACTTTGTTTCTATGTTATTGTTATCCCCTTAATTTCTCTAGTAGACTAAGCTTTTCTTAAAACAAATCTGTGAGGTTGTCATTTCATTTGGACCTCAGTTTTTCTTCATACATAAAAGGAGAAAGTTTGCCTAAATGATTCCTAATATCCTTTCTTGCTCTAAATCTTATAATCTCCCAGTAATATAAGTTGTGCCAATATCCTGATCTCTATTTTACAGAAGAGGAAATGAAAGTTCAGAAAAGTTGTGACTTGTTCAAGGTCACACATCTAGTAAAGGTGAAGAATTGAACTCACATTACCTGAGTTTAGTACTCATTTTACCACAACACACTGCTTTAGAAAAAAATGAAAAAAAATACTGCCTTTTAACTTGTTATTTGTCCTTGGTTCTCAAAGAGGACCATAACATCAGGGAGATGATGCCATGACATGCAAGTGAATTGTATTTAAGTGAGGGAGGACTGTGCAAAGCCACCAGCCTCACTTTCTCCTCCGGAGACATCTGGGTCCAATGTCCAGATATGTCCAGGACAACTGGAGATGACCCTGGATGCAATGGGAGATCATTTAACTACACTCACTTGGAAAGGATATTAGAAGTTATTGTACATAACCCCTTGCCTAGTACAGGAATTCTCTTGTCTTTTCTTGAATACCTGCAATGATAGTGAATTCACTGCAATAATTCTTAGGCAGAGAATTGGTTCAACCTTTATGTCTACTGAGGACAGATGGATCAAGGACTTGGAATGGACAATTGGAAGTTAGAGGGAGGTAGATTTCAGCAATAAAGAAGATAATCAAAGTTGTCCAACAATGAAATGAGTTGCCTTGGTAGGCAGCATGATGCCCATTACTGGAGATGTTCAAGCAATGGTTGAATGATGACACTGAGCACATTGTAGAGGGGAATCCAGCATTGGGCAAGAGGTTAGTTTGGGGACCTTTGGGGTAATTTCTAGGAGTGTTTGAGCCTATGATTCCAGGACATATAGTATTCCAAACCCGAAACCTTTTCTGAGCATCTCATTCAGGGTCATTGTGTTCAAATGGCACCTCAGGGATTCTCTTCCAGTTATAGCCACAGAGGAACTGACATTTTGGCTCAGTGACTCCCAGGATCCCCTGCTGTGTATCCCAATTTCTGTGTATAATTTTCACAGTTAGGAGTTTATGTTTTTATATTCTTTCCAAGAGGGAGAGGGAGAGGGAGAGAGAGAGAGAGAGAGAGAGAGAGAGAGAGAGAGAGAGAGAGAGAGAGAGAGAGAGAGAGAGAAAGAGAGAGAGAGACAGAGACAGAGAGACAGAGAGAGACAGAGAGACAGAGAGAGAGAGAGGCAGAGACAGAGACAGAAACAAAGAGAGACAGAGAGAGACAGAAAGAGAAGGAAAGTAAATGAAGGAGGGAAAGAGATAAAAGGGGAGAGATAGAGACAGAGAGAAAGAAAGAGACAGACAGAGACAGAGAGATTAATGAACAGCTTGGATAGAGGAAAGAAATTGAGGGCACGTGAAAGAAGACAATAGTGTTTGGAATATAGACTGAGAATATAGAGGAAAGGGTGTGTGTGTGTGTGTGTGTGTGTGTGTGTGTGTGTGTGTGTGTGTGTGTGTAATTACTTAATTTCTCAGGATCCTATACTAGAAACATCCTGAATCCTCTGCATAAGAATAAATGTTAAAAATCATTAGATAACTTCATGGAAGTTCACATCTCCAAATACACAGAATCTCCCTAAAGTCATTACAGAACTAGGGATGGAACTACTCAAGTAGGAGGGAAATCTATCAATATAGAAAGCAGCTTTTGAACTCAAACAACTGGAAACCCTCTTGGTCCTCCTCCCCTTTCTTCTCCTCTTACTTCCTCTCCCTTCCCTTCTTCTTCTCTGTCTGTCTTCCCTTTCTCCCCTTTGTTTTCTTTTTTGTTTGTTTCTCTTTTGCTTTCCTGGCCAATTGTGTAAGGAAACTAGTTCTAGGATAAAGGATAAATACATCATAGGTTGTATGATGATAGGATCTGGGGGCTTCTCCAGACCTTAGGAGTAATTTACAACCTCATTTTTACAAAATGAAACTGAAGCACAGAGAAACAAAAACCTTCCCCAGAGTCATATAGGTGTCAAACAGCATAGTTGGCATTTGAACTTGTCTTGTGACTTTAGATTTAAAGTTATGTCCACTATAGAAAGGAAAAAAGGAAGGAAACAAGCAGTTATTGAGTTCCTACTAAGGCACTGTACTAAGTGCTTCAAAAATTCCTTTGATTCTCACATCAAATCTGAAGGGTAGGTGCTGTTATTATCCCTATTTTATAGCTGAGGAGATGAAATCAGATAAAGGATAAATGACTTGCCCAGGATCACACAGCTAGTAAGAATTTGAGACTGGATTTGAATTCAGGATGTCCTGACTCGAGACCCAGTGCTCTGTCCACTGATCCCATAGCTGCTTGTGATCTCTAGCCTCTTTGCCTCTCTTACTCTCTCTCATCCTATCTTGTTTTTGTCATTGTTGTTCAGGCGTATCTAACTCTTTGTGACCCTGTTTGGGGTTTTCTTGGCAAAGATACTGCAGTGGTTCCTTCTCCAGCTCATTATAGGAATGAGGACGAACACACACATAGGGATGAGGAAACTGAGGAAAATAGGGGTAAGTGACTTGCTCAGGGCCACACATCTAAAAAGTGTCTGAGACTGGATTTGAATTCAGGTTTTCTTGACTCCAGGCCCAACACTCTGTTTACTGTGCAATCTAGCTGCCTGTAGTCTAGAATCTCCATCACTCCTTTAATTCTCCTCTCCCTCTCTTGTTCCATTTCTTTCCACTCCCTCCCTCCATCCCTCCTTCCCTCCCTCCCTCCCTTCTTCCTTCCTTCCTTCCTTCCTTCCTTCCTTCCTTCCTTCCTTCCTTCCTTCCTTCCTTCCTTCCTTCCTTCCTTCCTTCCTTCCTTCCTTCCTTCCCTCCTTCCTTCTATGATTTCATCAATGTAGGTATTCTCTCCAATGAAGCATATTATAACCCATCCATGACATATACTTCTTACCCAATTAAAATCTAATTCAATTCCTATTTCTTCATATATATAACATCCCCTGAAATTTTTCAAGATGCCTTATTCCAACCTAGAGGGCAGAGTCCAAGCTTTGGGAGTTTCTTTATAGATGGGGAAGGCTCCCATGAGGAGCTCGTAGGGCCTCCATAGACCAGATGAGCTAAATGCCAAGTGGCTTATCAATCACCAGAAGACTGGCCAGGAGGGAGTCTCCTACTTTGGGTACAACCACACATGAAGAAGACCTCCCAGGGCACAGAGGGCTTAGAAGTCCTGTCAGCACATATATCACTCGCAAGCACCTTGAAGTAGTCATGTGATGATGTGTATGAATAAAATTCAGCCTGGACTCCTGATTTCATCAGTGTAGGTAGCTCTTGGTGTACAACTCCTTCTATCCATATAAATCAGTAGCTGTTCTGTAATTTAGAGGCCTAGAGAGTTGCCCAGGGCACTAGATGGTTAAATAACTTGTCTAGGGTCACATAGTTAGTGTGGAGCAAAAGGAGGATTTAAAACCAGATCTTCCTTGCCCTGGGGCCAGATCTCTGTCTACTATATCATGCTGACTTACACTGTCTCTGCTTGTACATGTATATAACTATGTGGCAGGTGTTTGTAATACATTTATTTCATCTCTCTCCAGAGCTCACTTGTTCTCTGAATGTTCTGACAGGGAGACACTGGGCACTGACATGACAGTCATACAGGAGTGCTGACTTTGACTTCCCTATTTCTTTTGCTCCAAAGAGAATTTTTTCCTAGATCATCTGAGGTGTATAGAGACACACCTCTGTCTCACTGCCATCTTTCCCTTCCTTCTCTGTAAATTCTGAGGTGCAAAGCATGTACTTTGGGCACATATACCTCTCCTTTTAATGCTCTAAGCTTCAAAGTGATAGGGGATAGTGTTCGCCTGGAGTAAGGAGGATTTGAGTTCAATTTTAATCTCAGAAATTTACTAGCTCTGAACTAGTGTTAGGATTGGTGTGTGATCCTGAGCTAGTTACATGATCTCTGTCAGTTTCCTCAACTGCAAAATGGGTATCCTAATAGCAACTACCTCACAGGGATGGTGAAAGGATTAGTGTGTGATCCTGAGCTAGTTACATGATCTCTGTCAATTTCCTCACCTGCAAAACGGGTATCCTAATAGCAACTACCTCACAGGGATGGTGAAATTCAAATGAGATAATATTTCTGAAGTGCTTAGCACAGTGCTTGACACATAGTAGGCATTTAATAAACGTTTATTCCTTTCCTCTTTCCTCCATCTCAAAAGAAAAAAGCAAGTAGTTAGGAGGCACATCAGAAGGTTAGTCACAAGGTCCTATGTAGGGAGTGCTTAACTATTTTTCTCTTTTATTTTTCATTAAATCCTATAAGTACATAGCCACAATCTATCAATTGCCTGAATCAGGTGAATGTGGTAATATTCTCAACAGAGAAAGAGAAGGAAGTCTGGAGATAAGGTCAAGAGGAGCCATATTTTTGTTTTATTTTTATCCATTAAAAAATATGAACAACATTTTATCATTCCCTAGTTCAGAACATAGCTAGTATAGATTTTAACTTTCCAGCTGCTCTGAGTTTCATGGCCTGTGATTATAGGGAGCCTGTGTGCATAGAGGCTGTTCCGATCAAACTATCTGGCTGATGATATGAGTATAATGACTCCAGATGGACCACTGAGAGGTATCACCTGGTAAAGAATACAGTGAGAGACGACCTTTAAGATAGTCTAGAACCTTATGCAGGCAGTGACCACAGTACCCTGTGTCACATGGTGAGCCCAACAAATGTATACTCAACACATAAGTGTCACATGTTATATACATATAACCCTCTTCTTCCTTCTCTTTCATTATATACATATATGCATGCATAGACACATTTGTATGTTATGTGTGCATCTTACATTTCATGCACATCTATGTTTATATGTGTATATATGTACATGCATGTATCTGTATGCATACATATGCCTATAATGGATATGTGTCTATATATGTAGATTCATGTAGATATGTGGTTATATTTAGATACATGGAGTGAAAAAAAAGAGAGACAGAGATAGAGACTGAGAGAGATTGGGAAAGACACCAGAAATGTTGGGGTGAGGAGGATAGGCAGGGATTTATCAGAAAGAGAAAAGGAGAGGCATTTCAGACATAAGGGACAATGAGAAGAAAGAAAATGTCTGGGAAAATTCACGTGGGCTTAGGGAAAAGAGCCATGAGGAAATTAAGAATCTGTTGGGGAGTAAAAGAAAATAAGACTACAAAGGTAGCATGATGCCAACTTGTGGAGGGCTTTGATTGGCAGGCACAGGATTTTGAACTTTGACTTGGTAGGTAATAAGGAGCCATCAAAGATTTTGAGCAGAGGGTTGACTTGGCTTTTCCACTGTTCACTCTTCCATGTTGATTGGAAGTTCTCTCTTGGTGGGGTTAAATCCTGATCCTTAGTCTCCTATTTAGTTTGAGTAAGTCACTTTTCTCTGGACTTGAGTTTCCTGCTCTGTCATATGAAATCAGATTTAGATGACCTTAGATAATTTCTAAGTCCTCTTCCAGTTCAAAATCCTATGAAATTGGGATCTGTTCCATTTAGGATCTTGTCCTACTTAAACCTGGCCCATGCCTTGTTTCCTCCCATCTGTTGTTATACACTTAAAATTTCTTAGCTCCTTGGTCCCTCCTTCCACACCCTACATTCACTTTCTTAGGGATGGTGGCCAGTTATCTTTTAACCTTTCTATCCTGTAGTACTACAGGGACGCGATGACACTCAGATGCTGGATTTCCTCTAGCAAAAGTCTCAAAAGAATTTCTAGCTAAAGATAATAGTGGGTTTGTTACTTGGTAGGAGGAACACATAGGGTGAGCCCATAAATGTGTGTGTAGTGAATCAGTCTGTCAACAAGCATTTATTAAGTATGTGGTACATGGCAGGCACTGTGCTAAATACCATGGATACAAAGAAAGACAAAAATCTGAACAGAACTAGCGAGCAAAAACCCCCTCAATCCCTGCTCTCATTATCATAGTCTGATGGGGAGGATGACATGCAAATAACTATGTATGGACTAGAAATATACCAGGAACAATTGGAGATAATCTCAGAGGGAAGGCAGTAGGGTTAAGAAGGACAAGGAAAAGGTTTTTACAGAAGGTGGGACTTTATCTGAGAAATGAAGAAAGTCAGGGAAGCCAGGAGGTGACGCTAGAGAGAGAGAGAGAGAGAGAGAGAGAGAGAGAGAGAGAGAGAGAGAGACAGAGACAGAGAGACAGAGACAGAGAGAGAAGATTTCAGGCATAGGGGGTAGCCAGTAGATATGTTCAGAATTGAGAGATGGAGGGTAGTGGATGAGGAATAGAAAGGAGACCAATGTCACTGTGGGGAAATAAGATATAGGAAGACTGGAAAGGTAGGGAGGGGTCAGGTCATGAAGGACTTTAAAGGTCAAACAGAGGATTTTATATTTGACCTAGAGATGATAGGCTGCCGTTGGAATCTGTGTGTGTGTGTGTGTATGTGATTTCATGAAGCCATGTAGTAGTAATATAAACAGAGAGAAGGGTATATACTTTGCTAAAGGGAAGGTGCTGGTCTTCCACCTCATCCTTAAATCTATGAACTCTTCTAGGGAGAACTTCAACCATGTCTAGAATACATGAGGAATTCCTCCTTGGAATTCAGGACTCCCCACTGGAATTTAGGCCATCCAATGAGAATCTGCTAAGATTGCCTAAGTAAAGAACACTAGCTCAGAATTAGGGGACCTGAGTTCAAATCTTGACTCTGCAAATTACTAGATTCATATTATAAACAAATTATAAACAAATAAGTTCCCCTCTGGACTCCATTTTCTCAGCTATAAAAGGAGCTGATTGGACTAAATGATCTCTTCTGACTTCCATTTCTAAATTATATAAGCCCCGTGTATAGTGAGCATGTCCATTAGAAAATAATTCCTTCTCCCATCATACCATAGGCTTGGAAGAACATGGTTTCTAAAAGGGAGAAAGTGGTAGCCATATGTGGAAATGGTAGGGTCACCCAGGAGTCAGGTCCCATTCGAGAATTCATCAACAGCTAGGGCATTGTGTGTTGGGTTAGAGCTGAAGAGTGTCTGAGCCAAGGAGAATCTAGGAACTTTGATCATCTGAATGTTTTGTGCAGATGTTCAGGGTACTCAGGGCCAGAGCTGAGATGGATTAAGCTTTTGTCTTCACTGCAGTCCCCAATCCACCCATGTCACTGGTGCTGCCATGATTGGTGTTTGTCTGAGATTTTGTTTATGGGAGAATGAGGGCTGAGCCTTGTAGGTGGAGGGAAGGGAGGCAGCCTTATTCCCGTGTTAACTTTCTTTGAAAATGAAATCCATTTCTGCCTTCATATGCTTTGCAATAAACGTATTTTATGTAAATGCTTATTGTTGGGCTGGGTAAGAGAGAATAAGAAATAAGTCAAATTCAGAAGTTCTCAGAAAGACCTAGAAAGAGGATGTAACTTTCTGAAAGTCACCTAGTGACTCTGCGAGAAATCTAGGCTGGAACCAAGGACCCCTGAATCCCTTCTTTAAGCCATAAGGAAAACCACAGATCCATTTCAGAGAGGGGACGTTCTTAAAACTTAGAACCCTCCACCTTGTGTGAACTGGGTGGGATTCATGAGCGTTTCATCTCAGCTGCCAAAATGATTCATAACAAAGATATGCAGCACAAATCTGGCAATTTGAAGCTGAGAGCTTGAGCTCATCTGCCTCTTCCATCTGACTGAATGTAATAAACGCACGTGGCATCACACGGCCACCATTTCTCAGAATTAGGAAAATAGCAGCTGTAGGTTCCCAGGGAGACGTTGCTATCTGGGAGCCCAGGGGGATGGGGCAATTCCTATTGTCTGCTGACTGGCTGAGAGGCATCAGCGGGCAAAGTGGAGAGGGCCCTGGGTGGAGGGGGAGAAGGCCTGTGTCTTTCAATGCTCTGACACTCACCCTAGTGACCAACTGTACCACTTGTAGCAACTCTTTTCTCATCTTTCCGAATCTTCATTTTTTATCTGTAAAATGGAATCATAAACTCATCAAGATAAACTCATCTAGAAACTGGGAAGCTCAAATGAGGGCATAGGATTGTCCTAAGGCTCAGAGGGAGCTAGAATGTGTCAGAGCTGGGATTCAAACCCAGATCCTGTGACTGTAAATATTATATTCTTTCTAGGAACAGACCACTACTAGTAGTAGTTGAAATGTGAGAATGAGATTCAGAAGACAAATGCTATGTAGGTGGAGTAGTTGCCATCATTAAATGCCAACAAACAATGCCTCGTTGGTCTTACAGTTACATGCAAAGCCTTAATAAATAGCAGTTCACAATTCTGCATTGTGTTAGGGAAAATAAACTGTATTTGGAGTAAGACAATTTGGGTTCAGTGCCTTGCTTTTATACTTTTTACTTGCACAATCTTGCTCAGGTTGTTTAACCTCTCTGGGCCTCAGTTTCCTTGTCTGTAAAATGAAACAGACTGGATGTGCAAGTTTCTATTTGTCAGTCTATATATGAGGCACTGTTCTAAACACTGGTGAACCAAAGAAGGGTAAAACGGTCCCTGTCCCCGAGGAACTCACAGTCTGGTGGGGGAGACAACATGTACACAACCATGCATAAATAAAACATATACAAGATAAATTAGAAATACTTACCAGAGGGTAGGAACTAGAATTAAGAAGGACAAGGAATGTCTTCCTGTAGAAGGCAGAATTTTAGCTGGGGCTTGAGGAAAACAGAGAAGTCAGGAGGAGAAACAAGAAGGGAAAACATTCCATGCATGTGAGCTTGAGTTTAACAAAGTTCTTCACTCACAACAGCCTTGTGATGGTGGGGGGAGGGGTGGAGGAAGGATGCAATTGCCCTCCATTTCACAGATAAAGAAACTGAAATTTAGAAGGGAGAAGCAACCTGCCCAAGGTCACATGGGGAGTGTAAGGTCTGGAATAAAAAGTTAATTACCTCCTGATTCTACATGCACTGCTCTCCCCAATGGATTATGTTGCTCCTCAAACAACTGAGGTCTGCTTAGCCAATTATTGATTTTCCACTGGTCCTTAGTTCCTCCTGTTCAGGCTTGGACCTTTCTATATCACTGCAGATGGCATCTCCACTGTAGCCAAGGGACTGTAGCCAAGATGAGAGATGCCAGGTCTCAGCCATCTTTGTTGATTATTGGAATCTCTCCATGTGGTTGAAAGTTTTCAAAAATAACTGGCTTCTGGGATAGTAGCAATGATCTAGGGGTTACAAAACCTTAGAACTATAGAGGTGGAAGGGACCTTGAAATGACAGAGATAGAAATTGGGGGACTTGGAAGGAACCTCATCTAGTCTAACTTTATTCAACAGAAGCTCTGTAGGACAATGACTTATCCAAGGTCACATAATACCTAAGAGAAAAGTGGAGTGAGGGATGGAAGACAGATTGAATGGGGTTCCTGACCTATGATTTCATTGGATCATCTTTAACTCTTTCAAATGGCAACTGTTTGGCAAATCAGAGTCTTGACTAGGATTTAATGGAATTAAAATTAAGTGACTTGCCTGTCCATGTCAGAGGCAGTAGTTGAAACCAGGTCTTGTGACTCTGAGGCTGGCTCTCAAGGTACTATACAGCCATGCTGCTTATAAAATGCAAATTCCTTTGGGAAAGTCAGGACTACCTGCCCTTTATACTTGAATGTGAATTTATTTAATCAAACTGCTTTCCTGAGGCCTGTCTATGGTTGGTCACCACTGAGTTTTATTGAATGGAGAATCATAGGGGATGGCGGAGGGAGTTTGTACCCCAGGGTACCGTGAAGGAGAGACCACAGCGTAAAGAAATGATAGCAACCACAATAATGGTGTTGATGCTGCTGCTACTGAAATGATTTTAATAATTGTATTATAATATCAGCCTGGCATAATGGATAGAGTGCATGGAATCAGGAAGACCTGAATTCAAGTCCAGCCTCATACTCTTATTAACCATGTGAACCTGGGCAAATTACTAAACCTTTCTCAACTTCACTTTCCTCATCTATAGAATGGGAATAATACTAGTACTTGTTGTGTAGGGTTGCTGTGAGGATAAAATGAAGTAAAGAATTTAAATCACTTTGTTATAAAGAACTATGTTAATGTTAATAATAATAATGCTTATTATCACTAAGAAGCAGGGAGGTATAAAGGGATTGAAAGAGATGCCCTGGAGTCAGAAAGACCTAAGTTCAAGTCTTGCTTCTGACTGAGTGACATCATGAGGACTCAAAGACGTCAGGATGTCTTGACTTGTAAGTGAATTGCTTTTGAGTGAAATAGAGTTGTACAAAGTCATCAACCTCACTCTCTCTTCCAGAGTCATTGAAGTCCAGTGGCAAGACAGCAGTCAAAATCACTGACAATGGCCTGGGATGTCCACGCAACTCAACAATTATACTGTATCTCTCATTTGCCAATTGCACCTGTGTGCCTTTCAAGGTCAGAACCCAATCCATGTATTATTAGTGGCTCTCTGTTTCCATTAGGCTAAAATGCAAACTCATTAGGTTGTATCTTGGAAGTTAAAGACCTTTAAAATTTGGAATTTTTTCCCTATCATACCCTTTGGTAGCCTTGGTAATAAATTGTCTCATATTTTAATCATGATCACAGATTTAAAATGAGAAGAGACCTTAGGTCATCTAATCCAATATTCTCATTTACAAATGAAAGAAACTAATGCACAGAGTTGATGTGTAGTGGATGGAGGATGGATTTGAAGCTCCGAGTAAACACCAGCTCTCCTAATTCTGAGACCAGAGCTCTTTGAGGTGCATTAAAGTTCTCTTCTAGAGGTTGCAGATGGTTCATTCTAGGCTGCAATGTGCAATCCAGAAGAAGGTGAACAGAAATGATGCTGACAAGGTATGTCAAGAAACTGCTCAACAAAGTTGGATGGCATAGTTGCCCTTCCCAGAATGACCTGGGAAGTCTGTACTTCTGTCCTTGCCTTACAGCACTGACTTAGTCTGTTGTGTTGTCCCCTTCTCTGACAGTCTTGGACCCTCCATCCCAAACTAATGCTAGAGGTCTTAGTAGAGCTGATCTTTAAAGATCAGAGACCAAGGGCTACAAAGACCTTTAGAAATAATCTAGTCCAATCCCTTCTTTTCATAAGATGAGAAAACTTAGACTTGTCCAATGCTACACAGTACATAACCGGATTAAGAGGCAAACCCAGGTCCGCAGATTCCAAATTCCAGGCTAACATGTCCATACAGAGAACTAATTCACAAATACCAATTAAAAGAAAGAAAAATAACACAATAAATAACATAAAAAATAAAATGAAGAGTAGGATCTGAGAATTCCAACTAATAGCACAGTGCTTAAAAGTACTAATATGTGCATTAAAGAAGTACTAATATGTGCATGAAAACTCAGAATGAGCTGAGGTTGGCAGGATCTACAAATTCATGGTTGCTGCTGCAGCAGCAGCAGCTGCTGCTGCTGTTTTAGTTTTCCTGGGGTGGAAGGAGGCTCCCAGATGAGAGGGCGTGACCATTGCCTGGAGTGGGTGGGATGATGACTGAATGATTGTGAGAATGATAAGATTTTTTTCTGCTCCTCTTGTCTTCTTCCAAAGAGATTAATGCTTGGATTGAGGATGGGAAAAAAAGTGTTTAAGAGAGAGTAGAAACTCAAGAAAATTAAGGAAAAAGTAAGAAGACTTACTTGTCTTCAGTGAGTTCAAGTCATGCTTAGATAAACTATACCCTATGTAACTCCTGAGCATCTCGGGGATCTTTGAAAGACCTTATAGAATTGGACAGGTACCACAGGATTAGAGGAGGGAGATAATCGTGATTTTCAAGCTTGAAAAAGAGATTAGAGTCAGAAAGCTATAAACCAGTAGTGAGCAGGACTTCCATTTCTGGTAAAATTCTAGTACGTATTTAAAGGGAGGGTTTGGGACTATTTAGAAAGGGAAGGGTTGACTGTGGAGAGCCAGAATGGCTTTACTAAGAACTAATCAATATCAGTCTCACCCCATTTCTTTTTTCCCCTTTTGCATGGGCTGATCTCACTAATCATCAGCATATGAGCTCTGATTGGCTTCATTTTCATTTTGGGCTACTTTTCCTCTTCTTTGGCAACCTCCCAGACCCTCAGTTCATCATAGTGATCCTGGTTTTTGACACTGCAGTTTACAATTACTGAGCTCCAGAGAGATGCCAGTCAGCATGTCCTCAGCAGGTGGCACTACAGGTGTGTGTCACACCTGGTCCCATTTCCTTTTCTGAAAGGATTCCTGAAAAGAAATAAAAAGGAGAAAGCAGTAGATTTAGCACACTTCAATTTCAGCCAAACATCTGTTATGGTAAGTCATCAGAACCTTGATTTCTTTGGGCATAGTGTAAATAATAACACTAATGATAATTATCTAGCACTTTTAGGGTGCTTACTGTGTGCTAAGCATTGTTATAGGTGCTTCATAAATATCTCATTTGATCCTCACTACTGGGAAGTAGATGCTATTATTTTTCCTATCTTACAGTGGAGGAAATTGAGGCAGACAAAGGTTAAGTGACTTACCCAGAGTCACACAGCTAGTAAGGGCCTTCTGTTACCTCTGAATTCAATTCTTGACTCCAGGCCCACCACTCTAACTTCCTTGATCGATATCTTAATAAATGACACCTTATATTTGTATTGCTCCTTTCACTTTCCTTCACAGAGTCATTGTTAGCTTCTGATTGCTGTTTCAATAAGGAAGACCCTGCATTTCTTGCATATGATTCTAGATTGTGGAAATTGTCCCCAAACAGATCACTGATTAAGGGGATAGTCCTGTATTGTGAGTATAGGGCAGGAACCCCTCAAACCAGCAATGGAATCCTCATGGTGTCATGTAGACTGGATTAAGGAAGATGGGTTATTATTTGTACAATGGGTCAAACTCCCTCTGATGGCTTTTAGCAGAACTTCCATTATAAATAGGCATTATACATTTTTCCAGTAAAGTAGAATTAAAGAATTAGCAAGACTCAGAAAATGTGAGCTAAATTGACTAGAAGTAGGTAGCTAAATGGAGAGAGTGCTGGGTCTGGAGTCAACAAGACATTAATTTAAATCTGGACTCAGAAACTTATTAGATGTGTGACCCTGAGCAAGTCATTTCACCCTGTTTGCCTCAGTTTCCTCACCTGTTAAATGAGCCAGAAAAGGAAATGGCAAACCATTCCAGTATCTTTGCCAAGAAAACTCCAAATGGGGTCATGAAAAGTTGGATCCAACTGAAAAATGATTTAACAACGACAGCAGTGTTCCTGGAGTATTCTCGGTCTCTTGACTTTGCTTCCTGTTTCTTCCTCCCTTGCCAGACAGCAGTGATGATGATGATAGCACTTATATACCTCCTTAAAGACTGCAAGGCACT
Source organism: Bettongia penicillata ogilbyi (assembly GCA_023548195.1). Lineage (NCBI taxonomy): Eukaryota > Metazoa > Chordata > Mammalia > Diprotodontia > Potoroidae > Bettongia > Bettongia penicillata. The sequence goes on from JAJHZJ010000177.1 coordinate 12,909,424, forward strand.
TGGTATATGTTATCTCATTTAACCTGCATAATGACCCCATGATACAGGTGCTATTTTTATTTTCATTTTACAGATGAGGAAAGTGAGTCTGAGAATGGCCAAGTAATTCCCCTAGGGTTACATAGTAAGTATCTGAGGTATCTGGTCTTCCTAACTTCTAGTCCACCCCCCTAACTGACAGGTGCCAAAGAAGCAAGAGTTGTCTCTTTGCTCCTCTCCCTCTGGGTAAGATACCTTTGACTAAGTTCCTTCCATCCCCTCCCACTCCCCTTTCCTTCTGTTAGTTCAGGAGATCTCTGCTGTTTCTCCCATCCTTGCTTACCGTCCTGTACCTACACTGACCTGGAGTAACTGAGTATCCTAAATTTGGCTTTACAAATGCTTTCTCCCCTTTTTCTATCTTCCTTTCCCTCTCTTTTTAAGAGCTGAGAAGGCCATGTGCTCCCATTTCTAGGCTGGTTCTGCTAGCATAAGCCAGGCATCAGTCATAATTCATTGTAATCTTCTTTGTAGGAATAATCGTGGGCTTCTTATGTTTAGGATTATTGCTAAGGATTCTCTTTTCATTATATAGATGCCATTTTTGATAGATTAGTAAATTTGTTACCGACCTAAGAATTCTCCCTAAGTCTATGTTATGATGAGTCTCATTAAATACATCTTTCTAAAAAAATTGTGTAGCTAAATACTTCTTTCTCTAAAGCAAAATCCTCTAGCTATTTTTATAGAGATCAGATTTGTAAGGATGCTATAATGAGGCCAAAACAACCCCAGGAATCCTGGTGCCCCACCATATTTTGGGGTGCAGAAAATTCAAGAGCTGGTAGAAGTCGGTGAGAGGGAATCCAAGAGTGCAATGGCCTGCCTCAGGACGCAGCGTGTTCCCTCTTTTTGAAGGTATTCAGGAAGAGGTTGAGTGACAACTTACTGCATATGTTATTAGTGGGGCTTCCTTTCCCATATGGGACTAAATGAGGGACTAGATGTCCTCTGAAGTCCCTTCCAATTTTACATTATGTGAATCCATGATTTGGAATGAGAGGACTTGCATTTCAACGCTTGTTTTACAGCTTGCCACCTGTGTGACCTGTTAATAATAGTCAAAGTTAACAATCAATTCTCAAAGAACTTCAGATAGCCCACCTAGAGTAACCTTTACCTGTGCCTGATCTCTGTCTACAACCTTCCACCAAACATGATTGTTCCATCTTTCTTTGACTGTCCTAGTGAGGGGACAGTCACTCATTCTCTTTTTGAATACCTTGAGCATATCTCTGACTACATTCAGATTTCCTCTCATTTTTACCATCAGTTCTAGAGAGTGGTCGCTTGTCACTGGTTGGAGAGTGTGTGGCACAGGAAAGAAGCCACTGGCCACTCCTGCCCTGGTAGAGGAGGTGGCAAGAGCTTGGGGGTGGGAGGGAAGCTAGGAATTCTATATGTCTATAGGTTAAAAGGAAGTTCATTTCCAACATGGGGGACAAGAAGCAGGGGACAGATGATCGTATAGTGGGAACAAGTTGTCTAGTGTGGTTGGAATGTAGAGTAATGTGCACTAAGCCTAGAAAGTCAACCTGGAGGAAGACTGTGAAGGGTTTTAAAAATGTCTTGCCATCATTTCTATCTTGGAAACTGGTTTCTCTAGGTTGTTGACAACTGATCCAATATAGAGTTTCCCTTTGTTGCTTCCTCTACCTTTTGAAGGATGAGATTATGATTATGGAAAGCCAAGAACACAATTAAACCATGCCTCTATGCTAGACTTGAGATCTGTTTCCCAAATTCCTTCTGTTTTCTCTTTTATTCCAGGTGTCTTGTTCTGTGAACTCCGGTGACAATCATTTCTGTTCCTACTTTTATCTACCTTCATCCAAATACTTTCTAACATATGTACCCACTCTTGCTTCTAGAGGTGCTCAGATGAGTGTACCTTCATACAATAGAATGCTACCCTATCTCCTTTACTTGTCTTCTTTCTTTTGAATAAGGTATACCCATCCAGAAGGTATACCCGAATAAGGTATACCCATCAGTGGTGTCATCCTGACAAGTTTCAGTGATAAGTAACTCAGACTGGCCTGTTTGAACTGAGATCACTAACTCCTCTTTCTTGTTACTTAAACTTTTGACTTTTCTATAACAACATTTAATGTCAGGAATTTTGCTACTGACTCCTTTCTTGGACTTTTGCTTCCTGTGTGCTTCTTGGGACTTCAGTTTTCTTTTCTATTCTATCTTATCTATCTTGGTAAATAGTTTTCTTCCTCTCCCTAACCCCTCAGCCTTTTTTTCTGAGTTTAAAACACTTCTGATTAGATTTGCAAGACAGCTGGCAAATACACTCCTACTAACCTTTTTAAGGTATACTCCATCCCTGGCCAGGAATCTGTCATGACTATATTTTAAACCATTGTCCAGAACCCATTTTTACACACCACCTCCTTAGCTAGCTGTTCACTTCCCAAACGAATTTTTTCTCATCTGTATTATTTGCTTTCAATGGGCAATAGTGAGAAAACACAGCCTCTCAAAGATTGTGAGCTCTTTGAGGACAGGGAATGTTTTTGCCTTCCTTTCCTTCTTTCCTTCTTTCTTTCCCTTTCTTTCTTTTTTTCTTTCTTTCTTTCTTTCTTTCTTTCTTTCTTTCTTTCTTTCTTTCTTTCTTTCTTTCTTTCTTTCTTTCTTTCTTTCTTTCTTTCTTTCTTTCTTTCTTTCTTTCTTTCTTCCTTCCTTCCTTCCTTCCTTCCTTCCTTCCTTCCTTCCTTCCTTCCTTCCTTCCTTCCTTCCTTCCTTCCTTCCGTCCTTCCTTCCTTCCTTCCTTTTCCAAGCTCTTAGCACGGTGCCTGGAAATGCTTGTTAAGTTGCTGACAATCTGTGCTTCTCTGATCTTCAGTTTCTCATTCAGGGCTCTGTCATCTTTAACGACACTTTTTCGATTCTTTTTATCAATATCATCTGTATCCATAAGAATCGCCAGAAGTAGCTCGCCATTGTCAGTTTTGTTAAGTATTGGAAGGTTCTCTGTCATTGGATACTTGCTTTGGGAACAAAACAAACTTCTTTATTGTTATGTGATCAGCAAGGTCAAAATCAAACCTCATTATTTTTGTCTTTATTTTTGCTTTTTTTCCCTCTGACTCTTTCAGGATGATCCCTCAGTTGATAATTCCTGTGACTCTACTATATTATTCTTGGGAGGGTGAGCAGCTGTTTCCTCCTCGGAGAGTCCAGCTTCCATCTCTTCTGGAGGAGCCTCAAATCTGTCCTTTAGCTGACAGGATATGTGTCCTTTCCCTTCCCTTCCTCCACTGCCTAATCCACTCCAACTCCCTGACAAGGATCAGTTCTCCCCTCCCCCACCCCAGAGCAGCCTCACTGAAGGTTCAATCTTTAAAGACAAACTCTTACAATATACCTCCCTCTTGTCAGGCAAAAAGACCCCTGTAACCTTGATCTACCCTTAGCTCACTGTGTGACCTTGAGTAAATCACTTAGCTTCTCTGAACTTCAGTTTCCTCATCTGTCCATCCTCCCCCAGCATCACAATAATCTTGTCCTACTTAGCTCCGTGGGAAGTTGAGACGATAAAATAAAACGACCAGTTGAAAAATGGTTTTTAAAATGTTCCATTCAAATGAAAGGTAGGGGTGATATTGCTTCCCATTTTAATCTCCTGGAAGTTTATTACTCTCATTACTCACCCTTTCCCTCTTCTCATCCCTCCTATCCCATGGCACCTTGGAAGAGGTTTACTATTCTATCTGCCAGAAAGCTGCTTGGCAGTCCTGACCAGTGAATGATGGACCTGCTGCTAAGGTCACTCCCATCAGCACCTGGATCCAATATTCTAATTCAGTAGTAGCACATTCAGAAATGGGTTTCGTTATGCTCAGCCCAGAATCACAGACTTTTAAGTTCGAGGGACTCACCTTCCAGGTTCAATTTACCTCGACACCCCTGTTTCCCTCTTCTTTTATACTGCTAAAGTCACTGTTCTCACTGCCCCATCGAATATTACCTTCCATCATCCTCAATCTTTTCAAGGCTCATTCCATCCATTCCATTACCCCTAAAAGCCCAAATTAAGTTTTTCCTCTCTGGATAAGTCTTCCTGGATCATTCTAAACTTCCAGAAGATCTCTTTCTTTGGAATTCCGGAAAGTCTAAGAGTATTTGTAATATTCTTTTTTTACTTTTTGTCATATAGGTGCAGTAATTTTTTCATGCATCAAAATCTTGTCTCCCCAACCAGACTGGGAGCTACCTGAGGGTAGGAATCTCATCTCTCCTTTTTCTTTCCCCCCAACCCCACCCCATAATCGAATCCAAGACTGGGTAACTTATCTTCAAGACCCAATCTCAACAATAAGGAAACATTGAATGTTTACTATTTGCTAGACTCTGTGAGGAACATAAAAGCATATAATATAGAGTCCTTGATCTTAAGTCATCTGTACTGGAAGCCAGGGACTCCAGCTTCTGATTCCTGTGCTGTCACTTACTAGCTATGTAATATCAGGCAAGGGGGTGGACAATAGGAGTCTCTGCCAGCTTTGGTATTCCAAATTCTATGTCCTTAGGTTCCTTTCAGTTCTTTGTTCTATCTAAGATTTCTTCTACTACCATTCAATATTTTAAAACCTCTTCTAACTAGGACTTTGTGTGTAGCATGTGTTCGAAGGGACTCTCTAAGCACTGACATTCTCTTTCTCTCTCTTTTGCTTCTGTTAGTGGGCAAGAACTACAGTTATCCATTCAACCAGGGCTTACTGAGTTCCTGCTGTGTTCCCAGTTCTTTGCAAATCATTCTTGAATTTCTGGGTAAGAAATCAGTGCAATTTCTGCACTGTAAATATGCTTATAAATTTTCTTATTTCTACAGCTGTGTTATTTGTGTAGGATCAAAGGATTGAGAATGAAAAGTGATTTTTTAGAGACCACCTACGCCTTTTCCTAAGCAAATGCTTTGGGTTTGTGTAATGGATCAAAGGTAATTTCAAGGGATTTTATTTGTTCTCTTTGCATGGGGGCTTGTTAGGAACACACCTACATACGTCAGTACTTCCCTTTAGTAATATGTGAATTTCTACTCTATCTAGGACAGAAGTTCTTGAGTTATTTGGTATCATGGATCCCTTTGGCAGTCTGGCAAAGTTTATAGATTCCTCAGAATACTGTTCTTAACACATAAATAACACAGTTATTTATGTTTATAGGAATAGATATAGATGTGGATATATGTATGTAAGTTTGTGTGTGTGTATATATATATGTGTGTGTGTGTGTGTGTGTATAGATATATATGTACCTATATCCCCTCACTCCTCCACACCCATGAATAAGTTCATGGACCCCAGGTAAAGACCATTTTTCTGGGGAATGATAACACTCCCCTCTGTCTGAAGGCATGAAGATGGGAGTTGGGGACATGGAGACCTGGAAGGATTGTGGCAGTCTTCTAAGCTTTCCAGTTCCCTGCCTGAAGCCTCTCATCTTTTCTACGTCCCTCAAAGCTTCATTATGGCCAGCCTTAGGCCTGGACAGAGAAGATCATCACAGGACGGTGTGGGTTCAGGGTTAGGACAATTCCCACTTCCCTTAGGCCTCTCCCGATATTCCTAGCTTCCTGGACCGCCCTTTCTGAGGGCAGCACATCTCTCTTAGGGAGAGTGCAAGTTGAGGTAAGGAATAGGAATCTGAAGAAAGGCCCAAGGTCAAAGCCTCCAAGAACAAAAGGGAGAATACAGAAGGACCCTAGGATCTGAGGAGGAGGAGAATGAGGAATGATAATGATATGCAGTATTTAAATAGCACTTTCAGGCTTGCAAAGCCCCTTACATGTTATCACATGTGGTATTTGCTGCAATGTTGTTAGGTAGATATTTATTATTAACTTCATTTTTACAGATGAGGGAACTGAGGCTGAGAGGATAAATGACTTGCCCAAGACCATACATCTGATGTGTCTGGAGGAAGAATTTAAACTCAGGTCTTCCCAGTATCTGAATCTCACACTAGCTGTCAATGAGGATAGAAAGAACACTACAAAGAAGGGAGAAATGACCTTTACCAATTTCTTAATTTTGCTGAGGTTCACAAAGGTTTCTAATATTTACTAAGTAACTTTTCTACAGTCGTCTAGTCAAGTAGGCAGGGTTAGTGTTATTATCACCAGTTTTAGATGAGTTGAAGGAGATTTAAAAAATTAAGTGATTTGCCCAAGGTCACTTAGGCACCTTTTTTTTTTTTTTTATTTTTATTTTATTTTTTTTTTTTTTATAGTACCTGCTGTGTACCAGCCCTGGGCTAAGAAAGAGAAAGGCAGAAACTGGATTTCAAATTGGGGCTCTTCTAACTCCAAGTCTAGCCTTGCACTTGCACAATGCCTGGAATATGGTAGCTGCTTAATAAGTGTTCACTGATTGAAATTTTTTTTTTTTTGCTGAGGGTCAGCTCTTTGTGTAGGTGTAACTTCAAGTCACAAATATTTATGAAATAGTGAGAGAAAACTTTGGAGCTGAGAGTACCTGGGTTCACATCCCACCTCTGACACTTCCCTGTGACCTTACTGAGTCACTGAATATCTCATTGCTCTAGGCAAGTCTCCGATTCTTAATTATAAAGAATGTGCTATAGAAGGAATATGAGAGGTTATCGAGATCAGACCTCCCTAACACTGCAGGAATTTATTCTGTTGTACCCTTGGTGAGGTTCATGAAGCTTTTCCTTGAACAGTTCTAGTGAAATGAAGTTTCCTTGTGCATAGGGAGCTGGTTTCATTTTTAAATGGCTCTAAGGGTTGGGATACTTGTCTCTTATAATGCAACTGAAATCCACCTTATTCCAGTGTCCCCACATTATCTCCAGTTCAGGTTAGCTCCATGTCTGACAAACCCACTGCTCATCTTTGGAAAATAGGCTGCAGTGTAGGTAGAAAGCAGAATCAACTCCAGGGGTGGCGTGCTGTAGAGAAGAAAGAACGCTGAGTTTGGAGTTGAAGAATAGAGCTGAGGACAGATCACCTCATTTTCCTGATTTCATCTTCTTTTAATTGAGGAGCTTGAGCTAGATGACTTCTCATAGTCCTTATATAGCTCAAATAATAACAAAAAAAATAAAGTCATCTTACCAGTCATAGACACTGGATCTTGGAGAGGCAAAAAAGGAGAGCTTTCTCTGTCTGTCTCTCTTCTCCTGTCAGTATATCTCTTCTCTCTGCCTATCTCTCCATCTCTCTTTCCTTTTCTTTTCTCTTTTCCTCACTCTCATTCCCCCTTTTCCTTTTCTTTCTCTTTCCTTCACTCACTTCCCTTCTACTTCTCTCTGTCTTTGTCTCTCTCCTTTTCCTTATCTATCCCTCCCTCACTTCCATTCTCTTTTCTTCTCTGTCTCTCTCTGTCTCTATCTTTGTCTCTGTCTCTGTCTCTCCTATGCTTCCTATATCTCTCCCTCTTTCTCCTTCCCCCCCGCCATTTTATATAGAAATGAGACTGCATTGGTTGCACTGCACATAGCCAGGAAAGGGAGTCAAGTGCCTGAAGTACTTGGTTGGCAGAACGGGCAAAATCAAAAACAAATTGGAGATGTGGAACTGGGTAGAGAGTCAACAAAATGAGGCATGAGGCACACCATCCAGACTAAGGCAAGAAAAGGCTTGGGTCAGAACTAGGGCAGAGACAAAGTAGAGTTTGTACATGAACATAGCCAGATGGAAACATGGAGGAGCATTTCAGGATCTGGTCCAGCCAATTCCTCATGAAACTCTTTGATTCAATTAAAACCACAAGTATACACAGGGCCCTTACTATTCACAGGGCAATGGAGGGGCTCCAGAAATCATTATGTCAAGATCAATAGGTTCAAGTCTCCATTTTAATTATGGGATCTTGGGCAATTGCCTTGATTTCTAAGCCTCAGTTTCCTTATGTGTAAGAGGCTGGACTTGATGATCTCTAATATCACTTCTAGCTCTTTCCATATTTATGATCCTAATGGAGCTCAGGGTCTAATTGGGTGATATCTATAATACAGAATAGAATGTTTATATATATATATATTATATTATATTATAAGTGGAGTACAAACAGAGGTTTCCTAGGAAGGATGGATTCTTTCTGACTGAAAGAATTAGGTTCCCTTTCCTGGGAGAGAAGTTGTTTATTCTGGGTTTTTGGAAGATAAGAACATAGATTTAGAACTGAATGGGACCTTACAAGCTATTTTGTCCAGAGACTTTATTCTACAGACGAAGAAACTAAGGCCCATGGAGGTCCAGTGACTTGTCCAAAGTCACACAATTCGTAAATGGCTAAGCAGTAATTAAGTAGGTAGAGATGGAAGGGATGGGGATTCTATGTGTTCAATATAAGCTTTGCAAAGGTATAGAGGCAGGAAGGCACAGGGCATATTTGCAGAATGTAGATCAAGATAAGACTGGAAAACTAGGGTGGATTCAGATTGTGTAGGGTTTTGAAGGCCTGGAAAAAGAGAATCTTAAAGAGGCCGTCAGACTGTTAACCTTGGGAATTGGCAATGATCTTGTTCCTTTGGATTCAAACTGTTTTTTGATGACTTTAAAGAAACCAAAAGAAAAAAAAATCCCCTGCTGAGCTCAGTTAATATCTCTAATGAAATACTCATGCAACCTGAGTGTTGGAAATAATCTCTGTGTGTAGGCACAAAGTCTCCTGGAAACACAGCACTTCTACTAAAAAGGAGAACAAAGAGTCGTAGACTCTTCAAATTAAAAACACGCAATGATAGAATCTGAAAATGATAATATCTTAGAATTACAAATCTAGAATCATAGAATTATAATTAGAAACAGAATCATGGAATTTCTGAATCAGAATAAAGTATTTTTACTTAGGATCAGGATTGAAGTTGCCCATCATTTTGGCCATGAGTGACCCAAAGGGCAATGGAGAGTTACATGACAGGCATGAGCAGGATATGGTGTGTAGGGGATGGAGGGGGTGGAGTGGGGAAGATGTTTCTGGTCAAACTGATAAACTTCCAGGGTGGGGATCCTATTTTGGGGATTTTGATTATATCTTCCAATGGAGGAGTGGATATGCACAGGAAGAACCTTATTGAAAAATCCTGGGAAAACTGAGCACAGACCACTAAGCAGCAAACCTAGGAGGAAATCTGGGTGTTTGAGATGGGAAAAAGAAAAGCCCACACACCTTGGTACAAGTCTACAGGTACTAACAGCTGCCTTGGGGGGAGAAGTATTGCCATTGCATGTGATTTCACCTGTGCAGTCCAACTCAAAGTTTCTAGGCTCTGAGATTCCACGGCAGGATCTTGAGACATGGCAGGCAGGAATAGGAGAGACATGTGGTGGAGTAGTGAGAGTACTGAATTGTAGCCTTTGGGAAAGAGGATGGAAGATTTCCTGAACTGTTCCAAGTTTCTGGATCGTTCTAAGACCCAACCTCCTAGATAGAGGAGGGGCCACATCATGCCAAGTTCATGGAGGGTTTGGAGAACTAGCCTCCTAGATACAAAGGGAGGAGTTCATAGACAACACTAAGATCTTGGAAAGAAGAGGACCACACATGTAGACTCCGAGTATTTGAAAAAACCCTAAGTGACTGAAGAGAGGAACAAAATAACGAAAAACCCTAAGCTTTGTTATCCATTCTTGTTGTAAGTTACCTGCTTATTGTATGTTTGAGGAGAAGAAAATTGTTTCTGTCATCCCCAAATTCATTCCATTCCATGAGAAGTTAAGAATAAGACCTTAGGGTAGCACCTTAAAGATAGAAACTTATATAAATTCCTGTTCTCTAATGCTCAGCCTTTAATGTGGAGGTTCTTATGAATAGTGCTCTGGTCACCATGAAAAAGGAAAAAATATGGATGACCTCTTTAGTAGTATGTCTTCCTCTAGGTTCTGCAGTGATGGGAATAGTCTGGCAGAAAATCGTATAATTTTAGGCCTCTTATAAACATTAGCTCTTAGTACTCGAAATATGAGAATCTTGCCCAATGACCAATGAGTTGACCTAACACACTGGAGGAACTAAACCATATCAATATTGACATTGTTGCTATAAATGAAATCAGATGACATAACAGAGTTGTAGTTAAATGGAAGAATGACTCACACATTCTCCTTAGAGAGGCCAATAAAGGAGTAGATGGAGTCACTTTTATCATATGCCCAAAGGCAATAAGAAATATTATTTTAAAAAACACTTGGTCATCTCATAATGAGCATATCCAAAAGGACACCCTGAAATTAGCTGAAGCTTATGTTCTAAAATCTGTTACAGAGAATGGGGAGGTAGAGACATTTTGTGAAGATCTCCAAAAGACTTTCCAGATACATTCCGTAATATTTTGTGATTTTAATACAAAGGTAGACATAGTGGGAAACAATCCAAGATTGTAAATATGGTTTACAATTATGAAAAAAAGTGTCTAAAGATTTCCTGGCTATAAATTTCATACCTAAATAGTAATAACTTCCTTCAAGAAGAGAATAGGAAGGTGCTGGGTATAGCAACTATATAGCATCACAAAAATGAAATTGACTATATTAACAGGAAATAGAAATTTGAGAGTCATTTTCTAACCTATGTACAATCAAACTATAAACTTGGTGGAACTTAAAGCAAAATGAACACCAAATAGTAAGAAATGATAAAGATAAGAAGATATAGTGTATAAATTTAACAAATCAAATTTGACCTGTTCGAACAAACTATTGCTACAAAAGATGGGAAATGGATTTTGATGGTTCTTTGATTATCAATATCAAGCAAGATATAAGATTCCTGCTCACCAAAAATGTTTGCCACTGTCACAGAGACATCTACAACTGAATTTAAGCAAATGAGGAAATCCACATAGATGGTATGGTCCTCCAAATGTTCCTGTTGATATATGACATTGCACTGGTTGTACTAAGTCCTTAAATGTCACACATCTTTCTAAACAAGATCCACAACCCCTTATAAGAATGTATCCTAACTATACACATAGGAAAAACTAAGTAGATGAGGAAATAAGCTATTGGATACTCAGCCTATATAAATGGATCATCAGTACATATGTCTTGACTGGATATTGTGTATGGAAAATTACTTGGGACCAGAATTGATTAGGAGGAAGAGAGCAACCTAGATTGCATTTAGAAAATAGCATAGAACTCTCTCCCTGACATAAACTTCCTCCTCCCCTATCTTTTCCCACATAAATATTTTTCCATGAAAACATTGCATACCACAATCCCTGAAGGATCATAATTAGAGATGATCTAAAGTGCAATGGAATAACATGCCTTATTAACAATAATTAATGAACAGAGAGCAATATACAAGTTATTTTGTGCACGTCAAATAGGAAAAAACGGTAATAGGGTCTTGTAAAAAGGTTGGGAGATAGCTGTCCAAGAGCTGACCTTGTAGATCTATAAGGTTAAAAAGACCTAGAGGAAAACCTTTAACATATTAAATGGATTCAAATGGATAGCACCACATGAACTGTGTTCACTAAGCATGGGAAAACATGAATGAATTGTGACCTTTAACAGTGGAAGGACTACCTACACTAATTGTGTTATGAAATCTTTGATTATACATATATATATATATATATACACACACACACATATATTTTATATATATATACACACACATATATATACACATATACCTATACATATATACACACACATATATATACACATATGTATATACACAGATAAATGTATATATCAAATGTTTCATAATGTGATTGGTATAGGTAATATTTATGTATATAAAAATATGTATGTATGTATGCATGTATATATGTACATACATAATACATATATATGTATATTGCAGGACTTTACCTTAATCTCCATTAAATTTAACCTTATCAAACTCACACCATCATCTAATCTATTCAAGTCTTTTGGGGTCCTAATTATGTCATCTAACATGTTTGCTATCTATCTTGGTTTTTGTGTCATCAGTAAATCTGACAATCTGCGTTCTCCCTCTTCATCCAAGTCATTACTGGATGTGTTGCACAGCACAGGACCAAGAACAGCTACTTAGAGGATGCCTGTAGAAATCTCCATTCATGTTGACATTGACCCTTTAATGACTACTCTTAGAGTTCAGTCATTCAATCATGGCCAGTGAGAGGCAATGTGGCATTAGAAGCCAGAGTGCTGAACTTGGAGTCGTAAAGATCTGGATTTAAATTCTGCCTCAGAAGGTTACGACCTGTGTGATCCCAAGCAAGTACATTAACTTCTCAGGGCCCTGTAAAATGAAGGAGTTGGTCTCAGTCACCTCTGATGACATTTTCAGCTCTACTTTTATGATCTAACTTGTGCTGTTATGGAGCCCTCCTTTCTCAACCTTTGTCTCAGTGATAGCACGAAAAATTTTGTCAAATACTTTGATGAAATCAAGCCTTCCCTTAATTTGCTAATCTAGTTACCGTATTCAAAAAGGCAAAGTGGTTAGGCTAGCATGACCTATTCTTGATGAAGCTATACAAGTTTTATTACTTAGTATTTCTCTAAATTCTTGAAAAACAGCCCTTTAAAAATATATTCTAGAAGATTTCCAGTGTAGCCCCTCCCTGATAGATGTTGCTGTGGAAACTTGATAGGGCTGAAAAAATGTCTATATGCAGACTTGTGCACTGTTTATCCAGAGCTCTCTGAATTTCTCAGGGGTTTCAATCTTGGAAGGAACTTTCTTCTTCCAAGAAGTTATCTAGTTGAGATGTAGGGAAATCATGTTGAGAAAGAGAAGAATAAAGCTTTAAGTTCTCTGGGGCATCATAGTTCTTTTGTTGAACCATCAGAGAGTGAGGAGATTAGGCAGCACCTCAGAGAGGGTCATTCAAGCGACCCTCATATCTTGTGGGGTGGTGGAGTGTGCAGGAAGATGGGGAGAGATGTGCTTGGGTGGGCCAGAAGACTGATGGTTAGGACAGAGGCCAGATGACAGGACTTCTCTTTCCTGATTCCCCCCAGTGCTGCCTGGACCAAAGAGCAAAGATCTCCCTTACCTGTCCAATCACCTCACTTCCCATTTCTTCTCTAGCCAAGGAAGAGATGGGATAGAGGTTCACTAATAGTCATTGTAGTCTAAAAGTGACAGCCTATACTTTTAAATACTTGCATGATGTTTGAAATGAATATTTCAACCTGTTTGACCACTTATAATACTTTGTGCCCAAGCCTATAAGCATACAGTTTGGGATTGGGAAAGGAGACTTTAACCTGAAAAAGAGAGATTTTCCTCAGTTTTGGCTGAAGTAGGAAATATCTAATTAGAAAGAATGATGGAATTATATTTTGTAATGTTAGTAATCTCTGAGTTATACCTACCCCCTAGACTCCTGAGATCCCAGAAGGAGATTGAACAAGGAAATAAGCAAATAGCAATGAAGAGGTAGAGATTGGTATGTTTGTTCAGGTGATTACCCACCCATGGCACCTAGCCAACTCCCCATCTATCCACATAAGGAATTTAAGTCCTTGCTTTATAATCTGTATATTTCATTTCTTTGCTTTAAAAAAATGGACCACACTTAACTTCTCCATACAAACGCTCCAGATTATCCTGCTCTCTCACTAGGGGTTTTCCCACCCTGGAGATATCTTCACCCCTGTGGCTCTCCTCTCACATTGTTGAGTTCCTAGCTGGGACCACCATTTCAAAAGGTGCCCATGTCTCTTTGGGCTTTTCTGCCTCTTTGCCAATAAACACTTACTCACCCCCCCTTTCCAATTCCATTTTATGTGTTGTTTTCTCTTTCTTGAAGGTTGAGACTGTTCTGGTTTTTTCTGTTTTGTTTTGTTTTGGTTTTTTGCTTATATTTGTTTTCCCAGTACTCAGCTAAGTGCCTGGAATATAGTAAGCATTTCAAGTAGCAGAACTGGGATTTTGACTCCATATTCAACATTCTTCCCACTCTAAGGCAGATTTGGTGTGACAAGATTATGGGGTGGAAGATACTGAAGCCACCTCAATAGTAAAAGTGCACATTACACTGCATTCCATATCAGGACAAATTATAGAATACACAGTCTCCTTTTCTTAAGAAGGGGACTGGAGTCTTTTCACAACACACACTAATTAGGGTAGCAGCAGCAAACAACTGTTTTCTTTCTGTTCACTTCCTTGGGATGGGGTTGGGGAGAGGATGATTTCTTCAGCTTGAGTATTCTTTTAGAATTTTAGAATCTCAGAGCCACAAAGGAACTCAGAAATCATCCATTCCAGATATCGCCTCTTTGACTTCATCAAAAGGAAGTCATTCAGTCTCTACTTAATCTTCTAGGATGCAGAAATCACTACTTAATGAGCCAACCTTACTTTACTGTATTTACTGTCATTATTGGGAAATTTTTCTAATTCTAATGTCAGTATGGTCTGTCTTTCTTGCCAGTCCACCCCTCGTTCCCATATTGGTCCTAATTCTGCTAAGACAATGCACAACAAACTGACTCCTTTTTTCTCTACAACCTTCCAGCTTACCTTGTAGGCTTTAGAGGTAGAAGAAACTTTTGAGATTGAGAAGGTCAACAGTCTTATTTTTTGAAGACAGAGATCATTTCCCCTCTAAGAATTGTCTTCAACTGGGCTAAAAATGCCCAGGTCCTACATAGCATCCATTATAGCCTACTTCCCTTTCTTAACTCACACTAGCAAGTTGAGTCTTATGGGGTAGGAATCTTATGTTCAAGGTACCCTATATTCTGAACTTCTAAAATGACCTGCAAGGTACTGTCACGCAGCTCCTGAGAAGACTCAAGGGGGTAGGAGAAGGGAAGGGATGCCAGCTGTCTTCAAATATCTAAAAGACTGTCTTATCTAAGAAGGAGTAGGCTTACTCTGTTTGGACCCCACCCCCCCTGCCCAGGGCACAGATCCAGGAGCAATGGATGAAAGTGCCAAAGAGGCACACTTAGGTTTAACAACTGAGTAGTCCATAAATGGAGAGAACAGCCTTAAGAAGCAGGGAGTTTCTACTCTGTGGAAGCCTTTAAGCACAGGCTAGACAACCACTTAACATGATGGAATCATAGATTTAGAGGCGGATGGGACCTTCCAAGCCTTCAACTCAGCCATCTCATTTTAAGAACGAGGAAGCTAAGACTGAGAATAATCAAGTGGTTTGCCCAGGGTCATCCAAGTCATAAGGTCTGAGGCAGGTTAAACACAAGGCTTCCTCATTCCAAGCCCAGAGCTCTAACCATTGCACTACCTAACTGCTTCACTAATGGGAATTCCTTTCATGCATGGATTGGAGTACATAACTACTGAAATCCCTTTTAACTCTTAAGCCCTTTAACTCTGATTATAGAATAAAGAGATTGGACTAGATTGCATTTGGGAATTTGTGTGGTGCTTATAATTTTGATCTTTGTCACAAAGAAATGTTGTTTTTAAGAGTAACATCTTCCTGGTGATGCTCTTTGTCTGTGATCTTCCTGGTGATGCTCTTTGTCTGTGATCTTCCTGGTGATGCTCTTTGTCTGTGAGACAAAGAACACCTTGATCTCTGAGAAATCCCAGTGATGGGTGACTGAGAGGGCGATGGAGAGGCACACTAGTGACAGCACATTTATGGGATGATGTGAAAAAAGTGCAAAAATACAGCATCAGAGGCAGGTTTCACCAGGAAAGTTGATGAGGATAAAAGGGAGACTGCCAGAGTGCTGTAGCCACCAAGATACTATGAGACTTAGAGGAAGACCTCTAGTGTATTGAGGCTACTAGGTGGTTTAGAGATGGAGTGCTAGGCCTGGAGTCAGGAAGACCTGGCTTCAAAACAGGTCTCAGAAACTTACTAGCTGTGTGACCCTAGACAAATCACTTAAGCTGCCTCCATTTCCCTAACTGTAAAATGGGATAATAATAGCACCTACCTCCTAAGGTTGTTGTGAGGAATGAAATAAAATAATACTGGTAAAGCAATTAGCACAGTGCCTGGCATGTAGTAGGTCCTCATTAAATGCTTGTTTCTGTCATTGACTACAACTGGTATGGATGATTTGTGGACAAGATTTTGCACTGAAAGGGCTGTGAGCCACATCAGTGGAGGGAATATCCCAGCCCTTAAGATCATGGATCATCAAATCTTCATCCCTTCTGCTCATACAGTGCTGCTAAATTTGCAAGTTATATCCCTCATTGGCTTCTCACGATGTCTTGATTTTTACTATTAGAGAATCATCTCTTTTCCTTAAAGTATTACTCGGCCCAGCAATCACTTGTGAACTGAAAATTTCTACTAGAGAAGACTGCAATAAGCTCTAATCTCTCCTCTCTCCTGAGAGATGTCTCCTTACCAACTGTTTGCTTGCAATCTTTCCTTGGATGTCCCACGGACATTGCAAGAATGGCATGTCCAAAATAGAACTTGGTTCATTTCCCAGTGTCTCTATTCTCTAATCTATCTTCCCCATTGCTGGCAAATTGATATTTCTAAAACATATTTTTGACCAGGTCACTCTCCTATTTAGAAAATCTTCCATTTCCCTTTCCTTGCTTGCCTATACTATAAATACAAACCCTTCAATCAAGGATCTTAAGCCCTCCATAATAAGATTGCCACCTACTTTTACAATGTGGTTTCAGATTAATTCCCATTTATCCTCTCCGTTCCAGTTCAACAGGCATACTAGCTGTTCCTCACATATAATATTGCATCTTTCATTTATGTTTTGCATGGGTTTCCCATCTCTGATCTCCCTGCATCTGCCTCCCCTACAGTCTGGAAAGTACTCTCTCCTTACTTCTTTTTCTTAGAATCCCTATCTTGCTTCAGAGCACAGCTAAGGCATCATCTCCTACATAAGGACTTTCTTCAGCCTCTCCCACCCCAGTTATTAATTTTAAAGTTGCCATCTGTGCTGGTGAAAGGAATTCCCATACCGAGAGTTCCTGGTACTGAGGAAGTTGCAGATCCTTCTCATAACCGAAAGGTTAAATAAAGTACTCGATTGTTTTTGTAGCTTGTGTTCTTAGTACCCTAGTCCCTCCAGTCCAAACTTCTATTCTTTAGGGCTGGGATCTTAGCTAGTTGGCAGGATCCAAGGATATTGTGAATGAAGTCATAGTTAAGTAAATTTGGAGCTTATAACAGTTTCCTCCTCAGGAGGAATTTACATGTCGGAAGATGAAGACTGGACTCAGCAGTGCTTTAATGCTAAATAATTATTTCTAATGGTAGAATTCCAGGTATTGGGATAGATCAGTGAGGAGGTACTTTGGAGGATTATGGTTCCCAGGGCAACTGAAATCACACCACACTGACCTTTCATAGATTTATATATTCCTAAGTTCATGGAATATTATCTTAAGGCAAGGGATCTTGACCTAAGGTCTATAGAACCCTCCCCTCCTCCCCACATATACATATATATACACTCATATACACATACATATATGTCTTATTTTGTAATTCTATGTATTTTATTTTATGTATTTAAAGACATAATTCTGAGAAGCGGTCTATAGATTTGACATGGATGCCAAAGGTTAAGAACCCCTAATTTTAAGGGCTTTCCAGTAGAAAAGGAATAAACCTATTCTGTTGACCTCTGAGGGATTTTATAATTCAGAATGTTAGACCTGGAAGAGGCCATAGAACACAAATTGTTAGAGCTGGAAGTGACCCTTAGTAATTTCAATCATATCCCCTTATTTCACAGATAAAGAACCCATATAACAGCATTGTAGGCTCTCTGACAGGGGTGCTTTCATCTTTGGCTTTTTATCCACAGTGCTTAACACTTTACCTGTCACATAATAGCTGATTATTAAATGCTTGTTGATTAAATGACCTTCCAAAAGTCATATTTTGAGTGGATGGAAAAGAAAAGTCTACTTTCATTCAATTCTGCATTCTTGCACATCTATCTGTTAGCCTAGCCTTGGATATGTTTGTAAGTGGGTGAGGGAGGGATATGCGGAAAAGGAAGGATGGATTGTTGTTGTGAGAAGAGACTGATAAAACTAGATAGAAGATTTTGGTTTTTGTTTTTCCCCAAGAACCAGTCATTGTCATGTTTCAGTCCATAGATCCCTAGAATGTCAGAGTTGGAAGGGAATCTAGTAATTCTCCAATCCAAATCATTCCTGGAAAATATTCTCCAGTGCAGCATACCTGCTTAAAGACCTACAGGAAGGGGAACCCCTTACCTCCCTGGACAGCACATTTCACTTACGGGTAGCTCTAATTGTTTGGGAGTTGGGATCCACTTTTCCCTTGGCACCAAGCCTAAAGCAGCATCTTCACAATTTCTTCCCTTGCTTCTGGTATTGCTTTCTGGGGATCAACTGAACAAGTCACAGAATCACAGAATTTGAGAGTCCAACCCACAACCAAAGGAATCCCCATTATAACTTCCCAGACAAGGGGTTGCTCAGACTGCTTGAAGACCTCAAAAGCTGGGGAACCCATCACCTCTTGAGATAGCCCATTCCTATTCTGGACAGCTCTAATTGTTAGGAAGTTTTTTTTTCCCTTTATCCTTTTTGCCTCATTGTAATATCCACCCATCACTCCCCATTCTGTCCTTTGGGGTCAAACAGAAGAATATAATCCTTCCTCAACATGACAACTTTTCTTCACAAGAATTGTAGAAGTTTCTTGATGAAAAGGTTAGCTAAGATGCAGAAAAACTCTACGTACAGCATTACCCTTTTATCCAAGTTTAGTAATCCTGTCAAGAAATGGAAATGAGACTAATCTGGCATGACTTGTTCTTTTTCGAACATATTTTATCTATTTCATTAAATATTTCCCAATTACATTTTAAAAGATTTTAACATTCATTTTTTAAAAAATGGGTTTCAGATTCTCTTCCTCTCTCCTGTCCCTCCCCTCTGCTTTGAGAAGGCAAGCAGTAAGATAATCGATTATATATATGAAGTCCTGCAAAACATATTTCCACATTAGCCATGTTGCAAACACACACACATTCATACTCACAAAAACTCCAAGAAAAATAAAGAAAATGAAAGAAGTTTGCTTCAATCTGCATTTATAATCCATCAGTTCTCTCCCTGGAGTGGATTACATTTTTCATCATGGGTCCTTTGAAATTGTCTCAGAGCATTGTCTTGATCAGAGTAGCTAACAAAGTCTTTCACAGTTAATCATTGCTACAATGTTGCTGTTACTGTGTACAATGTTCTCATGGTTCTGCTAACTTCACTTTGCAGCAATTCATACAAGTCTTCTCAGGGTATTTTGAAACTATCCTGTTCATCATTTCTTATATCACAATCATATGGCACAACTTATTCCCCAACTGATGGGAATGACTTATTCTTGAAGAAGTCAGACTGACTCTGTGGAATTATTGTTTTCTTCTCCGGATGTTCATCAATCATCATTTTAATGATTCATTCCTGAATTTTCCAGGAATCAAAGATCACTGATCTGTAGCTTGTAGATTCTGTTCTCTTTCCTTTTTATGAAAATCAGGACATCTGTCCTTGAATATTATTGTCTGATTTTCTATGATGTTTCAAATATCCATGGCAATTATAGATTCCAAGTCTTTTAGATTCTGTGGAAGTAGTTCATATGGGCCAGGTGACTGTAATACATCAAAGGTGGATAGGTGCCCTAAGTCTTCTTACTTATCTTGGGTATCAACTGTTTTCAGTCATCTGTGTTTTCTTTTCCATTACAATGGCCATTCTCCTTTACAGAGAAAAAACAGAAATATAATATTAAGGATCTCTACCTTCTTTCTGCTGAAAGTTATCATTGCCCTCTCCACCCCAAAAAAGTATTTTCTTTCTTCAATTCTTTTTTTCCCTTTCCCAATACAGCCACAGCATTCTTTGCCCATTACCCTCCTCCTTTTGTACTTATGTTCTTAACTTGCCTCACTGGCCTTAGTTCATTTTGAGCTTTAGCATTTCTGATACTACTTTTACAATACTATGCCATACTTATATTTATTCTCTGTCACCTGTCTTTGCTTCCATATTTTGCAATATGTTGATAACTTTTGTTGAAAATCTCTTTTCCTCTTCTTTTTATTTTTTATATGTCATGGCTCTCTGAGAGGGATACTTGGGGAAATGGAGGTGGTGTTAAAGCAAAAGATAATAAAATTCTATTTAAAAATAAAAACAAATGCATCAGATAGAATAGATACTGATGAGGGACCTTAGAACGTGAAAGTAAGAGTTGGAACAGGTCATAGAGGTCATTTAGCTCAATCTCTTCATTTTACAGATTAGACTGCAGCCCAGGGGAAATGACTTGGTTAAAGTCACACAGCGCCAAGAATCTCATCTAGATTTTCTAACTCCCAATACAAAGTACTTTCCATGCTAAGCTTTAAGCCATCTGAGCCTATCAATCAAAAATGCTTATTGAGCTCCTGTTGGGAGTTTGGGACTGAAGGAAGAGATGAGACAAATAAGACAACAGTCCCTGAACTTCCAAGAGTGCAGAGTTGAAATATTCACACACTGGAAAAAGTAAAAAACTAAGTGTATTGTAAGTACTATAGAGTTCAGAGGAAGGAAAGATCCCCATAGGCCAGGGTGGTCAGAGATGGTTTCCTGGAAATTAACATACTTTTCTAAGTACTTTAAAGTTTACAAAAAGCCTTCTTCCCAATGGTCCTGTGTATTAAGGACTGAGAGGATTATTATTCCTGTTATTTGTTGGGAGGGAAGAAGGAGTTGATTAATACCTGTGATTTCAATAGGGTAGCTAACTCCCCGTGTGGAAATCTCTATCAGTGCAGATTGACAACTCCATTTTGCAGACAGAGAAACTGAAGCAGGTAGGTGGTGCAGTGGAGAGAGTAATGGGCCTGGAGTCAGGAAGTTTCATCTTCCTGAGTTCAAATCTAGTCTCAGACATTTCCTAGCTATGTGACCCTGCACAAGTCACTTAACCACATTTGCCTCAGTTTCCTCATCTGTAAAATGAGCTGGGGAAAGAAATGGGAAACCACTTCAATGTCTTTGTCAAGAAAACCCCAAATGGGGTCATGAAGAGTTATATATGTCTGAAAAACAACCAAACAGGAACAATTTCAGAGAGGTTAGGTGACTTCCCCGTGACTGCCCCAGATATGATTTACACCCTGGTATTCTGTCTCCTACACAGCTTCTCTGCTAACATAGGTGGCTGCCTCTTCTTAAGCTACTTACCCTAATGCGTAGTCTGTGCCTTGAAAGAACTAATGTTATGGTGGGCAAGAGAAGACACAGACACATAATGGTAAGAGAACTGAGAAGGGAATGATCATTTATTAAGCACTGACTGTGTGCCAGGGACTGAGCTAAGCATTTTACAAATGTTATCTCCTTTTATCTTCACAACAACCCTGGAAGGTGGTTGTTGTTCAGAACCCCATTTGGGGTTTTCTTGGCAGAGACACTGGAGTCGTTTGCCATTTCTTCCTCCTCTAGCCCATTTTGAAGAAGAGGAAACTAAGGCAAAGAAGGTTAAGTGACTTACCCAGGGTCATACAGCTAGTAATTGTCTGAGGCTAGATTGGAACGCATGGAGATGAGTCTTCCTCACTTCAGGGCCTGTACTCTATCTACTGTGCCATCTAGCTGCCCAAAACCAATATTATTCTCATTTTCCAAATGAAGAAACTGAAACAGATAGAGGTTCAATGACTTGTCCATAGTTACACAGCTAATAAGTGCCTGAATTGGATTTGAACTCTGGTCTTCCTTACTCCAGACCCAATGTTCTATTTCCTACATCACCCAGCTGCTTTAATAGAATAGATTAAGAAGGGAGGAGCCATTTCTTGCTGGCATGACCATAGAGAATTTGAATTTACTCCTTATCTCTTCCATGTACTCATGATGTGATCTTAACCAAGTCCTATTCCTCTCTCTGGGTCTCAGTTTCCTCCTTTGTAAATTAAGGAAATTAGACTAGGTTGATGTCTAAATCCTCTTTCCATTCTGGCATTTTTATGTTTTAAGATCCAAGATCCCCTCCAGCCCAAACATTCTGTGTCCATTGACGCAAAACTCTGAATTCTATGGTCCTGAGTTTGGTGGGGAATAAGTGATTTCTAAGGAATTCTATGGAAACACGGCCCCTTGGGCACGCAAAGCAATCTCGTAATAGATTCATCTTGGCATTTGTGGTTCTTCAGAATGTGCCAGATGGTTCTCTCGTCGACAGAACAGGTGGTGATTATTATTGCATTTCTTTCTTCAATTAAACTATCATCCTTACAGATCTTGTAACCAAAAAGGGGTGGGGGAGGGCTCTGTTGGTTTTTTGTTTTTTGTTTTTTTTGATTGGGGAACTATTTCAGCAATAAGGATTAGGTCTAAGGTAACATTCTTTCACATTCAACTAGGTAACTGTCCTTGGATTCCTCTCCAAGATGATTCAATTAAACAAATGTTAAATACCTCCTATGGGCAGAACAAGTTCAAGGAAAGCATTGTAATGTTCTTTCAAGGAGTGTGACGTCCAGACATAATGAAACAATCCTTGGACCTGTAAGAAGGCAAGAAGTTTTTTGTTAGTTCTGATGCTAGGTATGAGATTCTGGGCAAATTACTGAATTCTCTTGGAGCCTCATTTTTCTTATCTGTATAATAGAACTAATTACAGTTGTTCTATCTCCTTCATAGGGTTGTTTTGGGGAAACAACTGAGTAAATCTTGAAGCACTATAAATATGAAAACTCTAGCCATTGTGACATATGTGACACTGTCCTTCCCCACCTGGGGTCCTTGGCTTGTATTACCTTCTTCAAACATACAGAAAGGTACCTTGTTTCTGTACTAGAGAGAGTTATTGATGAAATGCAATATCTAAATTGGCTTGCAGATGGTACTTACTACTTACTTATCTATCAAGTGAGCTCATCAATCTCTTTGGCAAATTCATGGGATGGCCTTCTCAAGAGACTTCACTATACCTGCTGGTCACCAGAGGATTCTCAGCCTGAAAATGTGTAGACTATTTCCTCCTTACCAAGCCCACAAGTCAGGGGTAACACTGAAGAATTTGGACTGACCCTTGAAGGACATGACTGAAGTTAGCCTAGGGATTGAAGTAGGATATTGCTGAAAATATTAAAATATAAAATCAACTCTCTCTCTACCCAGCTCATGAACCTTCTTCTCATCTGGGATCCTGTCCCTCATGTTTCCTAGTTCATAGCAACCATCCATAGGGTTTAGAGATTCAGCATGTTATACTTATATAATTTATAGCACATAGGCTAAAGTAAAAATGAAATGTTCAATATATCCCTCTATGGGAGCATTCGGCCCCCAGCCTGTTCCTAAACCTCATATATTTGACTATGGGGGGTCCTCAATAAAATACACCCACAACTTCTAAGCAAGCAGTTAGGGAAAGGGGTCCTTGCCTTATTTCAGAACCTGAAACATGGAAATATAGGAATGATGATGAGGAGGAAGAAAATCAACTTTCTTGCTCATCAGCCTAATGAGATTCCCAGAAGGTGGCAACCTCAATAACTTTGTATTCTCTTCTTGGTTTCCAGCCTCTGTTTCTGTTCTAGGATCAGGACCTCTCCCAATGTCTCCTCAGGGCCTCTTCCACTCTCAGGGTTCTAAATGCTTACATTTCTGGAAGCAGCAGCAGCTGCTGCAGCATCAGCCCTACATCTGGTAGTTCCTGCCTTGGAAGTCTGAATTTCAAGTATTAATGAAGGAAGCAAATCAGAGAATTATGGATGCTACAGTTTATAGATCATATTCCCCTATCACTTTGTGTGGTGACTCCTGGCCCCCAAACAGGCAAGGACTCAGGGTAGCCCAGCTTCTGCAACCTCTTTGTCCTAGAAAAATTTGGGAGAATTTCT
This sequence comes from Bettongia penicillata ogilbyi, assembly GCA_023548195.1. NCBI lineage: Eukaryota > Metazoa > Chordata > Mammalia > Diprotodontia > Potoroidae > Bettongia > Bettongia penicillata. Next base: position 12,933,251 of record JAJHZJ010000177.1, read on the forward strand.
CTCCCAGTGGTGTGTCTCACAGATGCTGGTCCATCTGTCACCCTCTATGGATGACTTCCTAGACCCTAGAGTCCCTACAGAGATGAAAAAGTTGACACAGAAGCACCAGTTACATTATTAACAAGCTCACTTTCTAGTGGGGGGTGACCCATACACATAATACAAAACAATATAATGGCATATGTAAAGAACACATGGATTTGGGGTCGGGGGTTTGAGTATGGACTCTACTGTTTATTTCCTGAGTGCTCTGGGGCACATAACTGAACTTCTATGGACCTCAATCTTTTTTTCTTTAAAATGAGTGTTCTTTATTTACTGGTAAGATACCTCCTAGCTTAAATGCTTTATGTATATTAGAGAGATTCAGGCAAGGTGCTGATAATAACTAGCCTTTATATAGTGCTTTAAGGTATACAAATTGTTTTACAATTGTTTATCCTTATTCGCACAATATCACAGGGAGGTAGGTGCTATTACAACACTATTTTACAGATGAGAAAGCTGAAGCAGACCAAAGTTAAGTGACTTACCCAGAGTTTCACATCTAGTAAATATCTGAAGTAAGATTTGAACTCAGGTCTTCCTGACTCCAAGTCTAGTGCTCCAGACACTGGACCATCTCTCTGCCTGTGAAATCAGAGTGGGAAGAAGTATTATCGCCTTGGGGGAAAGGGAGAAAAGACTTCTATCTAGTAGGTAGTAAACAGGCATGTAACTGGGCTTAAAGGTGGGGTTGGGTGGAGGAATGAAAAGGAACAGTCATTCTGACTCCAGAGAGCAAGAGGACTGAAAGCCCAGTGCAAAGGCAAGATTGACTAGAACACAGAGCATATAGAGGACCAAAATATCAAACAAGAATGGAAAAACCATTGGCATTAGAGTGTTACCTTTCATGCTTTATTTTCATTTACAACTAATGTGGTAGATAATAAGAAAACACTGTTTTGACTTTCTAGAGGAGTGTCAAGGCCAACTCTATGCACAACGAAAGTGAATCTGCTTTGGATTTCTCATGCATTCGAATGACTAAAAGCAGGCCTGTGTTGAGTCATAGAGACGCCATATTTAAGAATAAGAAGGATTTGGGTTTGGGGGGGTCACATACTGAATTCTGATCCTGAGGAGTTCTTTGTCCTACTCACTAACTATGGGTGGACCTCAAGTGTTTGGTTTGGGGACTTCTATTCTCACCTTATATACTCTTTCTTTCTCTTTGTGATGTCTTAAGACCACTGATTATGGGCTCAGTTACCTCTGTGCAGGTTGATTTATCCAGCCATAGTCTTTCTCCTGAATCCAGCCCAATTCTCTATTAGATATTTCTCAGTAGATGCCACCTAGGCATCTCAAACTCTATATTTCCAAAACAAAACATTATCTTTACCCCAAATCTAATGATCTTCCAAACTTCCTTATTTCTTTCAAGGGTTGATAACACACACATGAATAGCTATTATGCTAAATAATATATGATAAGCTGTAGTATAGTAGAAAGAACCAATGAATTTGGAGTCCACTGGGTTTTCAGCCTTGGAGCCATCCCTGACTCCTTATCCTCTCCCATCTCAATCGCCAGTTAGTAGTCAGACCTGGTCAATTCTGCCTCTTGCTACAATATCTCTTGTATCTGTTTTATTCTCTGCACCCATAGGTGGACCATCAGACTCTCATCACTTCCTACCTGGAGTACTTCAAAGTCTCCCGATTGGTCTCCCTGCATTGAATCTTTCTCTTCTACAATTCATCCTTCACTCACTTGCCAAAGTGATATTGCAAAATGGCTGGACTGACCAAGTCACTTCCCTGCCCACTAAATTCAAGTGACTCCCTAGTACTACTAAGATCAAACACAAACTTTTATTTGGCACTTAAAGCCCTTCACAGCCTTCACAACCATCTTACCTTTATATCGCTGCCCTTCACGTATTCTTTGGTCTAGTCAAATTGCATTTGCTGTTACTCATACTTGACATTCTGGGGTAGCTAGGTGGTGCAGTGGATAGAGCCCTGGGCTTGGAATCAGGAAGAATCATCTTCATGAGTTCAAATCTGGTACTTACTACCTGTGTGATCCTGGGCAAGTCACTTAACCCTGTTTGCCTCAGTTTCCTCATGTGTAAAATGAGCTGGAGAAGGAAATGGCAAACCACTCCAGTATCTTTACCAAGAAAAACCCAGTGGGGTCACAAAGAGTCAGAAATGGCTGAAACAACTGAACTTGACATTTTGTCCCCTCAAGCTAGGAATATACTCCTTCCTTCTTCCTCGTAGAATCCTTAACTTGCTTATTAGTTCACTCAGGTGTTATCTTACGAGAATGTTCAGGTTTTCCATCACCCCCACAATTGCTAGTGCCTTTCCCTCTGAAATATGACTTCTTTTCTGTTATGTATCTTGAATGGACATAATAATTTACATGTTGTGTTGTCTTTGCTATTAAAATGTGAGTTCTTTGAGGGAATGAATTGTGTGTGTGTGTGAGCACACATGCACGCCCACCTATTCAGTGCCTGGTAGCTGCTAAGCACTTATAAAAGCTTGTTGACTGACCGACACCTTCCTCCACCCCTTGGCACTAGCTACCCCCTCCTGAAATTACTTTGCATTCATATACACACATATATGCACATATATATGCATACACACATATCTGGTATTTCCTTATATGTGAATGTGTCATTTACTATAATAGAAAATAAACTCTTTTAGAGTAGGAACTCTCCTGTTTTTGTCTTTTCATATCCAGTCAACATCTGGTACTGCTCTAAAAACTGTTTCCTTGTTTGAATGACCGAATTTGCCACCATTTGACAGAAACCCAAGGCCTTAAGTCAGAGCATCTTAATTTCTCCTTGAGATTAACCCATGGCTCTCTAATTTGGAGCTCTGACAGGTCATATCTGTCTTCCAGTCAGAATGGGGTGGCCATGGAGATACCTTCCTACCAGCTTTCGTTATACCCCCACCAGGATTAGAGGTGCTAAATACTATGTTCACTTGGTAGTCCTCTGGTATTTAGGGCCAAACAGGTCTTAGCTACACCAGCTTCCCCAAGGGAGGAATGCCAATCTTGCTTTGTGAGGCTTTTGGGTGTAGGAATGTCCCCAGCTTTGATTGCTAGCTCATTCAGGAGGTGTTCCCCTGCTCATAAAATGAGAAAACTACTGCCCAATTCACTGTACTGTGTGACCTGCCTAGTTCTTTATCACAGTCATCTTTGGGGGCAAAATTGGCATTTTATGCATTCTTATAGAGAAAATGGTGAGAAATTATACTAAATATGTTCTCAAACCAGAAAATAGGATCATTTTGTTGGAAAAAAGTGAAAATAACTTTACTCAGCTACCTGCCTCTCTCGTGATTTACTTCCTCTCAGCTACTCCAGTGATTTGGAGATTTCTTTTTTCTTTCTTTCTTTTGGCAGCACATTACTACAGTGGTGAGGCAGAAAGAGTCCTAGACTTGGAGTTAGGAGACCAGGGTTATAATCTTAGCTCTGCTACTGGCTTGCTGTATAACCATATTTATGCCTCTTTCCTCTCAGAGCCTCAGTTTTCTCTTCTGTAAAATGGGTCTAATAATCCTTGAATACCAAGAGAGCTGTTTTTGAGGAATGCATTTCTTCATAATTTAACTTGAAAACTAGTCTCTCTGGAAAGGCAAGTGTTTGTTGGGTAGCCTCAGTTTGCTCATCTAAAAAATGGACATCAAAATTCTTGTACTATGTACCTCATGGAGTTGTGCTGAGAAGCAGATGAGATCGAAAAATGTCAAATACTATGTAATCTTAAAATGATACAAAAATGTCAACAATTGTTGTTTCCTTTAATTACTTTTGAGTCACTGCTTTTGCTAGTGAGTGACTCTAAAAATGTATGCCATAAAATGTCTTCCATACCCAGAGAAAGAGCTTTGGAATTCAATCACAGAATGTAGCAGATCATTTTCTTTTGTATTATGTTTTGGTTTGTTATATGATTTCTCCCATTCATTTTAATTCTTCTACACAACATGACTATAGCGAACATGTATTTAATAGGAATGTATGTACAGAATCTATATAAAATTGTATGCTCTCTTGGGGAGGGAGGGAGGGAGGTAGAGGGGGAGCAAGGGGAAAAATAATCTAAGTTATATGGTAGTGATTGTAGAACACAGAAAACAAATAAAATTAATATTAAAGAAAGATAAAAAAGCTACATTGAACTGCAAAGGAAACTAATTATTTTGAAATAAAGATAAAATTTCCTCCCCCCCCCCCAAAAAAAAAGAATGCCATGTTTGCATGGGATACTGTACCAAGGGCCAGATGAGGAAATTCTCAGAAATAATTTTGGACACATTGAACAAGTAAGTCACTGAGATGACAAAGACGTGTCAGCTGACACTCAAACATCTGCCTAGATCTGGGAGAGAGGACTTGTTTGTTTTTCTTAATTTCAGAGATATAAATAAAATAAATGAGGTAAATGTAAAGCACTTTGCCAAACGTAAGGCCTTATATAAATGCTAGATACTACTATTATTACCACAACCATATGATTCTGGGCATTTAGGGTTAGACTCAATCTCCATCATCCTCAGTTTGCTCATCTGTAAGTTGGAGATAGTAATTTTATCTGCCTTCCGGGATGTTGTAAGCATTGAATGAGATAACATTTGTAGAGTAGTTTGAATACCTTAAAGTGCTATGTAAATCCTAGCTATGTATTATTAATTTATCAATGATAGATAAAAACTACAAGTATAATATTTCATATCAATTAAAAAAAATAACTTCCTAACAACTAAAGGGCAGCTAGGTGTCCCAGTGGATAGAGTGCTAGGCTCGGAATCAGGAAGACCTGAGTTCAAATGTGACCTTGGATACTTACTAGTTGTGTGACCTAGGGCAAGTCACAGTTTGCCTCAGTTTCCTCATGTGTAAAATGATCTGGAGAAGGAAATGGCAAACCACTCTAGCATCTTTGCCAAGAAAAGCCTAAATGGGGTCACAAAGCATTGGATATGACTGAAATGAATCAGTACCAACAGTAATGAACTGTTCAAAGCTGTTCAAAGGTTAATTGGGTTGTCTCAGGTAGTGAGGTTCTCACTGTTGGAAGTCTTCATTGAGAAGCTAGATGACCACTTTCCTCTTCTGATGGGACTAAATGCCTTTTGATGTCCCCCTAACTCTGAAAGTGTATAAATGTAAATATATTACTAACGGTTTTATTAGACGTATTGTGTTTGTCCTTCGTTCTTGAAGAGGACCATGACATCAGGATGATGACATGACTTGCAGTTGACTTTGATTTAAGTGAGGGAGAGCTGTGCAAGGTCACCAGCCTCACTTTCTTCTCCTGAGCCATCTGGGACCAGTGGCCTGATATTCCTCAGGACAATTGGAGATGGCCCAGGATGAAATGTGAGAACCTGGCCCTTTCAGACTTAGGTGTTTTCACAATCTTACTTTGAGTGAGATACACCCATTCAATGAATAAGCTTCTTTATTGGGAGAGGGACGAAAGGCATTGTCCCTGCCTGAGTGGAGGTGGGGACATGTTGACCATGTCTGAAAAGGCATGTGTCATTCTGCCATTCTCCCCAAGACCTCTCTGTCAAGAAGTGGGAACTCTTCCTCTTTCCCCATCTTCAGAAGCTATGATAGGCACTGCTCTAATCAAAGGTTTGAAGTTTCTCAGTCTGTTTTCTGGTACATCCTTCTGAGTTGGAGAAATATAACCAGTACCCATATAAGAAAATACAAAATAATTTCAGGAGGCATATAGTAGTAACAACTGGCAGATTCCAGAAGTGCTTTATATAGGAGGTGGTGTCTCCTAGGGGTTTGAAAGATTGGCATTCTATAGGTAGACATGATAAAGCAGTGCATTTCAGTTATTAAGGTCATTTGTGGTAAGGACTTAGAGACTGAAGATGGAATGTAAAAGCTTGAATGATGTAAGTAGGCCAGTTTGGCTGGAATATGTAAGGCCTCCTCTCTCACTTTCATTTGCATGGAAAACCCAGAGGATCATTATAGTGGTGGTAGTGGTGGGGGAAAAGGGTTGAGGAAAACAATACAGTTTTAGGCCTAGACATCTCTTACTGATTTGTTGAGAGGCAGCCCTTTTAATTGATTTTGAAGGGGGTATATGTTAGCAATCATGAACTGAAAGGAATTAAAAGGGACTTTCTAACCCAAAGTCAGATGGGTGTTTGGGACAGAGGCCTTTTTTTTTTTTTGCCAAGCAGAAGCAGGATGATAAAAGCCTAATAGTTCTACTTAAATTTCTGGCATACAAAAGAAAACTGATTATAGGTATGTCTAAGCAAATAACCTAAGGCACTCCACATTGTGCTGCAGGAGATTAGATCAAATAGAAACAAAGATTCGGCAATTTATCAAAAAATTGTTAGTATAATAGTTATCTGGCAGAGACTCCTCCTTATCAGTCAACAATCCTAACTAACAAGGGAAGTGTAAGAATTTCTATACCTTTCCAAGGGTCTACTAGAAATCTCTTGAATGATAGTCATAATTCAAGAACAGAAAGTTTACCTAATTTGAAGCAAAAATGAATTAATATACATTTGTGATGTCAAATCATGACAGATCACTAACATATAGTCTCAAGGACTCCAGGAAGAGAAAAAAGTGTGACAAATCACAGAGATCCAAGTAAATACAACATTATTACAACTGAAGGGGTTAGGATCTGTAATATTATTAGAATATTCCAGTCAATTGGCATGTAGGCAGATAATTTTGATTCTATTGCTAGTGGCTTAAGTTAATGACCTAGTTATATCATCTATATAGTTGTATTAATGTCTTTTAATTTGACTCCATCTTCAAATTTGAAGTTTTAATGTTCTGCTCTTTCAGCTACTGATAGATTTCTCTCCCTATGGAGAGAAAAATAAAGTTATCTTCCTAGTCTGATGACTGGATGTATGAAAGACCTGTCTCCCTCAATAAAAGAGCTAAAACTTAAACCTATGGACTCTAAGCTAAAAGATGAGGGCAGAGATCACTCTTCTTCTTATAGGCAACAGCTAAGACCTCAGCTGAGAATTTCAGCTGAAGCCAGAAACCAATAGCAAAGAAAAGGTCTACAACCGTATGCCCAGTGGAATATTGCCAGTGTATTACAATCAGAAGACCATAGCAATTCCATCTAGTGACAGATACACTAGGAAAGCTTGGAGCAGGTTGCATAGAAGTTGTAAATTACTTCACAGGAAAACTTTGGTGACTTGGCTGTGTCAGAGACATGAGCTGCTCCTCCCTGTATATACCCTGGGCACATATTCTCTCAGTGTTCATGCCCCTCTATCTGTGTTCTCTAGACTCATCCCACTAATGATACCCGACTATGGAGAAGGGTTTGCCTGAGGTTCCATCGCTACTTTTCTTACTCTGCCATCGTTTACTTTCCAGACATCAGCTGCAAACCATGGCAGGCCTCTCCATTCATTATCTCCATTGGAAACCTGAACTCTGGTGTTGGGACCACCCTGGGCTCTAAGTGCTTGGAAGCAGGCCTCTACCTCGTTCCCCAGACGATCTACAAAACATGCTGTTGCCAACTCGTACTTATGCTTTGTTTGTCCCCAATATAATACAAGCTTCTGGATAGTAGGAAGTATCTCCCTTCCTTGTTTTTGTGTTCCCAGTGCTTAGCATAGAGCCTGGTGCATCAGAAGTCTTTAATAATTCTCTCTCTTTCTCTCTTTCCTCTTTCATTTATCTATCTATTGTCTATCTATCTAAATATCTTTTCTTCAAATTAATTGTTTTCTCAGGCTTTCTAGTAAAAAAACAAATAAACATATCAGTGGAAGACATGCACTATCATTTTTGAGGGATTGTGGACCCAAAATATGCTTTAAATTTGACACAGTTTGTCTGAGATGACTTATCTGCATTCAAGAACACCTACATTGATATCTAAGGTGTGACTATCTATATAGATTGGGTGAATGTCATGAAGATGTAGGTCATAGGCAAAGAGGAAGCTGATGAACTGAGAGTTCAGCAGATTCAAAGGGGCATCAGCTTCTATATTTAATTTACTGACTTCCAGGTTAGTGATTGGGGTGGAGCAAAAAACTGTCAGTCAGGTACCAACTCTTTGAGAAAAGAGAAGAAATTATTTGAAGTCCATTAGATGTCTGTGACAAGGATCTGAATGGAGAAATATATACAAATTAAAGCAAAGGATTCTCCTCAAAGGTGGAGATGAAAGGATGTTTGTTAAAAGTATTCCAGAGGCCAGAGTATGGTAGGAGGGTGGGGAATATGGAGACAAAAGACTTGAGTGGGTAGGGTCAAAAATACATGAAGAGGTAGCAGGGAGGCCAGATAAACCTATAGACTCTAACAATTCTGAATCCCAGGGATACAGGGATAGGAGGGGGTATGTTGACCATAAGGAAAGGGAAGAGCAAGTTGATTTAGATCCCCTTCCTCTACAGTCCTATGATGACTGACCCTATGATGACTTAGAGGATGATGTTGGTGAAAGGTAGTGGCAGCAATCTCCATAGATTTTCCCTGCTAACATTAGGGATTTGCAGTTTGTAGACAGCTAATGGAGGAGGTAGAGGATTCTGTCCAGATGTCTAGTTCAGTGACTATTTGGCATCTGAGTTCCCTAAACCAGACTGAACTCCCATTCAGTCCTGTAGCCTTACCCAAGATGGCAGGTAATGAAGAACAACCAGAAGATATCTTGGAAAGGAATACATTTTCAAACCCTTGTCTCCAAGTCCCTAATAGTGTAAGTTTTCTGGAAAAAAGAACCTTATATATTAGCATGAACAATCTCCTGATTTTAGACAGGGAAAATAAGGTCTAGAGAAAGGATATAGCTTGTTCAGCATCACACAGTAATTAGGTAGCAAATCTAGGACCCAACTTTCCTTATTGGCCATCCTGGGTTCTTTACTCCAAATCTGACTTGCCTGGATGTATTCAATAAAGGGCTTGGCACTAAGGTATATTTTTATTATAATGTTTTTGAAAGGTTGAATCCCCTGTAGTTCTTCAGTGGTTTTCAGGCTACTAACGTATCTAATTCCACTATTATGAAAAATGGAAGATTTACTACAAGCCATCACTGCATGCCAAGTCCCTTCTGCTTGCTTTGAGGCTGTGGGTATTAGAAATATCACATAAGACCAATTTTTCATTCCTGCCTGACTTTTCAGTTGGTTAAAATCATATTCGGCCTGCAGCCATTAGAAAACCCTCTTCATCTCTCGTTTCACCCCAATTTAGGGCATTCGAGTAGTGGGAGTCAACGGCATTGCTGTTATATTTAGTTTGGGCTGGGAGAGGGGAGAGGGAGATAGAGAAAATTTGGGGACTGATACTCACAGAAGATCCATAAACTTCTGGTAATGGGAGAACATAGCTGAGTTGCATGACTTCCAACAATTGTCTTTTCATTTTATATTTTAGAAGAAAGTGGAGAAGGAAGGAAGGAGAAGAGAAAGAGAAGAAAAAAGAGGAGAAAAGAGAAGAAGGAGAAGGGAAAGAAGGAGAGGAAGAGGGAAGGAGAAGGAAGAAAAGAAGGAAAAGAAAAAGGAAAAGAAGAGGAGGAGAAGGAGGAGGAGAAGGAGGAGGAGGAGAAAAAGAGATGGGCCTTTAGCATGTAGAACAATGAAAGCCAGATCTGGATAGGAGCTAGAAGGGACTTTAAATCAATCAGTAAACATTTTTGAAGTGCTTTCCATGTGCTGAGCACAATGCTAGGCACTGGGTATACAAGTACAAAGAATGAAACAATCCATATCCGTAAGAAGCTTACATTTTAATAGGAGAGAAAGTACATATGTATATATACATATACACAAATACATTTATTCTGTGCATATAAATATGAAGCAGTTAGAAGTAAAATATTTTGGGGAAAAGGGCATTGATAGTTGAGGGTCAAGAGCATGTGGTAGATTGAGCTGCATTTTGAAGCAAGGGAGGAATTAATAAGAAGCAGAAGGGAGAGGGAGTGACTTCCGAGCATGGGGATCACCTGTACAAAGGCATGGAGGATAGAGATAGAGCAGAGAATACAAAGAACAGAAAAAGGAATATTTTGACCAGAGTAGTGATACCACACAATGAAACAAGAAAGATATGAATGAGCTTTAAATGCTAAACAGAGGGTGTTATAGTTTATCTTAGTGGCAACATGGAGGTACTACAGCAGATAAAAGGAATGAACCATGTTATTTTGGGCAAGGTGTTTTCTCTCCCCAGGCCTCTGCTTTGAAATAACTATAGATGGGTCTGTAGTTATGGGCAGGTTTCATGGACAGGTACCAGAGTTAATTCTTAACTAGTCACAGTATAGAGGGAAATATAGAAGACACTATACATAGTAATCATTCAGGTGCTACTTGAATATCCCCAATGAACAAAATGCTGCATGATGCCCTTGAACACCCAAGCTTATCACATCAGAATAAACACCACGGGGCAATTTGAAGGCCATAAAAAATGGTAGCATCTTTCATTGCTATACCAAGTCAGTGGGAAATTGGTGGTTCTGGTAATCGGTGGGATCAGTTTTCTGATATTTTGATAGCTTCATGATTTAATTGGTCTAGGAATTCCCTTCACTGGTTCAGACTGTGATTCATCCATCCTTCTCATCCTGTGTAATTCTTTCCTATTAATGCTGCATTCATGTTTCATCTTTGAAGTAGAAGTGACCCTGGGTTTTCCAAGCTTGCTCCAGTGCATCCTAAATTCTACAAGCTCTACCAGACTGGAGTGGCTTTGAACTTGGACCCAATATAGACTATATGCTTGCTGTCTGAACATCAGTCTAATTAGCATTGAAGATGCTAATTGAAGATGTTTGTATAGTGATTTTTTTTTTGCCACAACAATTCTTGAAAATCATCTGTATGTGTTCATCTTTCGTTGCCGAAGAAGACCATGCCATCAGAGAAATGATGACATGATTTGCACTTGACTTTGTTTTGAGTGAGGGAGGGCTGTGCAGGTCACCAGCCTCACTTCTCCTCCAGAGTCATCTAAATCCAATGACCAGATATTCCTCAGGATGACTGGAGATGACCCAGGATGAAGCAGTTGGGGTTAAGTGACTTGCTCAAGGTCACACAGCTAGTGAGTGTCAAGTGTCTGAGGTGAGATTTGAACTCAGGTCCTCCTGACTCCTGCGCTGGTGCTCTATCCACTGCACCACCTAGCTGCCCTGAAAATCATCTGCTCCTCAGAGGATTGTCTATTTGTATCAGAGGAGGGAGAATCCAAAGTGATTTAGTTACAGACAAATCCTTAAAGTATTGAATTCTGTCCATAGCCTTCCCTATAGGGTCTACCCAATGCAATGGAAGCCTTTCTTTGGGACTTTTCATATTCTGTAGCTGCCAATGCAATAGTTCATCTGCTGTTCCTCCTTATCGCATGACCATCCCCCAGGAACAGAATATTTTAAAGTTGACAAGGACCTTAGGGACCATGTGTAATCCAGCATGTTTATTTTATAGATGGAATTAGGGAAGGAAGGAGGAAAAGAGAGAGAAAGAGAGAGAGAGAGAGAGAGAGAGAGAGAGAGAGAGAGAGAGAGAGAGAGAGAGAGAGAGAAAGAAAGAGGGTTAGGGAGAGGAAGAGGGAGAAAGAGAAAAAGAGAGAGAAAGAGAAAGAAAGAAAGAGAGAGAGAGAGACTGAGAATGAGACATATAGAGACACAGAGATATAAAGAGAAAAGACGGAGAGGAAAGGAGAAAGACGTAGAAAGATATATCAGATCATGTGTTCCAGGTCCCGTAACTGAACGACATAGTTGAGATTCAAACTTGTCTTCTGACTTTGACTTTTTAATGCATTTCATTGAGGCTTTTAGTAATAGTCAGTTTCCAGCACTGCCCATTCCCCTTCAGCCTGAATCTTTCCTTGTAACAACTATACTAAAAAACCAATTGATATTAAAAAAAAAAAACCCTGGCAGTGAACCTTGCTGGACATTGTCTATAGCATCCCTCCTTATTAATTACTCTCCTCTCTGCTATGAGGGAGGAGATATATCTTCATATATCTTTTCTATACCTTCTTTGGGCCACTGGTCCATCAGTTCATTAATCAGAGTTCAACCTCCTTTTAGAGATTTTTTAAAATTTACATTGTTGCATATTGATAGTTTATTCTCTTGATTTTTTTTATCTTCTTTCTCTGCATCAGTTCATAAAAAACCTTCCTAGAATTCTCTGAATTCTTCATTTTCATCATTTCTTACTGTATAATAATAATAATGCTTTATGTTCATATGCCATTACTTTACCAATCATTTCCCAACTGATGGGCATCCACTTTGCTTACAGTTTTTGGAGCCACAAAGAAGAGTGCTATGAGTATTTTTGTATAAATTGAACCTTTTGTTTCTGTCTTGGGTGTATGCGCAGGAGTGGGATCAGACCATAAATTCAGGGTTTTTTATGCTATGCCAAATGCCATGAAGGTCAGAAGGAGCTTGGAGAAATTGTACATCCTAGTCCCCCAGTTCTATTGAGGGGCGTATATCCTAATTGTCTGAAATGGACAAGTCCTTAGAAAGGGGCCCTTTTCTAAAAGTCCCTTGGGCACCTGGCCTTCCTCCTGTTCACTACGTTGTGGTAATTCATACTCAGGGAGAGGGTGGGGCTGACCTTTTCCCACTTCACAGGGATCTACAAAATGAGACCTAGGAGAAGACCAGAGTGGACTCTTCTTTTTATTCAGTCATGTTTGACTCTTCATGAGTCCATTGGAGTGAAGACTGGTGTGGTTTGCCATTTATTTCTCCAGCTCATTTTACAGATGAGGAAACTGAGGCAAACGGGGTTAAGTCACTTGCCCAGAGTCACACAGATATTAATTGTCTGAGGCTGGATTTGAACTCAGGAAGATGAGTCTATAGGATGTCTCTAATCACAATAGCCATAATTCTACCCCATTAGTAGAGATCTTCATAACTCAAAAAGTGTTTTCATACTTATTGGTTCATGGTGTCCTCCCAACAGTCTGGGAGGGAGTCAGGGAGCCAGTGGGTATTATCCTGATTTTGAAGAGGAGGAAACTGAGATTCAAAGAGAGGATTCAGCTTGCTCAGTAAGGCCTGGCATTATCAGTACTAGAATCTATATGTTCAGACATCCATTGTTTCATACTTTGTATCCCTAGCCCCTAGCACAAGACCTGGGACATAGTAGGTGCTTCATAAAGGCTGGCTGATTGATTGATCTAGCCTAGGAGTCTTTTAATTTTACTTACAAGCCTGCAGCATCTAGGCTTGGACAGAATCCTGAGTCCCATAGAGACGGGGCTAGTGCTCATTTTTCTCGATTTTATTTTTTTCCAAAAAAGGAAGGGCTGCACCATGAGCTGAGAGGTGGTGAACTCTAGTGGAAATGCAGAGAAAACACTGAAGTTAGAAGACCCAGGTTTGGGCAGTGTTTTTTGCTTGTTTGTTTGCTTTTGAGATTTTTGCAGTTCACAACTTTTCAGAATATCATTTCCCTCATCTCTTGAGACAATAAAACACTACCTGCTTGTGGTGAGAGATTCAAATGAGCTAATGGATGCAAAATTCTGCATAAGTGTCATGCAAGGTGACGGTACTTAGAACAACAGACCCCTGGTCAGGAAGACCTGAGGTTCGAATCCTACCTTAGACACTTATTAATCATGTAACCCCAGGCAAAACGGCTAACCGGTTTTCTCATTAGTAAAATGAGGTTAATAATGTACGTACTTTGCAGGGTTGTGAGGATCACAACAGACATCAAAAAAGATAACATCCTCTTAAAAACCTTAAAGTCCTATTTAAACATTAGTTTTTTCATAATAATGATAGTGGTGATGATGATGATGATGATGGTACAATAGATGATAGGCTCCTTGTGGTCAGGGATAGTCTTGCTTCTTTTTGTATCTCTGCCTGACGTACAGTAGGTACTTAATAAATGTTTTTTGATTGATAATAATAATAAATATTATTATAATTGTTAATATATATGTATGTATACATATACACACACATATATTTACTAGACCTGTGATGTTATTAGCATATGGAGCTCCTGGTGAAGCGTTCTCACTGTTTGTTCCCCACAGAGTCTCAGGATTTCTTTGGGGCCCTGAAAGGTTAAGTAATTACCTGGGGTTGAAGAGTCAGCATAGTCAGAGAAGGACTGGAACCCAGTTGTTCAAGACTCGGAAGATAGCTCTCTATCCAGTAAGCTACACTGACTCCCAGCCATTACTATTCATAACGTTGTTGATGATGGTGACTTCCAGGGTTTGAAAAGGTGTCTGTTTCCAAAGCAAACTTCCTCCTGCTGTAGCTACACACCAGCCCTTCTCTTTATGCTCTCAGTAGAAAGGAATTATGTTAATGAAACATTCATAAAATGCTTTCACTTCTCCACAGGACTATTGAATAATTTAAGTAGCCTCATTCATCATCAAAGCCTGGGAAAGCATTGTTATTGACACCATTTCGCAGATGGCCAAACTGAGGTCCAAGAGTGCCAGTAACTTCACTGGCTGAAGTCCCAGAGACCATGCTTTGCAAGGATAAGCTTCCCTCCTTCCCACCAAAAATATATATATATATATATATTCTTTGAGATTTTTTGGACTCAAAATTGTTTTGTTTGTTTGTTTTTTGACCGAATTTTCCAGGCTGACTATCTCTTTCGAGCAAGTAGACAGCATTCTTCATTTCATCCGTGAGGGCTGGAGGAAGGAGAACAGGAGTAGAGGCCAGTAAAAGTCAGTTAGCAGAGAAGTGATCAGCATCACTGAGGATAGAGGCAGCCATCACTAGCCAATAGGGTACAAGTTTCAGGCAACCTAAGAGGGTCCAGATAATTATGATTTACCAATATCATCTCATCTGAGACTTCACAAAAACTCAGGGATGGAGGTGCTATTATTATCCTCATTTTATAGTGGAAGAAACTGAGGCAGACAAAGATTACATGACTTGCCCAGAGTCACACCGATAGTAAGTGTCTGAGCAAGACTTGAACTCAGATCTTCCTGACTCTAGGCCTAACACTATCCACAAGTCCACCTAGCTGCTCCACTCAGAGGTTGAATGTTTTCACAAGCCAATGTATGTCTGAAGCAAGACAGGGCATGTTTTCCCAAGTCTAAGACCAGACCAGTCCTTTCTCCACTCTACTACCTTAATTCTAGTCACATAGTACTTTAAAGTTTACAGAATGCTTTCCGTACACTGCTCCATTTGAGCTTCAGAACAGCTGTGGAAGGTAGATAAGGCAAGCATCTGAGTTCAGATCTGGGAAGGCCAGCATCACAGTAAGTTGCAGAGATGGGACTCGAGCTGAGGTCTTCTGATTCGCAGGCCTGGGCTCTTTCTCCTCTGTCACACTCCTGCGACTCCCGAGAAGATGCACAGACCCAGTGTTTTGACAGCACTTTTCACTTGAGAAATAGAAGTTGGCATGGCCAGAGCTGGCTCTGAAGGGACACTTAACCAAAGCAGCATGGAATAGGGAAAGCTGTCATTCAGTTGTTTTCCTTGGCTTTCTTGATCCACGGTGTCTCCTCCCAACATTATTCTGAGCCTAGCCCCAACCTCTTGACTCCTGTAGCTTGTATGTCCTTCTTGCCTGTGCTTCCCCTGGCTTTTGTTCTGTTGCCTTCCTCTGAGGCTTAATTAAGAGAGGAAAGTCCCAGTGCCCAGGATAAGGGAGGCAGTAGTCCCCTATTTTCTGCCGTGGTCAAACCACATCTGTTCTGTTGTCTTCTGCTCTATAAGCATGTTTTCAGAAAGATGTTGACAAACAAGAGGAGAGTGATCAAAATGGTGAGGAGACTGCAGACCATGCCACATGAAGAGCATTTGAAGAAGCTAGGGATGGTTAGCCTGGAGAAAAGACAACTTCAAGGGGATCTGTCTATGGTCTTCAAATATCTGATGGGAGAGCATCCAGAAAAGGAATAACATTGGTGCTCTTTGGTCCCAAGAGCGTGGACCTGGGAATTGGGTCTAAGTTGTAGGGATGCATATTTACATTTATTGTTGAGAAAACTTCTCCTAACACTTAAAAGCCATCCCAAAATAGAACATACTGCTTTGGGAACTAGAAAGTTTTGTGTTCCTGGAAGTGTCATTAAGAAGAATTCATGCTTTGAGTAGGAATTCTGTCTTATAATCTCTGAAGTTCTTTCCCACTGATAGATTGATTTGGAGGAGATTCTCTAGTTCACAGTCAATAAGTGGAGTCAAGAAGCATTTATGAAGAACTTGCTATGTTCTAGGCACTGAGCATTAAGTGTTTATAACCCAGAGCCTCATACTATGAATGAAGTTCCACCTACTTCATTGATTCAAGATCAGATCCTTAAGGTTCTAGTTATTATACTGAACCTAACAGTGTCTTGATTTGATGCTCTAGACATCAACTTGAGCCTGCTTCTCCTATTAGAAATGACAAGACAAGCCAAATAGAAAAAACAGTGTTCCAGGGCCCCAAACCATTGAGGTTTCCAGGAGGAAGAGGAAGAAAAGGATGAGGTCTGAGACCTGGAAAGGGATCCTTTCACCTCAAGTATCCTCCAGGATCTAGGGAGTGAGGACAGCGGTCTAGCTTCCCAAAGCCTCTGATCCAAGGTGAATAAAGTGACTGTGAGCTCCAGACAGTCTTGAAGTCTTGGGAAGTACTCATGTGGTAGAGGGGATGGGAGGCGAGAAAGAAATGTAGGAACAAAGCTTCATACTGTAGATTCCACTGCTCCTATGTCAGATTGTTCATGCAACTCCAGATTACCATGAGCAGCAGCTCTCAGCCCTGTACCCAACTGCTGCTGTTCATGGGGTTGTAACACAGGTAGCCTAGCACACGAAAAAGACCACAGAGTCAGGGCACCTACATCTTAATCTTTCTCTGAATCTCTTTTACTATGGAGGTTTGGACATGTCATTTCATCACTACAGGCTTCAGTTTTCTCCAGTGTTAAAAGAAGGTGAATTAGAATCCCTCTGGTCCCTTATATCTTTATAACTATGTCTTTAACTTAGATGATTCAAATTTTCCTGGGATTCTGGTCAAAGGCAGTATGGTGTTGTGGAGGAAGCACCACATTTGGTGAGAAATGTGTATATCCTTGGAAAAATCAATGACCCTCTCTGGGTAAAAAGTAGGGACCTCATCTTGATCCCTAAGATTCCATTCAGTTCTAAATTGTTTCAGTTCAAATTTCTTGAAACCAAGAGAGAAGCAAAATGACTCTCACATGAGTATGAGGTCAGGGGTGAGAAATCTCTTTTTTCTAAGGCACGTTGTCCCTTTCCATATGTCAAAAGGAAACCCATTGGCTTCCCCATTTCTCTCATGGTCTATTCACTTGGATCTTCACTCTGTTGCAGAATGACTGGGCAAGCAGAGAGTAGTTTCTCATTCAGCAGCAGTCAGTCAATAAACATTTATTAAGCATCTACTATGTATAATGCTTTATGCTGAGAAAGGCAGATGCAATTCCTGTTGTCCAAAGGCTCATAGTCTAACGTGGGGACAACATGCAGACAACTATATACAAACAACATATATAGAGGATAAATTGGAAATAACCCAACCGAGAGAAGACACTAGGACTGAGTGGGATCAGAAAAGGCTTCCAATAGATGGTGGGATATTAGTTGAGATTGGAAGGAAACCAGGGAATTCAGGTCACTTGGCATTCCTTAACTTCCAGTTTCTCTAAACATCCTAGAATAGGGTTACCACACATTATCTTTTCTGTGTGGACTCCTCACTGTGCTGCACCCAACTTTCATAGAAAAAAGAAACACACAAAATTGCCTTTTTCCCATGCAGGGAACAGAGCAGAGAGAAGAGAAAGCTTGCATCCTATCCTACAGACACACAGGCCAAGAGGAAAGATGATTTCAGTGTGACAGCATTGGCAATCAGTGAGAAGGAGGCATCTTCATTCCCAACTCACAAGTCCACAGGGCTCCCGGCCAAGGACAGTTCTCCCACATCAGGTCACAGGGCAATGGGTTTGGAGGCTGACAGGGACCTTAGAGACCCTCTCATCCAGCTCCCTGATTTTATAGAGGCAGAGACCAGAGGCCCAGAGATGGTATTGATTTTCCCAAACTCACACCAATAGAAAGCAGAGGAATCAAGACTTGAGTCTGGGTCTTTTGATATCAAGTTCACAACTCTGCACTGAACAAAGTTGTGTGGAAGAGGGTTCTGGAGGGTCCTGTCAGATTCTTCGAAGCTGCTGAAAGCTCAGACTAATGTTATACCTCAAATACTTTGGGGCTAATGGCTATCCTAGGAATAAAGCTGAGTATGGAGGAGTGAGAGGGCATCTCTGTTTGACTTCAGTCTTGTGCCTGAGTCACTGAAACCCAGTTTCAGAATAAACAGTTTAAGAAGAGAACAATGACTACGCTTTCTAGAAGGGTTGTTTATACCCAGTGTCATTTTATTCAGGCTATAACATTCCTCTTAGAGGAAGGGCAGTGTGTTCTTGCCTGAGAGGACCTCAAAGGCGGGGTTGGGGTGGAATTGATGTGGCAAAACTAAAAGTCTTTTTCATATTCACATTGTAAATTCTTGCATCAGCTGGAGACTCAGGGTTGTTGTCATTTTAAAAAATGACTTGTAAATATTGCCAAACCAGGTTTGGGCATAAAGGAGAAAGGTTGATTTGGGGGTAGGAATGAGCAATCAAGGTATGCTTGGGTGAAGGAGCAAAGCTGGAAAGAGGGGAACTGAAATTTTCATCCATTTACTATTTATGTTACCTTGAACATGTCATCATTATCATCATCATCATCACTGTTTAAGTTTTATAAAGCACTTCACATGTTATTTCATTTACCCTAACAACAGCCTTGTAAGGTAGATATTATCCCCATTTTGCAGATGAGAGAACTGAGGCTGAGAGAGATTAAGTGACTTGCGCAGTGTCACACAGCCAGCAAGTATCTAATAAAGAGTTTGAACTCAGGTCTTCTTGACTCTATTGACTGTGCTAATTTGTGGCTTGCTCTTTTTTCCTTTCTGAGCTCTAGTTTTGTGAATATTAAAAAAGGAGGAAATATCGGGATTATCGCTAAAGTCCATAGTGCATAGTTCACTGATTTAAAGGTAGAAGGAAACCTAAAGGCCACTTAGTCCAACCTCTCTTTTTTATAGATAAGAAAACTGAAGCCCAAGGAAATGTGACATGGTGGGCCATACTCTGGCCTTGAACTGGAGGATGCTGGGTGCAAATCCTCCCTCTCATCCTTGTTAGCTATGTGATGTTGGGCATGCCACCTAATGTCTCTGAGCTTTAGCTTCCCACCTGCAAAATGAGGGAGTTGGATTAGATGATCTCTGAGGCCACCTCCAGCTCTAAATCGGGGATCCCATGATCCTTCATATATTTTCCAAGGTCACATAGGTAATGAGAGTAAGAGGGCTCCCTTCCAGATCTGATGTTCTATTATTGAAGACATAGATTCTGAACCTGGAGTCCCTAGCAGGTTTTGATTGCTGATTTAATGTAACTGGTTTTCTTTGTAATCCTAGATAACTTATTTCTGGTGTAATGGGGGACCACCCCCACATTGTTTATTCATTTTTTAAAAGATGGTCACAGTTTATTCAGCTGTTTTCTAGAATTTTTTTAAAAAAATATTTATTTATTTTTAGTTTTCAACAGACACTTCCACAAGATTTTGAGTTCCAAATTTTCTCCCTATCTCTCCCCTCCACCCACCTCAAAACAGCATGCATTCTGATTACCACTTCCCTCAAACTGCTTTCCCTTCTATCACACCCCTCCCTTCTCTTATCCCCATCCTCTCTGTTTTCTTGTAGAGCAAGATAGATTTCTATACCCCACATTGCTTTTATACCTTATTTCTCAGTTGCATGTAAAAACAATTTTTTAACACTCATTTTTAAAACTTTGAATTCCAACTTCTCTCCCTCCCTCCCTCCCCACCCATCCCCACTGAGAAAGCAAGCAATTCAAGTTATACGTATGTAGTTATGCAAAACACTTCCATAACAGTCATATTCTGAAAGACTAAGTATATTTCCCTCCATCCTATTCTGCCCTCCTATTTATTCTATTCTCTGCTTTGATCCTATCCCTCCTTAAAAGTGTTTGCTTCAATTACCCCCTCCCATTTTCCCTCCCTTCTATTATTCCCCCACCCCCCACTTATCCCCTTCCTTCCTACTTTCCTGTAGTGCAAGATAGACTTTCATACTAAATTGAGTGTGCATGTTATTCCCCCCATAAGCCAAATGCAATGACAGTAAGGTTCATTCTTTCCTTCTCACCTTCCCCCTCTTCCCCTCCATTGAAAAAGCTTTTCCTTGCCTCTTTTATGTAAAATAATTTTCCCCATTCTATTTTTCCCTTTCTGCTCCCAATATGTTCCTCTCTAACCCCATAATTTTATTTTTTATATATAATCCCTGCCTATTCAAGTTACCTTGTGCCCTCTGTCAATATGTACATAATCCCTCCAACTACCCAAATACTGAGAAAAGTGTCAAGAGTTACAAATATGATATTTCCATGTAGGAATGTAAACAGTTCAACTTTAATAAGTCCCTTATGATTTTTTTCCTGTTTACCTTTTCATGCTTCTCCTGATTCTTGTGTTTGAAAGTCAAATTTTCTATTCAATTCAGGTCATTTCAACAAGAGTGCATGAAAGTCCTATATTTCATTGAATTTTTCCCCCTGAAGCTAGATAGGCGATTCTTGGTTTTAATCCTATCTCCTTTGACATCTGGAATATCATATTCCAAACCCTGCAATCCCTTAATGTAGAAGCTGCTAGATCTTGTGTTATCCTAATTATATTTCTACAGCAGTCAAATTGTTCCTTTCTGCAAATATTGCTTGCAATATTTTTTCCTTGACCTGGGAGCTCTGGAATTTGGCTACAATATTCCTAGGAGTTTTCCTTTTGGTATCTCTTTCAGGAGGTGATCAGTGGATTCTTTCAACATCTATTTTTACCCTCTGGTTCTAGAATATCAGGGCAGTTTTCCTTGATAATTTCTTGAAAGATGATGTCTAGACTCTTTTTTGATCATGGCTTTCAGATAGTCCAATAACTTTTAAATTATCTCTCTTGGATCTATTTTCCAGGTCAGTTGTTTTTCCAGTGAGATATTTCATATTATCTGCTATTTTGTCATTCCTTTGACTTTGTTTTATAATATCTTGATTTCTCATAAAGTCATTAGATTCCATCTGCTCCATTCTAATCTTTAAGGAATTATTTTCTTCAGTGAGTTTTTGAATCTCCTTTTCCATTTGGCCTATTCTGCTTTTTAGGGCATTCTTCTCCTTGTTGGCTTTTTGGATCTTTTGTCATTTGGGTTAATCTATTTTTTAAAAATGTTATTTTCTTGTGCATTTTTTTTTATTCCTTTAGCAAGCAGTTGACTCATTTTTTCATGATTTTCTTGCATCACTCTCATTTCTTTTCCCAATTTTTGCTCTACTTTTTTTATTTGATTTTCAAAAAATTTTTGAGTTCTTCCAGGGCTTGAGGCCAATTCATATTTTTCTTGGACTCTTTGGATGTTGTCTTCTGTTTTTATGTTTTGGTCTTCCTTGTTACCAAAGTAAGATTCTATAATCTGATTCTTTTTCCAGTTTTTACTCATTTTCCGAACTATTTACTTGCCTTTTAAGCTCTTTGTCAAGATAGTTCTCTGCTACCAGTGGGAGTGGGGTGTATACTGTCAGCTACTTGATCCCCTCACAATCTGTGGGCCTAGGTCACCAGAAACAGTCACTGCTGCTGCTGCCGATGCCCCTGCCCCTGTTGCTGCTGCTTCATGCTCATCCTCTGCTGGCTCCTCCACCCCCTCCACCACTCTGGGACCTGACCACTCTACTCTTTCACACAGGTCCCACAGGTTTTTCCCATTGACCTTCCAATTTGTCTTCGGCATTTTGAGGTCATGAAGTCTGGAAACTACCATAGATGCCCAAGATTCAATGCCCCCAAGGCCTGCTCAGTTCCCATCTGTGTTGGCTACTAGACTGCATTCTTCCCCCTGTGTGGGGGAAGACACTTCCTGGTGACCTTCCAGACTGTCTTGGACTAGAGATTTGCTTCACTCTGTCATTCTGTGGGTTCTGTAGCTCTAGAATTTGTTTAGGGTCATTTTTTCCAAGTATTTGGCTGAGCTTCTAGGGAGAGCCCTAGTAAGCGTGTACTGTTACTCTGCCATCTTGGCTCCACCCTCTACCCTCTTATCCATTTTAAAATGTGTTTGTTTGTTTGTTTTATTCTGGGAAGATATCCATGGGCTTCTCCAGACCACCAAAGGTCCTTTGACATTGAATAAGGTTAAGAACTCCTGCTCTAGGGTGTATTTCGCTTCTAACAATTTGTGTTTTAAGATCTTTTCCAACTCTGACTTTCTATAAACAGAAAGGAAAATAGAACTTCATAGAAATTTATTTTTGTGAAGGAGATGGCATAAGAGACGGGAAGAGATGAGAAGTGAAGAAGAACACATGCAGGTAAATTCACAGAGACACTCCTCTTTGAATACTGCTCAAACAGTTTCAATGAATCCCTATTACCTACCATACCATTACTTAATTTGGTACTGCAAGAATCTCTTATTTGTGAATGTAACTTTCCCCTTCCTCTAACAGGATCATATTCTCTCCTTTCATTAGCATGGGGCGTGGAGGGAACTGACTTGGTTGGCTGTAATGGTTAGGAAGTTTGTACCTACATCACACTGAAACACCTCTCTGTCTGTCTCTCTCTTTCTGCCTTCCTTTCTCTTCCTTCCCCCTTCTCTCTTATGACCCCTAGGACTAAGGAAAACAAGTCTAGTTCCTTTAATTATTGAAGAAGTAATCCTTTTATTACATATGTTGCTTAATTGCTGTATACTACAAAGAATGCAGTTGTGAAAGCATTTTATGAAAATGAAAAAGTGCCCTCTGCATATCTGAGGATGAGATTGTTGCTGGTCTTCCTTTCTTCTGGAAGAGAACCAACCAGTGGCACCAGGGGTGACATCTTGACTTGCTCTTGAATTGGATTTAAGTGAAGCAGAGCCACACAAAGTTACCAGCTCCGCTCTCTCCTCCAAAGTCATTGGAGTCCAGAGGCAGGACAACAGTCAAGATGT
The DNA here is from genome assembly GCA_023548195.1 of Bettongia penicillata ogilbyi. Lineage (NCBI taxonomy): Eukaryota > Metazoa > Chordata > Mammalia > Diprotodontia > Potoroidae > Bettongia > Bettongia penicillata. The sequence continues at coordinate 12,956,420 of JAJHZJ010000177.1, forward strand.
CGGAGAAGACTTAAGGGAAACATGATAGTTATCTCCAAGTACTTAAAGAGCTGGATCGTGGAAGAGATTAAATCTGTTCAGTTTGTGCAGAAGGAGCAGAACCAGTAACAATGGGGAAAAGTGGTTAAGAGGCAAATTTTGGTTTGATATGAGGAAAATTTTCTAGAGATTAGAGCTGCTCACAAGCAGAATGGGCAGCCTCAGGAGGTCAGGATTCCTCCTTATTGGAGGACTTCAACCCAAAACTGCATGGCTTCATTAAGTGTGTTGTGGTGGGTATCCTTTTTTTTGGGCAAAGGGAAGACTAGAAGGTTACCAAGGTCCCTTCTAACCCTAATGTTCTGTGATACAACTTTTCCACCAGTATAGCTTCCCCTAAACATGCTGGCACCATTGGCTTTTCTCAAACCACCTTTGTGTCTATTCTCTCATGTGCTTCTCACTATGACCCTATGAAGTTGGTGTTACAGACATACATCATCATCCCTATGTTACAGGTGTGGAAACTGAGGCCCCAAAAGCATCAGCAATCTGCTTAAGGTCATACAGTAAGTCAATAGCAAGGCTGAAGCTTGTATACAGACAACTTGATTCTCAGATAACCCTCTTTCCCCCACATCATGCTACCTGAGAAGTGCAGTGCCTTATAATGTTGGACCTCAGTGGGTCCTAAGAGCAAAGGTGAATTTTATATTTCCTTTTTCCTGGCTCACTGACTGCCTTCAGAGGGCTACCGTTTACTAGGCACAGGGCCCATAACTTATTTTTGTGTCTGCATTATTTAATTTCCTGATAGAACAGGACTAAATGGAAATTGGAGCCTATGTGAGCTCCTGAATCAATATCAAGGGCTCCTTCCCAAGTCATCTGTGATTTTTTGATAAACTGGGAAGATAGATTGCTTACAACATGCCATTTAATTTATGTCATTTTCACTACCATCTTGGAGAAGGAGGGGAGAGGAATGGGGAGAAAAATTAAGACTTTTGGAAGTGATTGTTGAAAACAGAAACTAAATTAATTAAATTAAAAAACAAATAAGGAAACTGAGGCACAGAGAAATGATATGACCTCTTTCAGAGGTGGAATTTGATTCCATGACTTTCCAACTCCAATTCTGTTGCTTTAACTGCTGTGATTTGGTTAATTTGGGCAACTAGGTAGTATAGTAGGTAGAATGTTGGACTTGGAGTCAGGAAGAAATGAGTTTGAATCCTATCTGAGTCATTTAATAGCTTTGTGACCCATGACTTAGAGGCTAACTGTTTAATCTCCCCTTGCCTCAGTTTACTTATCTGTAAAATAGGATTAATAACAGCACCTACCTCACAGAGTTATTATGAGGATCAAAAGAAATAACATAAATTGCTTTGGAAAACTTAACGCAGTATATAAATTATTGTTTTTTTCTATCATTATCCTTCTTGCTATCTTTCCACCAATGCAGATGGAAGATCCTCCACTCTGTAGTGTATGTTGTTGGCATGAGTTGCTATAGTTTAAAAAAAAAAACATCCCTTCTGGCCAATTTTCTGGGAATCAACTAATCCACCCTTGACTTGGCTGGCCTTTGGAAGCTGCTCATGTTGTCTGTCATGAAGTCTTTATTCTAAGGCTCCTTAGCTTGCTGGGACCTGTCAGAGCTTTCACTCCATTAGCACACATGTAAGAACCTAGAGGCATCTCTATACCACAACAAGGCATCCTAGGGAGGATGACTTTTATGGAGACAGACAGGAAAAGGTTGAGATTTTTCTTGAGAACTTCCCTTGGAAATTCAAGGGGAGAAAAATCTAATCAAAACACAAAAACAACAGACTCCTCAGACATAGATGAATGCACAGATTCTAAAGTTCTTGTCCTGAGGCACTCCAGTTTAGATACAGTTCAGCTTGCTGGGTATAACTCAGTGGGTGGCACTTTATCCCTGCTCTGATTCCTAGAATCATAGAGTTTTCCTTTTAGAAAGGAAAACAAATTTAAATTCAATTAGCTTATCGAGCTCCTATATTATAGAAGAAGAGATAGAACTTGGCCTTGGGAGCAGTGACATCACTTATCTTCTAACCATCATTCGTTGCCTTCACTTCATCTGGGGACCCTGGACAAGGAAGTCACTTCAAAGTCAAGAATCCATGTGATGGGATAGTAAGCACACTGGACTATGTGCCAGAAGACATGGGTATAAGTCCGAGCTCTGAAATTTGTTTATGATCTTTGGCAACCTACTAAGATTCAGTTTACTCAACTGGAAAATAATAATCTCATTACCTTGTATCATACAGTTATGAGGAAAATACTTAAAACACCATTAAATTGGAGTTATTAGTATCTAGTCCTGGATTTTTGGACATCTTTAAACTTTCAATCGTATTTTCTATGTATTCTTTGGGCACTGGATTTTTGACAAGTTTAGGAGTTATCAAGTTTAAAATAAAATTTTTTTCTTGATCTTTAGAGAAAGAGTGCGAGATATTATGCATAAAAGAAACTATTCCTCCCCACCAATTGATTAGACAGAAGGCACAAAAATGAAAACTCTCCAGGTGAAGGCAGAAAATATTTAAGTAAATTTTATTATTATACTCAACCTTAGAAAAGGCTGAGTTCAAGCTCATCTCCTTATATCAGCAACAAATGTGCCAAATAAGATTAAAGGTCAAAAAGAGAAGAGAAAAATGATGAAAAGGGGAAAATAAATCATTGGGAGAAATATCATCTTGCACAAAAATAAAAATAGTGCCTGAAGAATTGGTTAAGAAATATTTTTGTATAATAGAAAAGTTGACAAGATCTTCAAATGGAAAGAACTGTATGACAGGAAGACCCAACAAAAGCACACCTGGATATACCATAAAAATTTTGGGGGTAGTTAAGAAACTTAGTGAAGGTAATAACTGACAAAGTACATAAGATGAGAGAAGGAAAAAACAGAAAAGAAGACCAGCACGAAACAACTTTGAATAGTATGGTGAAAATAATAAAGCAGTGAGTTATCTAAGGCAGAGGTATCAAACAAGTGACTCATGAGTTGCATGTGACTTTTAACACTGAAGTAACTAGATTAAAATATAATTGGGAAATATTTAACAAAACAAATAAAAGTACAGTTAAACATAGATAATTTTAATATGTGGTTTTCCAAATCAATGTGCCCCACAGAGACCTTATGTAAGTTTTAATGGCATCTGTTTTGATTTGAGTTTGACCCCACTGGTCTAAGAAATAAAAAGGGACAGAGGGAAGACCAAGGTTCAGAAGTGGAAGAACAGATAATAAAAGAGAAACCCATCACATCTGGATGAGGATGAGAGATATATCTACAAATGAGAGTAATGAAGCCTCAGAGTTGAGCTATGACAGAGAAGAAATGGCTGGAGAGAGAGAGAGAGAGTAAGAGAGAGAGAGAGAGAGAGAGAGAGAGAGAGAGAGACAGAGACAGAGACAGAGACAGAGACAGAGAGGCAGAGTCAGAGACAGAGACAGAGAGACAAAGAGAGACAGAGAGACACAGAGGCAGAAAGACAGAGACAGAGACAGAGAGACACAGAGAGAGACAGAGATAGAGACAGAGAGAGAATCTAAATGACATACTTCCAAAAATTTCCCAGAAATATTGAAAACAGCAGAAAAAGTGTGGAATCATAGACCTGAAAAGGAACTGTGAGGTTATCTACATTGACTCATCCTCAGCAAGAATTCTGTCTACAAAAGCAGTCATCCATCATATTATTGAGGGCCTTCAGTGATGGAGAGCTCACTACCTCCTACGGCAACCCCCTGTCAGGTTTTCACCTCAAGCTCAACTTCATGTGTTAGAAGAGAGGAGATGACTAAGACATGCCCACACTCAAAGAATTTACATTTCCTGTGAAGAAGCAAAAGGAAGACAAATAATTGCAAAGCAGTAGAAGGCAACTTATAGTATTATAGAAGTTCAGAGAGAAAACAAGATTTATAGGCATTTCAGTTTGCAAATGATATTCTGAAAATATTCCTATCCTGTAAATGCAACCAATAGATAACAAAGTGAAGATTAGCTTTGATAGGCTTATTTAAAGTTTCATAGAATTGCATTCTTTATTGCCTTTGGGATGAAAAGTGATTAATAGGATGGCCCTGCTCAATTATTTTGAGTGAGACTGTGCTGCTGTTGTGATATGCCTATGAAGTCTTTTTTGTGTGCGCAAATAATAACAAAAAGACATGCATATCCAAACAAAACTCATCATATTCTTGAAGAGAAAAGATAGATTTTTTTCAATGCATCAAAAGATTCCTGTCTTCCAAAGAAGAAGCAAATTTGAGGCAGGTGTTTTAATAACAAACGAGACACTAACTAGGCTTTAAAAAGGTTAAAAAGACTTTAGAGCATGGAATGAATAAATGACACTGTGTAGCCTTTAAACATTGCAAAGAGTAGAAATGCTGACATCTCTTTGAAATTTCATGTTGCAAAAGAAAACAATGCCAAGAAATTGAGGAAGAAATGCCATGGAAAGGGGTAAAAGGGAAGCACATGACCTAGAGTAAGAAAAGAGAGGGTAGGATTGTCATATCTTGAGTTTGGGTGCCATGGATGAAAAACCAACTAAAGAGCAATTTGAAAATGGTGGGGGGGGGGAGGGAGGTGATTCGGAAGCCACAGCTCTATTTAGAACTAAAGGAAATATGTTTAGGTTTTTAAATGATACTATCAGCAATAATGGAATGCCTGAATCTGGCATTGTTTTGTGGAGATGAGATGTGTATGTCTCTTTGTATGGAAAAAAGTCTTGGATTGTAGTGATACTAATGAAACAAACTATTATGTACCTTACACTAATAATTAATAACAAGATACAGTATGAGGAAAATAAAACTTAAAAATTTTAACATTGAACAATAAACAGTTTGAACTCACCTATGAAAGGAAGAGTTGCAAACTAGATTTAAAAAAAAAAAAACTAGCCAAACTAGCCTATAGGAAATAGTTTAAATTATAGGGACATATAGAGATACAACTTAAGAGATTGGAATAATATTTATTAACCCTAACTGAATAAAAAAAGTTATGATCATGATTTTTAATGACACAGAAGTAAAACTAGATAGCACCAAGAGAGGAAAATAGGGAAACTATTTTCTGCTGAAAGACTTCAGAGAGAAAGAAAAGTAGCAATAGTAAACATATATACACTAACCAAAAGATCAATAAAACTCTTCAAGGAAAAGGTAATTGAAAGGCAAAAATAGTGAGATACTAAAGCATCGAGAGTAGGAAAGTTAACATTTCTCTATAAGAACTGGACAAATCTAACAAAGATAAGAAAACAATTACAGAATAGAAGGATGTTATAAGAATGGAATGCTAGACATATGGAAAAACATTCAATGGGAATTTTAGAAAACATTTATTTTCAGACATGCTTGACACTTTTACAAAACTTTTCTATACTCTAGAGAATAAATGACTCACAAAGAAATGTGGAAAAGTAGAAATTTTAGATATGGTCTTTCAAGATCATAATAGGAAAAAAATGGGGATCAGGAAAAGAAATATAGCCAAAACATTCATATCTAAATTGGGATGATAAATAACATTCTAACTAATTCATTAATCAAAGACCAAATCACAAAAATAATAATCACGTAAAAGAAAATTTCAAAAATGAGGCAATATGCCAAATTTTATGGGCTGCAGCTAAAGGAATGTTTGGAAATAATTTATCTTCATCAGCATTTTACTAACACAAGAGAAAAAGAGAACATTAATGCATCTAATATGAATGGTAAACATTTAAAAACTAAGTAATTAATAAGTCCAAAGCAAAAACTAAAGGGAAAAAATTAAATTACATAAAATCAAATTACATATGAAATAAATGGATTGACATTTTTAAATTACTTAACAAAAACAAAGCTATTTTCTTTTTAAAGTAGTAATGGAATTACTCATCTGTTAGTTAATTTAATGAAAGACAGAGATTAAACAAATAAGCATATATCTAAACTAAAAAATAACTGAATAGAGGGAAATCAATGAATAGTGAGGAAATACACATCAAATGTACATGTAAATGCACACAAACCAAACATATATGTATCTGTATAGTTCATTCCTTTCTCTTCCTACAGGGCAGCCTTGGGACATAACGTCTCCTTTCGTCCTCACCTCTACTTCTGCCCCATTCCTTTTGGCCTCGGAGGTAGGCTTTTTTCTAGAGGCCCTTTGAGCTAACTTTCTAGACTAGGGGAAAATGGTTTACTCTCTTTTAGGTTAGAGAGTTTTAATGAAACAAAACAGAAGTGTGTGTGTGTGTGTGTGTGTGTGTGTGTGTGTGTGTGACAGTAAGTACCCTGATATACATAGGGGGGCCTGCTGTCACAGATCCTTTCCTTCTCCAAAAGGAAAAACAGCTTTTGAGGGCTTAATAATCACTTTCATCAACCACAGGTACCAGAGAAAATCAAAATCAAAATAGCAGAGAAATCAAAAATCAATAGACAGTGCTTTTCAACTACCTGATCATTAACATACATACATCTTTACCAGAGAGGAAAGCACCAACATCTGGATATTCAAAGCTGGGGGGCTGCTTAGTGGCTTCCTACAGTGCCATTTGGCACACAAACTTTCTTCCAAGAACTAAGCCTCAAAGTAAAAACCTCAACCTCAGAATTTTGATACCTTTTTTAGAGGCAGAGAGCATCCAACCCTTGAGAACCAGTGCCTTCTTAACAAAAGGTGTGGGCCTTCCTACAAATCTTCCCTAATCAAACTCCCCTTAATAAGCAGGCCCATTAATGAGGAGGGGGGGAAGATCTTTAATCCCATTAACAATACAAATACATATACAAGAAAATCTTTCTGTACTTTACTCCTAATAAAGACTCTTGGTAGGTAAAAGCAAGATTCAATCAGAGTCATTATATATATATATATATTTCTTGATTATACTAAAAGAGAAATAGCAAAAGATCCTACTTTGCTCTTACTGTGTGTACAAGAATCTGTCTGTCTATGTTTCTATGTATCTAGTCTGTCTATCAATCTATCTATCTGTCTTTCTCTCTGTTATCTATCTATCTATCTGTCTATCTAAATAGACCTGAGACCACAGTTAGAAAGATCCCTTATATTCAGAGTTTCAGATTATCAGATCTATCTAAATCCTATGTCCTTTGATCTAATTATATCTAATAATCTATTATTCAGATCTATCTAAATCCTATGTCCTTTGATCTAATCCATGACTTTTTTCTTTCCTAAGTGTGTGTGTATCATATATGTGCATGGACATACATATTTATTTATTTAGTATATATATATAAAGCATAAATATATAAAACATAAATATATATATATTTAGTATATATATGTTATATATGCAATACACAGTATTAAGTATTGACCATGATAAAAATTTATAATTAGCAAGGAAGATCAAGTAGAAACACCTGTTAGCAAAAAGCCACAAGGAGGGGATGTGGAATATATACAACCATTCTGAATTTTCCTAGGTTTGTAAAGTATCTAATATTAATCAATCAATCACTGTATCAGTCAACAATCATTTATTGAACACATACTATATACTGGTCAGTGTGCTAGGCACTGGGCTATAAAGAAAATGAACGAAACAATTCCTGCTCGTGAGAGCGTTATATTCTAACGGAGACACACACACATACAGATATGTCTACATGCATCTACAGGTACATGTGTATATACATATGTGTAATTTAAAGCTAATAAATAAAAATATACATGCAAAAGAGCTAATTGTAAGATTAATTGGTTGGTGCTAGGTGGGTCACTAACATCTGGGGTGACCAGGAAGGGCTTCATGCAGAAGATGGTGCTTGAGTTTCATCTCAAAGAAAAGAAAAAAGCCTCCACGAAGCACATGTAAAATGTGAGTGAATGCCAAGTATATGGGGCAGGTCAGGATATCTGCAGGGACCTGAATTCCTATTTGTGATGGCCTCTTAGCTACCATACACACACTCTCTCTATGTGTGCCTGAGCCTCCATTATTATCATCTCCTTGCTTGTCAAAATTTTATCACCGATCGCTCCTCTGGCAGTCCTAAGCCTGACTCCAGTCAGGCTCCCTGCGCCACTCCCACCTTGCTGTCTCACAAGCAGCCTGCTTGTATGTAGTTCTCTGGGCTATGTCAGAGTGCCCCACCTCTTACAGACTCCTCCAGGCAGAGTGGCCTGCCTGTCACAGATTCAAAAGCTCAGGACAGAATGGCAATACCTTACTATACTCTGTGCCCCTCCCACTCCCCAGGGCTCAAGATGTCAAACCTAGTCTCTTCTTGGGCTGGGATGGGAATGCTATTTTGCTAGACAACAGCTACCACATAGTTATTCTGAAACCTTCTCCTGATTTGCAAGAAATTGGTCTCAATAAAGGGATATATAAATAATTGGAAAGCCATTCAATTATAATGCATTGGTCACACTAATATGCTAAAGATGACAATTCTACTTAAATTAACCTGAAGATTTAATTCTACATCAAAGTTATATTTAATAAAATAATAATATAATGCATATGGAAGAACATTGGGTGAAGAATGTCAAAGGAAACAATGAAAAGAAGTAGGAAGGAAAAGGAAATGGTGTTATCAGATTTCAAATTATATTATAAAATAGTAATTATCAATGTTGTCAGGTACTGGATTAAAACACAGAAAAAATAGATCAGTAATACATTAGGTAATCATACTAAGGATTTTGAAGCAACCACACAGAGATAGAAGGTCTTTGATACAGCCAAGAACACACTTGTGGAAGGAATTCAATTTTGAGAAAGATAGCTAGGACGGTTGGATAGCATTTTAATGGAAAATGAATTAAGATCAGTAACTTATACCATATGCCACAATAAATTACCACAGTATAAATGATATAAATATCCAAACCACCCCATCAAACAAAAGGTGAGGGACAAGGTAAGACTATAGTTTTCCAAACTTTGGGCAAAGGAAATACACCTAACTAGCCACAATACTGAGGAAATGATAAAAGACAATACAAATATCTATTTAGACTATGAGTTGACTTTGTCATTTTGGATAACAATATGGAATTATGCAATAAAATCTATAAAACTATTCTTACCCTTTGAATCATCATCAGTTCCATCACTAAATTTACTCTACAAACAGATTATTAACATATGTAGAATCTTGTCGTGCAAAGGTACAATAGAATTATTAATTATTATAGGAAATTTTGGGAACAATCTATGTGATTAATAACTAGGGCATGCCTAGATAATTCTGACACATAAATGTGATGGAGTTATTATTGTTTGTCTTTTATTTTCAAAAAAGATGAATGACATCATAGGTTGATGTCTTGAGTTGTGCATGAATTGGATTTAAGTGAGGCAGAATTGTTCAAAGTTGTCCCTTTCAGAGTCATTGAAGTCCAGTGGCAAGACAAAATTCAAGATGATGGGTGATGGTCCAGGATTCAGTAAATGACTTTGGTGGCTTAGATGTCTGGCCAAGTTCTAAGCACTCCATAAAACCTGCTTCATGGCTATTGGAACAAATTGTTCTCCTCTGCCCATTCCACTGAGGGAAATTTTGACCTTCTTGGATACATACCTCAACTCACTAATAAGTTTGAGGCCCACCAGCTATCTTCAGCTTGGTTTATCGTATCTGCTGAAGTGGTTTTTACCAAAGTGTGGATGCTGTGCATGCTATGGATTCTTGGATAGAGTACTACTTCACTGTAAGAACTGATGAATATTAAAAATTCAAAAAAATATAAGAAGACTTGTATGAACTGATATTAAATGAAGAAATTCAAATGAAATCAATATTAAAGGTCAATGAAATTCAGGTTAAATATGACAAGTGACCTTCTTCAGATCAAAGCAATCAATTTTCACTTTTTTCAAGTATAAAATGTAAAGTGTATGTTACATGACCTGACAATTTTTCATCATTTTGTTTTGTGTGAATGTTGGTTTTTTTTTTTACTATTTTGGAGGGGTATAACTTGTTTTCCTCCCATTTCACTCTATTCCAATCCACTGTACTCTAGTCCTATTTTATCCAATCTATTCCAGTTCACTCTATTCCAATCCAATCCCAACCAAGAAGCATCTGCAATATACAAGGGAATAAGGGAAGGGCTAGGCACTGTGCTAAGTGCTTTGCAAATATTATCTCCTTTGTGCAAGACACTATGCTAGGGATATAGAAAAACAGACTTTGGGCTCTATAAGACTGAATGGAAGATGTGGTGGGGGCAGAAGCATTATTGTAAGCAGACATATACATACAGAGAATTTGAAGAGGAAGGGAATACTTAAAATGAGGTAGATCAGAAAAAGTTTTATACAGGAAATGGCACATGACCTGAGTCATGATGCTCAGTTAATAGGAGTCTAAGGGGCTGAAGTGAAGAGATATCTCCTAGATATGACCACAGGATCATACCTTTAGAATTATAGGTCATCTAATTCAACCTCTTAATTTTATAGATGGGGAAACTGAGACCCAGAAAGGCAGGATAGGCATCTCAATAAAAATGAGTGAAAAGGTATTGATTTCCACTGGTAGAAGAAACCTTAAAACATCAAATGACAAAACTGGAAGGGTCTTTAGACTGTAGGACATTAAACACTGGATCTTAACTGTAAAATGGTCTCAAAAGCAGAAGTTCAGAATTGGAAGGTGTCATGAGACATGGAATGTTAAACGTAGGAAGGGGTTTAAATATGATCTTATACAATCTCCCCATTTTATTGATGAGAAACTGGATCCCAGAGAGGATAGGTAATTTGCTTTATGTAACACAACCCAACTGGTGGCTTCATCACTCTATCAACTATAGTATTTTACTTAAAGGCCTGACTCTTGCAATCCCAGACCATTTCCTTCCTCTGTCATTTTGCTATTATTCCTTGGGCAGAATTAAAACCACTTATTGGCTCACCTTAAAGACACATTCCTTGGCAAGGAATGTTGGGGACACTTTTACTTCAAAGATGTGACTTCATTTTTTGGCAAGAAGACTTGCTTTTAAATGTTGGTACAAAAGCCCCCCTAAATTAGATTCCAACAAACTTCATCATCTCTCTGCCCTGAGGTGGTACTTTTTGGAATCTAAATAATTTAGACAAACACAGATTCCTTTTAGATGGGCACCCTGAGCCTTTTATATCAAAATGTGACTTTTGAAAAATATTTGTCTCAAGCAGCAATAATAGCCAGGAGTTACTATTCTTTAGGCAAGATGTATTATGTATGAGGCATAACTGACCTTTTAGGCTTGTAGAAAGGATACAAAGATCCTTCTTCCTGCCCCAAGGAAAAGAAAAGTGGCCCTTCCTGTTAACTTTACTTGTAAATAAGCCCCATATTAAATTTTCAGTTGTTGGTTTATATTCACTCAACAGCGTTTTTACTCATGTACTGTTTCCCAACCAGGTCTTTCCTGGAGGTGTTCCAGATGTCTTGCTATGCCCTGGCTTCCATTATGGAAAATGCCTGATTCCCTGCTTGCTACATTGTTGACTTCTTTCTGTTTCCGGGCTCTGCCAGAGGGCAAAAACTAAGGTCTGAGCCTCAGCAGACCCTCTAAAGGACCACAAGTAAACAAATTTGTAGGGTCAACAAAGGTAGGCTATAAACCATGTTTGGGAGTTATAGCTACAGAATGCAGAGTTGGAATGACTGAGAAGTCTCATAACTCATTTGAACCCTGACCCAAGCAGAATCCCCTGGTCTAATTTCCCAGATGTGTAACCACTCAAGCTCTACCTGATAAACTCAGCCAGTCAAGACCTTATTACCTTCTGAGATAGCCTACTCTATTTCTGGGCTGCTCAGATTATTAGAACGTGCCTTGCTTTGGACTGAAGTTTCCCTCTCTCCAAGTTTCACTCATTTTTTCTCTAGGATCTTTGTGAACTTAGAATAAATCTATTCTGTCTTCCATGTAATAGACTTGAAAATGCTTGGAAACAGCAATCAAAATATTAATAGCTCCTAGTTAAATAATCCTTAAGGTTTGCAAAGTACTTTAAGTATATTATGTACCTTATTCATTTATCCTCACAAAAACCTCAAGAGGTGGGTACTACGGACTAGCCCAGTAAGTGTTTGAAGGAGGAAGCTAGACTGTTCAGTGGTTAGAGCAGGGGGCTTGAGATCAAGACCTGAGTTCAAATCCCCCCTCAGTCACTCACTAGCTCTGTGATCCAGGGCGAATCACTTAACCTCTCTCAGGCTCAATTTCCTCATCTGTAAAATGGGGTGGCAATAATATCATCTATCATCTCCCAGGGTTGTTGAGAGAATCAACTGAGATCCCATGTGTAAAGTGTTCCACAGATCTATCTAAGTGCGAGTTATGATGATGATGAAGATACATCTTTCAACAGACAGTCTACTGGGCCGGTTTATCGTTATACATTTCTCTGGTAGGCACTGCAGATGGATGATTGGTTAGACCCAGAACTGAATAGGAAGAGGTAATCATGGTGGATCCTGTGGTGAAAACTGGGCAAAGCTACCAATTGCCAAATGCTATTTCCTGACACAGAAACTCTTCGGTTGTTGCTGTTAAACCACCAATGTTCTCCCAGTAATGCAATATGGTGGCAGATCACAAAATCCCTCAGACTGCAAAGAAATAGAGTTGTAGACAACTCTATAGGCAATGGAAAGACACAAAGTAGGTATAAATTGTAACTTGCTTGCAAGAAGTAGAGACAAAAATTGGTCTAGGAAATGTATAAGCAGAAGAGGTGGCAAGCCATTCATGAAACTCCTGGCCCATGGAAAGAAGTGAAAGACAGCCTCCCACATATGGGGTGGGTCTTCTGGGGAGGATTTGAGGGAGGTACTGGATTTCCACAAAATTTCCACAGGATGAGGTCATGAATGGGTTAAGAAAGGTACCTTTGAAGGATAAGCTGAAGATGATGAACACTTAAAATATTTTGATAACTATATTTCAATATATTAGATTTCTTTATAATCTCATGCATTTTGTTTTGTGCATTTATTCTGGAAAGGAGACCTGAGGCTTCGCTAGACTGCCATAGGGGTCCATACTGTACCCCATAAGAATCCCTAATCTAAAGGGAGGCACCATGACGTATATGCTAGTGACCTCAGCTGCTAGTTCCCTCCCTCCCCATTGTATTCATTTCTACATATTAGGTATATACTTATATAGCACTTGTCTCCTCTATTAGAAGTCAAACTCTTTGAGGACAGAGATTGTTTTACTCTTTTATTTATATTTTTAGGGCCTAGAACAGTGTTTGACACACAGTAGGTATTTAATAAATGCTTGTAGATTAATGGATTCATCAGTGAGATCACAAATCCATTGAAATATTAGAAAATTGGATTTCAAGAAATAGACCATACAACAGTTTGGGAGAATGGACGATGGGAGCATGCTTCCCTGAGAAAAGAAACACTAGTCAGGTGGATTCAGTGTTTCCCCTCCTGAAAGATTGACAGTGTCTAGCTTAGGGTCTGGTAACATCTGAAATGGTTAAGTTGAGACATTATTTGAAGCAAGATGGGACACTTGACAAACATCCAGGAAATAGTGTGAAAACATCAAGGGTTTCTGGGCTCTGTGAAGATTCAGAGAGAGCTCTCAAGGGAAGGAGTTTGCGTGCATGCATTCACAGACATTTGTGTGTGTGTGTGTGTGTGTGTGTGTGTGTGCGTGTGTGTGTGTGTGTGTGTTTAAAATCAGGTTTATTTTTGGTTGTAAGCACAGGGTGTGGGAGGGAAAGGAATAGCATTTATGTTTAAATGGTCTGTGACTTAGAAGGGCCTTGGGGGTAATATGGCCACAAAATCTTTCACTCCTGTTCCTTTACATGGTTTTCAGTCTGTGGCTATAACTTACCTCAATTTAATGAGTCTTTACTGAGTACTTATTGTGTTCCCATTATTGTATTAGGTGGTGCGGGGAGACAAGAAAGGAGAATATCTTTCCTTGAGGAGGCTAAAGGGAGTGTGTGTGTGTGTGTGTGTGTGTGTGTGTGTGTGTCTGTGCATGGGACAGAGATGGAGTAAAGATTCAGACATGGAAAGCCATGGTTTTTATTACTCTTTTCTTGGATAGCCATTGTATACTTATGATCTATCACCTCTCTGCCAAAAGGTAGAAACATACTTTACCATTTGTCCTCTGAATTTATCACTGGTCACTAGATTAATCAAAGTTCATTATCTTTTGGTGTTGTTTTTTCTTTACATTTTGGTAGTTTTGTAAGTAACTATCCTGGTTCTGTTTATTTTTATCTTTATATTTCGATTCCAAATTTCTCTTACATCTTCATAGTCATAATTTTTTAATGTTCAATGGTAATCCATTACATTTACAATAATAATGATCCATCATATTATTTACTGCAATTGATTCATTCTTTCCACTGTTGATGGGCACCTATTGTCCTTACAATTCTTTGCGACTACAAAAAAAAGTGTTAGTAAAAATTACTTTTTGTATTCAAAATTTGTCTTCATCTTTGACATTCTTAGTATTGTTGAACCCCAATTTTAGAACAATTTATAAGAATTATAACAATTCTTAATTTATATATATAATTATATATTTTTATAGCAATTTATAAGAAAGAGACAAACTAAATTAGGGTGTGTGTGTGTGTCCACATTTTAATTCCTCTCAAGCTGGCTTGATATGCATTGTATGGGAGTTATATTCTAGAACTAAGTGCCTTTAAGGGGGCCAGTTCAGAACTGGCTAGATTTGGGATTTGGGTTATAGGATTATATATCTTTTTGAAGAGTAGGTGTTCCCAAGGGGTACCAATCAACTCTGAGTGATCAACAAACTGAGAGGTAGATTATCTTGAGTACATGACTTAGGTCACTTAATCCTGGTTAGGAGATAAAGGGGATGGGGTGCCCAGTTTATATTAGATCACCACCCTACTATATCAGACCACTCCCAGCCTTGGGCTATCTAGGCAGAAGAATTTGTCTCTATTCAAGCAGCTTCCAATGAAATCTCATTATCAGTAATGTCCTTGTGAAGAACTTTAGAGCAGAAGGCTGGCTAGGGGACCTGGGAGGGGAGCTCTGAGAATCATTTTTCACAATATATGTCTACTAGTGCTATCACTCTGTCAAAGGGTATGTTTAGCTTATTGATTTTTTTAACATAATTCAATTTTTTAGTATAATTTCAAACTATTTTCTAGGATAGTTTGACCAGATCATTATATCACCCTTTACTAATGTGCTTGTTGTGATGTGCCACAACCCCTACAACATTTAGCACTTTTTTGCTTTGTCATATTGCTCATCTGATGGCTAAAAATTGAAGCTTAAATATTGTTTTTATTTGCATTCATTAGAGAATGTTTTTATACTGTTGATAGTTTATATTTTTTTATTTCAAAACTTCCTGGTCTTATCCTTTGGCCATCTGTATATTGAGAAATGATTCTCATTCTTATATATTTATATAAATTCCCTATATGTCTTTTCATACCTTTATTAGAAATGTTTACTACAAAGATTCCTCCCTCCCCACCCCCCATTCAACTGTCTGGTCTGAAAAGTATGAAAAACAATTTCGCTCCCTCATTTACCTAGGCTTATTCCCTCAGTGTCTTTTCCTCATCCTACTCTGATAGCCAGCATTTTTAGAACTATTTCAAGTGGTAGTGTGATAAATGGTATACTTTTTTTACTCCTGTTTTAATTGCAAAGATTTCTAATTTATATTAGTATTATTAATTATAACAAATAATTGCTAGTTCTTGATTTTAAGTAGATATTATTTATCATAATCAGGAAAGATCATTTGTTCACAACAGGTACTTTCTTACTTATACCCAAACAAAACCTCTTTGCCACTCCCCATCTCCAAAAAAGTTTGGGATGCAGTTTATTAGTTGCTAACAGAAGGAAAGCTGTGTCCTTTGATCTTGACAGCATAGTACCAACTCTATATCAATAGAATTCTGTTGCCTCTTAATGTTGATTTTATTTGTATCATTGTAGTATCCATTTACGTCAATAATAGCTAACATTTATTTAGTCCTCTAAGATTTGCAATGCATTTTTTATATGTTGTCTCATGTAATCATCACAATAACCCTGTGAGCTAAAAATACAATAGTATTATTGTTTCCATTTTACAGATAAGGAAACTGTGTCCCAAAGAAGTTAAATGGTTTACTTATATTTATATAACTAGCAAGTGCCAAAAATAGAATGAGAACCTAGGTGTTTCCAGATTCCAAGTTCAATACTCTGTCCTATGTACCATGCTTCTTCTTTGGCTGATATTTCTCTCTCCATTTCCTTTCTAGACTAAGACCACTTAATGAGATTTGAAGGTGAGAAAGAAAGAGGGGGGGAGTAGAAAGGGAGGGAGGAAGAAAAGAAAGATGAAAAAAAGAAAGGAAGGGAAGGAGGAGGGAAGAAAGAGGGAAAGAAAGGAGACAGAAAAGAAAGAGGAAAAAGGAAAGAAAGAAGAAAGGAAAAAAGGGAGGAAGGGAGGGAAGAAAGAAAGATAGGAAGGAAAGAAGAGAAGGCAGAACAAAGAGAAAATGTAACTGACATTGCTATCAGTGTTTGTCCATTTCACTCCATCTCTATGAGCTCATCATTTCCATATTTTAACATGAGATATAGAAGTCCAAGTCTTTTCCTCATTCAGCACTTTGTTAGCTAGTTATTGACACCCCAAGTTTGTCTACATGTTTCGAATCTACTACCATCAGAATGACATTCGTGATGAAAATCCAGCTGGGCCCCAAACTCTTCAGTTTTTCCTTCAGAACTTCTTCATCCTTAGCAATGCTCTTTTTCCCCTTTTGGCAGTATCTTTTGTCCTCTCATGAAACATCAAAAGTGGGTGGTGTTTGTTGGCTTTGACAAAAGTCAAGCTGTTCTCATACCCATGTTATATCCATGCCATTGGAAGACAGCTAATATCTCTATGATTCAGGTCAGAGTGGCAAACACTTTTCTTAATTCAGTCACCCACAAGCACTACTCATTTCTTCTCCCTCTGACCATTACTTTCCCCTGAAGACACCTGTAGAGCTACATAATAATTCTTTGGAGGAGAAAAATCTATTTCCTCCTCAGATGGTTCAGGTTCCTGCCTCTTGGCCTTTCCCTTCCCCACCATGGAAGTCTCTTTTACTACCCTAAATATTCAGCGGTCTTTCTTTTTTCTTTCTTTCTCTGGGTGACTTTTTCACACTTTCTATCTTCCAGATACATGTTAAATTTCCTGTTACCTCTTTATATCCTTTATTTTCTTTTCATTTTCCTTGCTTCACTTTTATTTTTTCAAGTGACATTTCATTCTTCTTTATAAGCTTTAGAATAGGGGTGTGTCCCTACAGTCCTTTTACCTTCTCTTCTACTACAGAAGGCAATTTGCACTTGTACACATTCAGCTATTAATTGGTATTGGCAGAAGGACAAACCCAGCACACTTTCTGTATTTCATTGTTACCCTCCACGTTTACTTGAGGCATGATTCATAGTCCTTTGTCTTCTTGTTGACTGTTCTTTTGGCTTACCCCTTTCAGTGCAAACCATCTGTTTGCTCTGCATGTTCAAACCACTGAGGGTGGAGTTTCTGGGGGCTCTGGAGTTAGGTTCAATTTACTCAGAGATAACTAAGGTCCTATGGTTTCAAGCTCAATGTTCTTTTCACTTCACCGTGGTGGTCCTTCTTCAAAGCAAAGAAACTATAGGAGTGTAGCCTGGAATATTTTTTGCTGTTACTGTCAGAGAGAGAGAGAGAGAGAGAGAGAGAGAGAGAGATAGAGAGAGAGAGAGAGAGAGAGAGAGAGATCAGAAAGGGAACAAGGAAGGAAGGAGAAAAAAGAAGGAAAGAAGAGAAAACAGAAAATGAGCAAGCAGTGTATAGATTCAATTACAAACTAATCCTTAAGGAAATAAAGAACAACTTAAATAGCTGGAAAAAATATTCAGTGTTCATGGCTGGGCAATGCCAATATAATAAAAATGGAAATATTGCTAACGTCAATTTATAGAATTAGCATTTTGCCAAACTATGCAAAAGTAATAACAACAAAAGATATGTAATATCAAGAGAGGTAATGAAAAAAATAATGAAGAGGACAAGTACTTCTAGCTGTTGGACTATATAATAATGATCATCAAATACATTTAGTACCAATTTAAAAAAAATATAAAAGTAAATCAATGGGACACTGGACAAAGAGGAATCAAAAATAATTTAACTTGGTTACAAGGTTGGATAGGCCTTATTATCTAAATTAACTAGAAAAAAAAATTCTTTTTTGATAAAAACTTCTGGCAAAACTGGAAAGAAGTCTGGCAATAAAAAGGCTTGGGCAAATATCATGTACAATATTCCATAATGCATTCAGTGCATATACATATGACCTGAATATAAAAAAAATAGTATAAAAACAATTATGAGAAGATTATACACCTTTCAAAGCTATAAGTAGTTGATCCTTTTTTTAAAAATTTATTTATTTAACTTTTTACATTCATTTTCACAAAATTTTGGGTTCCAAATTTTCTCCCCATTTATCCCCTCCCCCCACCCCATTACACCGAGCATTCTAATATATCCTATCACCAAACTGCCCTCTCTTCTATCATCCCTGCCTTCCTTATCCCCATCTTCTCTTATGACCTGTAGGACCAGATGACTTTCTATTCCCCATTAACTGTATTTCTTATTTCCTAGTAGCAAGAACAATACTAAACAGTTGTTCCTAAGACTTTGAGTTCCAAATTCTCCCCATCCCTCCTTCCCCACTCATTCCCTTTGGGAAGGCAGGCAATTCAATATAGGCCATATCTGTGTAGTTTTACAAATGATTTCGATAACAGTCGTGTTGTGTAAGACTAAGTGTATTTTCCTCCATCCTATCCTACCCCCCATTGTTTCTATTCTGTCTTTTGATCCTGTCCCTCCCCGAGTGTTGACTTCAAATTGCTCCCTCCTCCCATTGCCCTCCCTTCCATCATCCCTCCCTCCCTGCTTATCTCCTTCTTCCCCATTTTTCTGTACTGTAAGATAGGTTTTCATACCAAAATGAGTGTGCATTTTACTCCTTCCTTTAGTCGAATGTGATGAGGGTAAACTTCATGTTTTTTTCTCAGCTCTCCTCTTTTTCCCTCCACTAAAAAGTTTCCTGCTTGCCTCTTGAATGAGAGATAATTTACCCCATTCCATTTCATCCTCTCTCCTCCCACTACATTTCTCTCTCACCATTTACGTTAATTTCTTTTAAGATATGGTCCCATCCTATTCAATTCACTCTGTGATCTCTGTCTCTGTGTGTGCGTGCTTGTGTGTATGTGTGTGTGCATGCATGCATGTACATGTGTTTGTGTGTGTGCGTGTGTGTGTACGTCTGTGTGTGGTCCCACTAACTACCCAGATATTGAAATGTTTTAAGAATTACAAATATTGTCTTTCCATATAGGAATGTAAACAGTTCACCATTGGTAAGTCTCTTTTGACTTCCCTTTGCTGTTTACTTTTTCATGCTTCTTCTCATTCTTGTGTTTGAAAGTCAAATTTTCTTTTCAGCTCTGGTCTTTTCTTCAAGAATGCTTGAAAGTCCTCTGTTTCATTGAAAGACCATATTTTCCCCTGAAGTATTATACTCAGTTTTGCTGGGTAGGTGATTCTTTGTTTGAGTCCTAGTTCCTTTGACTTCTGGAATATCCTATTCCATGCCCTTTGATCCCTTAATGTAGAAGCTGCTAGATCTTGTGTTATCCTGATTTTATTTCCATAATACTAGAATTGTTTCTTTCTATCTGCTTGCAATATTTTCTCCTTGATCTGGGAACTCTGGAATTTGGCCACAATGATCCTAGGAGTTTCTCTTTTTGGATCTCTTTCAGGCAGTGATCGATGGATTCCTTCAATACTTATTTTGCCCTCTGGTTGTAGAATCTCAGGGCAATTTTCCTTGATAATTTCATGAAAGATGATGTCTAGGCTCTTTTTTTGATCATGGCTTTCAGGTAGTCCCATAATTTTTAAATTGTCTCTCCTGGATCTATTTTCCAGGTCAGTTGTTTTTCCAATGAGATATTTCACATTCTCTTCCATTTTCTCATTCTTTTGGTTTTGTTTTATGATTTCTTGGTTTCTCAGAAAGTCATTAGCCTCCATCTGTTCTATTCTAATCTTGAGAGAACTATTTTCTTCAGTGAGCTTGTGAACCTCTTTTTCCATTTGGCTAATTTTGCTTTTGAAAGCTTTCTTCTCCTCATTGGCTTTTTGAACCTCTTTTGCCATTTGAGTTAGCCTATTTTTCAAGGTGTTATTTTCTTCAGCATTTTTTTGGGTCTCCTTTACCAAGGTATTGACACATTTTTCATGCTTTTCTTGCATCTCTCTCATTTCTCTTCCCAGTTTTTCCTCCACCTGTCTAACTTGCTTTTCAAAATCTTTTTGAGCTTTTCCATGGCCTGAGCCCACCAGACATCCACCTCGGATGTCTGGGATAGAGAGTCCCTGACCTCCATGTCTTTCCCTGATGGCAAGCATTGTACTTCATCATCAGAAATGAAAGGAGGAAGGAACATCTCTTCCCCAATAAAGTAGCTCTCTATGGTCTTATTTTGCTTCCTTTTTCTGGGCATTTTCCCAGCCAGTTACTTGACTTCTGAGATTCCTCTCCACCCCTGCCTAGATCTGCCCAGCTAGTGCTTGGGGTCTGAGATTCAAATGCTGCTTCCCAGTCTCAGGGCTATCCGTGGTGGGAGCAGCTTCTATTCAATGTGAGCTTAAGTTCTGGTGCTGGGGTGGGGGCAGGGCCACCTCTCAGGCTCAGTTCCCTCAGGGGCTTTATGCAGAGACCTTCAGTAATGGAGCGGGTGGGGGCAGGGCCACCTCCCAGGCTCAGTTCCCTCAGGGGCTTTATGCAGAGACCTTTGGTAACCTTCCTGAACTTCTGCCTGATGATCCAGGAGTCCCGGGGGACACTGCTGCTGCCTCTGCCACTGCCTCTGCCGCTGCCTCCCGAGGGGGCCTGAGTCACGGAGACACCCCGCTCCCCTTTTGGCCAGCCCAGACGTCTCTCTCACTGACCTGTATCATCTGTGAGCGGAGGGACCTTCGTGGCCACTGGAGATTCTGTCCCTGAAGCCTGCTCGGATCTGCTTTTCTGGGACCATGGCTAGGGCAGCTCAGGGGTGGGCTCTGCTTTTTGGGGCACAACGGACCCCTGGGGACCACTCTCCAGGGCTCTCTGGAACGGAAATCTCTTCCACTGTGTTTCTGTGCACCTTGCAGTGATCCAGAATTTGTGGGAAGTTCTTCTTACGGGAAATTTATGGGCTGTGGATTCGGAGCTAGCATACGTGAGTCTTTCTACTCCACCATCTTGGCTCTGAGCAGTAGTTGATTAATTCTTAACCAAATAAAGGTTAGAAATAATTACAGAGATAAAATTAATAACTTTCCTTACATGAATTTGAAAATCTTTTGCACAAACAAAATTAACATGAGAATAAGTAGGGATGAAGTCAACTGCAAAAACAAAAACAACTTTCACATCAAAAATGTTTGATAAGGCTCTGATATATTGACACAGAGACAATGGACAGAAATATGGAAGACTGGAAACCATTCCTTTACAGAATAGGAACAAAGAGGTCTGAAGAGAAGAACTACAAACTAATTAACAGCCACATGAAAGGATGCTCCAAATTATTTATAATTTAATGAATGCAAATCAAAACAATGCTGAGATTTTTAAAAATTGCAAAAATGGCAAAAAGACAGGAACAATCAGTGTTGGAGAAGTTGTGAAAAGACAAACACAAATGGAGAGATCTATGGATTAATCCAAGCATCTGGAAAGTCAATTGGAATTTTATGAATAAAAGGACTAAAATGTCTAAAGCCTTTGACCCAGACATTTTACTGCTAGGTTTATACCCTAAAGAGTCATTGACGAAAAGGAAGGCTCCACAGACACCAAACTTTTTATAGTGTGACTTTTTCTGGTAGCAAAAAAATCAAAATTCGATAGATGCTCATTGATTGAAGAATGACTAAACAAACTGTATACATGAAAATGGTAGAATATTACTATGTTCTATGAATTATGGACACAATGAATATCGACAATCATGGAAACACTTACTTGAGCTGATGGAAGGTGAACAAGCCAAGCCAGGAAAACAAGCTACATAATGATGACAATAATGTAAATATGTAGAACAACAACCACAGAGGCATCAAAATTGAAAGTCATGAAACTATAAAGTACAAAGTTGACCCCAAAGAAGAAATATAAGAAGCTGCCCCACCAGCTTTACAGAGGTGGTGGGAGAGGGGAGTCCAAGAATGTTGAATATCATACATAACACTGGATTTTTTTTGCTGTCCCCTCCCCTTCTTACTCTTTAATAAAAGATAGCTCTCTGGGAGAGAGGAGGTGGAGGAATACAGGGGCAAATTTAGGTGACATAAATCCAAAATATATCAATATAATTCTATTTTTAAAAAGAAGATAATCAACATATAAGGTTACTAGCTTATCCCAGAGAATGTGCTGATGTATCACACTTCAGGATGTTCCCTGACATGATTATGTTATGCATGCCCCAGGAAGGCAGATCCCAGTTAGCTGGCATTTCATCTCACAGCAAGGAATGTTCTGTAAGATATTGTCGGTCAAAGCTCTGATAAGACTTGCTAAAATGTCTGTGAGAAAAAATATTAGTCTCTGTGGTGTACTCACACAAATGAGTAATATCTGGGCTGTACTAGTACAGTATTTTTGATTCAATTCATCCTTCTCACCTAAATCAATGACCTGAACTATTTCCCTTAATAGCCAACAGTGACTAAGTTCTCACTATTAGCATACTTGGCAAGGACCTTAGGAGTCATGTACTCCAACCTCTTCAAGAAGCAATGTTAGTATTCCTAGCAAGAGGTTATATAAACTCTGTTTGAAGACCTCTAGCAGTGAAGAAATAATGACCTCTTCAAGGAACTTGTTCTGTTGTTGAGCCACTCAGACTATTAAGAAGTTCTTTATGTCATGCAAAGATCTACCTCCTTATATAACATCTCCCCTATTTGTTTTAATTCAGCCCTATGGTATCTCAAGAAGATCTCTGTAAAAATGAAAATACTAAGTCTTGAAAGGGAATTAGTAACTCCTATTTTTATAGAAATTTACAGTTCATAAGGTACTTTCCTCACAATATTTTTTGTGTTAAGTAGTGAATTTTTTTATCAATTTCATTTCACAGGTGAGAAAAATGAGACATGAGTAAGTGGGAGAAATGACTTACCCAAGGTCATACTAGCCAGCAAATGACAGAGATGAGGGTTGAAGCAGATCTTCTGATTTCTACTGGTGGCTTTGTCCCTGTGCCCTCTGTAATAGTAACAGTGATCTGGGGCCATTGACAGTTGTCTTGCCACTCTATTCTGATGAGCCTAGAGGAGAGAGTGAGGCTGATGACTTTTGTACAGTTTTGAGTCATTTAAATCCAATCCACTTGCAAGTCAAGACATCACCCTTGTGATGTCATCAGTCCTCTTCAACAATGAAGGTTGGATAACAACAAGAAGAACAGCAATCTTCTGGTTTATTATTAACAATAGACAAAGCTACAGCAAAGTAAATGCTTAACTTGACAGAACAAAAATGAACCCTGGAGAAATTTCAGTCTATGAATACTTGTTGAAATCCCACAAGATTTCATGACAGAGGCAATCTGGGAGGCAGATTGTTCAATGATCTACTCATAAAAATTACTGTATGACTTTGAACATGCATTTAATCCATCTATGCCTCAGGGGTGAAATGTGGGTAGAGTAAGACTTCTTTTGCCTACCCCTATGATTGTTGTGAGAAGAAGAGTGCTTTGGAAACCTGACAGCCTGAGGAATTATTAGGGAATGATAATGATGTCATAGTCATCATTTCAGTCGTGTTGGATACTTTGTGCGATCCATGATTTCAAAGATATAGCTTTGCCCAGCAGTGATGTGATAGGATTCCCCCTACTGCCATTCTACCTTATCTCATGCCATTCTTGTCCATGTATTTTCATGAAACCTCACTAAAGGAAGAGATCAACGCACTAGAAACTTTCCCGTCATTCTTTTAATATTGTGTAGGTAGTAGAATCTCACTATGTTATTCTTGCTTCACACTATGTGACCATCTTCCTTTTCAAGTCATTCAAGTCTCTTGTGGTATTTTTTTGTTCTTTTGCTTTGTTTAGTTTTGGGGTTTTTTGAGACTGGATCTCTTTAGCATACCCAAGCTGTGGGTGCAGCAACCATTCATGGACCTGACCTGACTGTCCATGGATATGGAAGCTTGAACCTGCTAAGTTTCCAACCTGAGACAGCTTACCCTTCCCTAGGCAACCTGATACCCCTCTGTCCTCCAATTCCCAGAGCTTCACCACAGTGGTGTAGGACTTTGTGTGGACATGAACCAGCAATCTGCTAGCCTCAGATTCACTTAGTATCAGAGATTATAGACTGGTACCACCGCAGATATCATTTTATATCTCTTGCATCTAGCACAGAGCTTTTGTTCAAATATAAAGGAACAATAAGGCACATCTGAACATGTTTAAGTATGGAAGTTCCATGGAATTCACCATCTCCTTATCTCCACCTCATAGAGTGCTTATCTTCCTCTGTGGCAAAACTTCAGCATGGTCTTCACAAAGCTTTCCCTGGTTGCCTCAACTGGATAAGAAAGTGGAATGACTAGAATTAATGGTAAGGGTAGAAAATAGGTTTAGAAAAAGTGAGGCAGAGGGAGAGACTGAAGAATAGGAGGTTATAATTAGAGAGAAGCATTTCTGAGTTCTGGATCTGAGAGATAGGATACGAATGATAAGATAAAGGGTAAAAGCATCACGCTGTAGGGCTGAGGTGGACTGAAGGTACAGGTCAGAGGAAGTCCGTGTCCTTTCTACTACATGCCTCTGCCTCTCTGAAACATTAGGATGAATTAGTTTATCAAGTAATAATAGGAAATATTTCCTTTTGAAGCAGATGGCTGATGTCCAATTTACATAATTACAATGTATGATTTTTCCCACAATTTACGGCTTTTTCTCCCAGATCCATTTCATTTCCTGTATTGCTCTCACTGAAGTCCTACAATTTAAATGACATTTTCCAGATTCTGCATATATCATTTGGGTGAATTTCCCCATATTGGTGAAGAAATGAGACCTGGTTTCCATTTTTAAAGAGTTAATATGTATTTAGTAACTTTTTTTTTTTTTTTTAGATTTAGGATTCTGTCACTCTGTAATCACCAAAAAAAGTTCCTTATTCAACAGGTTAATAAGAATTTCATTTTCTTCCCACAGATATTGGAAACAAGTTGAAATGAAGTGGGTGAATCTCATATGGCAAGGTAAGGCAAGAAACATTTATTAAACACTTTAATATATGCTAGGCATTGTGCTTAGCATTGGGGGTGCAAATACAAAGTCAAAAGGACAATCCCTGCCTCACGGAGCTTATATTCTAATGAAGAAAAACAACTTGCAAAAATGAGATTGATTTGGGGAGGAGAGACAGATACCTCTGGGTGTTGGGGTAATGGCTGGCTCAGTGAAGAAACCCCGGACCAGTGGGACATCTCGAATCTCAGGCACACAGCGATAAGGCGGGAGACAGGGATTAGCAAGTTCCAGTTATTATTAGCAAGTACAAGCCTTATATACTGTTCAGCCACAAGTTCCATACTCGCGGCAAACTAGTGATACATGTACTTTTACCACTCCTCCTTAAGGTACAGATACTAGTCCTCATGACGGCCTTGGAATGTCTAAATGAGTACCAGAATGTTTACTCAAGACTGAGAGACCTTGGGGCTATTGTGTAGGGTTCCGGAGGGCGGAACCAACAAACTTTGCTCCATTTGCACAATCGAGTGGGCTTATCGGGCCATCATGTGCTCCTGAAACCGTTGTGGACCTCTATGGTTCCCTACATCTGGGAAATGGGGGACGACTGCTTTTCATCATGTGACCTTGAGTGTTGTGTCTCTATCTGGTATCCTTCTGTCTACTAAACTCCCATTTCCATCCAAGAAAGAGAAAGACCCAAATTCCAGAGAAGTAAAATCAAATGAGTAGATATCAGTATATAATTTCATTTAATCTTGCGTCCTGGTGGTTATTAGTGTGTTTGTGCATTGTTTCATTTTATCTGATAAATAAATTTATTCTTGCCACTCAAGTGGGAACATAAGATGTATTATGCAGAATATAGGGGGACATCTGAAGATCAGATGAAATAGGAGTGCAGGGATCTCGTTAGACTTAACTTTTGTCTAGCAAATTGTCAGTCTGCTATATCCCTTAGTCTCAGGGTAGATCAAGAGAGCTACCAAGAAGGCAAAGATTTGTGGAAAATATGAAGAACTAAGAGAATTTGCTAGTGACTTAGTTGAAGGGAATGCTTAGCATCTGTGTTTCTACCAGTATCATATGATTTCTTGTGTGTGTACCAACTGTAAGCTGGCCTCTGTCCTAGAGAAGAAAGTTATAGGAAAAAAATGTGTATCTACTCTCCAGGTAATCATGGAGAATAAAATATTCCTTGAAAGAACTGGTGAAACTTTTTTAATTAATCGATTTATTTTTAGTTTTCAGCATTCATTTTCACAAGATTTTGAGTTCCAAATTTTACCCCCATCTCTCCGTTTCCCACAGCCCAAGACACTGTGCACTCTGATTACCTCTTCCACCAATCAGCTCTCCCTTCTATCATACCCCTCCCTTCCCTTATTGCCATCTCCTCTATTTTCTTGTGGGACAAGATAGATTTCTATGCCCCATTACTTGTATTTCTTATTTCTCAGTTGCATGTAAAAACAATTTGACATTCATTTTTAAAACTTTGGGTTTCAACTTTTCTCCCTTACTCCCTCCACACCCATTTCCACTGAGAAGGCAATAATTCAACATAGGTTATGCATGTGTAGTTATGCAAAATATTTCCATAAAAGTCATGTTGTGAAAGACTAACTATATTTTCCTCCATCCTATCCTGCCTCCCATTTTGATCTTGTCCCTCCTCAAAAAATGTTTACTTCTAATTATCTTCTCCTCTCATTTGCCTTCACTTATATCATACTCCCACACCCCACTTATCCCCTTCTCCCCTACTTTCCTGTAGTATAAGATAGATTTTCATAGCAAATTGAGTGTGCACATTATTCCCTTTTTAAGCCAAATGTGATGAGAGT
This sequence comes from Bettongia penicillata ogilbyi, assembly GCA_023548195.1. NCBI lineage: Eukaryota > Metazoa > Chordata > Mammalia > Diprotodontia > Potoroidae > Bettongia > Bettongia penicillata. The sequence goes on from JAJHZJ010000177.1 coordinate 12,983,683, forward strand.
ATGCTTCACTTTTTCTCTCTAACATCCCCACTTTCCCCCTCCACTGAAAAAGCTTTTGCTTGCCTTTTTTGTGAGAGATAATTTGCCCCATTCCATTTCTCTCTTTCTCCTCCCAATATGCTCCTCTCTCACCCCTTAATTTTTTTAGATATCATCCCTTCCTATTCAACTCACCCTGTGCCCTCTGACTATATGTATATACATACATACATATATACGTATATATATATATATATATATACATACATATATACGTATATACATACATACATATCTCTCTCTCTCTCTCTCTCTCTCTCTATATATATATATATATATATATATATGTATATATATATACCAACTACCCAAATACTGAGACAAGTCTCAAGACCTACAAATATTATCTTTCCATGTAGGAATGTAAACGGTTTAATGTTAGTAAGTTTCTTATGATTTTTCTTTCCTGTTTACCTTTTCATGCTTCTTTTGATTCTTGTGTTTGAAAGTCAAATTTTCTATTCATTTCTGATCTTTTCATCAAGAAAGGTTCAAAGTCCTCTATTTCACTAAATGACTATTTTTTTAGTTTTCCTGGGTAGGTGATTCTTGGTTTTAATCCTAGTTCTTTTGAATTCTGGAATATCATATTCCAAGCTCTGTGACCCATTAATATAAAAGCTGCTAGATCTTGTGTTTTCCTGATTATATTTCCATAATACTTGAGAATTGTTTCTTTTGGATGCTTGCAATATTTTCTCCTTAACCTGGGAGCTCTAGAATTTAACTACCATATTCGTAGGAGTTTGTCTTTTTGAATCTCTTTTAGGAGGTGATTGGTGGATTCTTTCAGTATATATTTTACCCTCTAGTTCTAGAACATTGGGGCAGTTTTCCTTTATAATTTCTTAAAACATGATGTCTAGGCTCTCTTTTTGGTCATGGCTTTCAGGTAGTTCCATAATTTTTAAATCATCTTTCTTTGATCTATTTTTCAGGTCAGTTGTTTTTCCAATGAGATATTTCACTTTGTCTGTTCTTTTTTCATTCCTTTCATTTTGTTTTAAATTTCTTGATTTTTCAAAAAGTCATTAGCTTCTATATGCTCCATTCTAATCTTTAAGGAATTATTTTCTTCAGTGAGCTTTTGGATCTCCTTTTCCATCTGGCCCATTCTACTTTTTAGAGCATTCTTCTCCTCATTGACTTTTTGGATCTCTTTTGCCATTTGGGTTAGTCTATTTTTTAAAGTGCTATTTTCTTGTGCATTTTTTGGGTCTCCTTTAGCAAGCAGTTGACTCATTTTTTATGATTTTCTTGCATCACTCTCATTTCTCTTACCAATTTTTGCTCTACTTCTCTTACTTGATGTTCAAAATTCTTTTTGAGCTCTTCCATGGCCTGAGACCAATTCATATTTTTTTTGAACCTTTGAATGGAGGAGCTTTGACTTTGTTTTCTTCTGTTTGCATGCTTTCATCTTCCTTGTCACCAATGAGATTGTATAGTCTGATTCTTTTTCTGTTTTTTGCTCATTTCCCCAGCCATTTACTTTTGAGATCTTTGTCAAGGTAGTTCTCTGCTTCCGGTGGGGATGAGGAGTGTACTGTCAGTCACTTAATGCCCCCACAATCTATGGTCCTAGAGCTCCAGAAATAGTGGCTGCAACTGCCCCTACTGTTGCTGTGGCTGCCCTGGGTTCCTTCATACCTCTGCCATCTGCCGCCCTGGGGCTGTGGCCAGACCACTCCACTCTCCCACACTGGTTCCACAGGCTTTTCCCACAGACCTTCCAATTTGTCCTTAGTGTTTTGGGTTCATGAAATCTGGAAACCACCACGAACGTGAGAGATTCAGTCTCACCAAGGACTGCTCAGGTCCCATCTGTGACAACACGACCCACAATGGACTATACTCTGTTCCCAACATGGCTCAATTGATACTTCATAGTGACCTTCCAGGCTGTCTTGGGCTGGAAATTTGCTTTGCTCCATCGTTCTGTGGGTTCTACAGCTACAGAATATGTTTAGAGCCTTTTTTACAGGCATTTGGCTGGGCTTGGCAGGAGCACTCTAGAAAGTGTATGCTGTTGCTCCACCATCTTGGCTGCCACCCCTGGGGAAATGTTTTAAAGAGGGAAAGAAGAAGACAAAGTTTGCTTTTCTGTGTTAGAACATGTGAGGATAGATGAATGTTACATGACAGAGAAAGAGAATGAGGACCTCTAGACGTTTGGAACTGTATAATAGGTTTAGAACACTTCCTCAAGTTAGGACCACTGGATCAGCCATGAAGAAAGCAGTTGCTTGTGTTCCAAGGTATTACACCATTCTTTAGAATTAGACCATTAGATAAGTAATGGTAATAGAAAGGAGAGATGAGCAATGGTGGTTGATGAACCATTCCTGACAAAAGCCAAAGGTGATCTATAATAAAAACTGAGAAGTTTGCTGTCTTTCTCAGACAGGTTTCTAGGAGTGATGGAGAACCATCCAAAACCTATCTAACCTGATGACTATCACCTACTTTTAGTGACAGCAGATGACACTGATAAATTATTGCTAAGGCTTATGAAGTCCTTTGCAAAAAACACAGAAACAAACAAACATACAAACAAAAATCTCGAAGACCATAGGGGGTACAGGTGATGTTTTATTTGCCACTTTCAGTTGAAGGTAGTGGGTTCAGAAGAAAATGGGATTTGGGAAGTAAACATCTGGCTTAGAAAATGGTGTCAGAGGAATGGATTCCTGGACCACAACTTAAAGTATAGGATTTTTAATCATATATGGATGGCACCTAAAAAGAACCTTGACTTTGCTCTTATAAATCTTTTAAAGAACATTTTAAAATTAAAAAGGAGAAGCAGGAAGAAAATGACTGCCCACATAGATATAACAATTCTGGTGTCCTCTATACTGTCAAGTATAATATAGGAAGAGGGATAACAGAATAGTAGAACATGTAATTAATGGATGATAATGATAAGAACAAAAGTAGGACAATTTTATCTCATATGTATCGATTAGACTTAATGGGATGGCATCCATGCTAGAGCAGCTAGGTGGTACAGTGGATAGAGCACCGGACCTGGAGTTCATCTTCCTTAACTCAAATCCAGCCTCAGATACTTATTAGTTGTGTGACCCTAGGCAAGTCAACTCTCTTTGCTTCAGTTTCTTTATCCATAAAATGAGCTGGAGAAGAAAATGACAAATCACTCCAGCATCTTGGCCAAGAAAACACAAAGAATTTGGCACAACTGAAAAATGACCAAATAGTAATAACTCATGCTTGGAATGTAGCACTAAAAGGGTATACCTTATTAAAAAATAACTAATAGATAAAGGTGAGTTGGGGCAAAGTATCAATATATATGAAGAAAATGTGCTGAGAGGAGGAAATCCAGGAACTCTGTGGAAGAAACACATTAGAGGACATTTGGGTAAAGATCCTTAAAGGGAGAAAGAGAAATGATGCTATTTTATACTAGTGGGATATACTACATTCCAACTGGACCAAAGGAAGAATATTCTGGCATGGAAGAGACTTCAGTTATTTGGACATATTCTGGCAAGTACTCTCTGACAAAAGCAGAGAAACTGAGACATTGAGAAATGTAAATTTCTGGCTTAATGGCAATTTCATTTTTTCAAAAGAATTAAGTGACAAAGTAAACAGCTCTTCTGACCCTGGTTTTTGCTAACAAACAGAATTTGGTTGCTGAAATAAAAATGATAGGAATCTTGAGAAGTAGCATGGTATAGTGGACAAAATGCTGAACCTATAGTCTTGAAGACTTGGATTCAAATCCCCTTTTAGCCACATATATGACTCTGAGTAAGTCCCTTCGCCTCTCTGGGCCTCAATACTCACATTTGTAAAATGAGGGGTTTAATTTCAATGACCTCTAAGGTCCCTTCTAACTCTCAACATCTATGATCCTAAATGATCACTTCATCATAAAGCCAGGGATAGGGAAGACTTATGGAGGCATGGTATCAGGCAGGATAGAAGGGGAGAGGATACTGAAGCAAAAAACTAGGACATCTCTTAGCAATTTATTTATACTGGGGAATAGAGGAAAGTCCAAAGAAAGACAACACTGCTGTTGAGGGTAAATAAGATAATAGTAAGGTAGAGATAATGAATGATCATGAAAAGACTAAACAACTCAACTTCTATTTTTTCTTTTCCAAGAAAAATGATCTTTGTACTGGAGAGGGCTGAGCAAATATAAAGGCAAGAAATGGAGCCCCAAGGCTGGTTAAGAGTCTATCAGAAAGCCTCTACTTGTCCCTAAAGATTTCTATTCATCAGGCCCGGATGAACTCTACCTTAATATCTCAAAATAACTGGCTGTGATGATTGCTGAGTCATGAATCTTTCAAGCCTTTGAAAGATACTGGAGAACAGTAATGGTGCCACAGGACTGGAGAAGAGTAAATGTTCCTTTTTTATTTTTTTAAAGAATGGGAGAGGATAGCACTTGCAAATTATCGGCTAGTGAATTTGCCTTCTATTCCTGGAAATTTCTAGAGCACTTTATGAAAGAAATCAATGGTGAATACTTAGAAAGAGAAATAGTGTTCAAAAAAAGTTAATATGGTTTCTTCATACCTCATTAACTTCCTTTCATTTTTAGCATTTACCTATAATCCAGGCCCTTATAGCCTCCTGCCTGAGCCATTGCCATAGCTTATCTATTCTTCTTGCCTCTGTTCACACCGCTCCATCTTCCAATCTCTTTCCAAGGTACTTTTCTAAAACACAGAGCTGACCACATCACCTCATGCTCAATCAGCTCCAAAGGTATAGTGGATAAAGTTCTGGACTTGTAGTCTGGAAGACTTGAGTTTGCATCCAATTCAAAATGGTGCAGTTCAATGGGAACAAATGGAATGTTCGTTACTTGATGTCAGGGGCAGATGTAGATACACAGTGGTTCCTGTGGACAATCCATGTGAGTTTTGTGAACTGAAATCTCAATATATAACAATGGCATGACTTGGTAGAAAAAGAAGTAAAGCTGTCTAGGTTTTCTTAAGAGGAGTTTGTTTCCAGAGAAGGGAGGTAATAAGTCTGCTGTACTCTCTTATGGTCAGGGAATGTCTGAAGTACTGTGGTCAGTGCTGGGAACAACATATTAAGAAAGATATAGACAATCTGTGCAGTACGAGCTGCACCTGTTTCTATAAATGGGCAAGAGAGTTGTTAGACTTCCTTGTTGCTTGATGCATAAAAGACCCAGTTTATGTGGAGGTTTTATTGACATTCTTACTGCCCTGAAGGAGTAATGGCCTAGTATGGTCAATTGCTATGTTAAAGGTAGAGGCAACTTTACCTGAATTATTATGTTTTTAATTTTACGAATTTTATCCTGTTTAACCTCATCCTGTTACTTTCCTTTCTTTTTATTTGCTCACTCATTTATCTATCTAGTTATTTATTTATGCATTCATTCGTATCTATCTTTGAATGTCTCACTGTATTTTAATCCCAAACTTGAATCACTGGACTGACCTGAACTAGGTAGGCCTGGCTCAGAACATTCTGGAAGAGTCCAAAGGAGGGAGACCAAAGTGGTTGAGGCCTAAAGATCATACCATATGATCCTTGAAGGACAAAGATTTTTATCCTAGAGAAGAGATTTAGGATGAAATATGCTATCCCTGTTATCAAATATTTGAGTGATCATTATGTTCTATGAGATAGGTTAAATAGGATATACACATAATAAAAGGTAAAACTGGGGTAGGAACCCAGGTTCTCTCTCAAAATTCAGAACTCTTTCCCCAATACAATGGATTTGTTGTCATTTAGCTGATCAGTCATATCTGACTCTTTGTGACCCCATTTAGGGTTTTCTTGTCAAAGATGGTAGAATGGCTTGCCATTTTCTTCTCTAGCTTATTTTAGAGATGAGAAAACAGAGGCAGAAATGAGAATAAGAACATTCCAGAGATGAGGGGACAGCCAGTGAAAATGTTGGGATTGAAGAGATAAGAAATAGCATTTTGTTATCTTGAACAGCAAGGAGGATTTCAGTTATTACAAGTTAGCTATTGTTTTCCTTCACGGGGCAGCTAGGTGGCTCAGGAAATAGAGTTCTGGACCTGGAGTCAGGAAGACCTGAGTTCAGACACTTGCTAGCTGTGTGACCCTGAGCAAGTCATTTAATCTCTGTTTGCCTTAAACCATTGGAGAAGGAAATGGTGAACCACTTGTGTAAATTTGCAAGAAAACTCATTGGACAGGCATAAAGAGTCAAACCCAACTTAACAATAATTGTTTCCCTCTAAGTCATTCATTTATTTTTTTGGTGGGAGTGATATTGTTCCAAATCATATGTCGTTCAGAGGAAGGCATACTGGACTGGGAATCTATAGACACGGGGACTACTCAGTTCAGTTTTTAAACTTATCTTGAATAAATTTCAGTTCTTTTCCTTCATTTCCCCCATATTTAAGTTTAGAGAATTGGGTTGCAAGATTTCTAAGGTTCCTCCCAGCTCTGACATTGTGCATTTCAAATTCCAGCATTCAATGCCTGAAGCCCCTTTTACTTCTAACAGTCTGTTCCATTTTGATGTTCCTTCCAGCTCTGACATCCTAATTCTATTCTACAGATGGGCAAAGTAGTCACTCCATTCCTTGGTGCTTGGAGTATGTTGCATTGTTTTTGTTGTTGCTAATAGATGCAGCCAACAACATCCTCATTAGTTTATTCATTTCTCAGATAGGAATCACAGTTTATGCTAATTTATCACTTTGCTGCTATTTGTACCATTTCTCCTCAGTCCTTAGAATAATGCACAAAAGGCATCTGGTTTTGAGGATAAGGGCATTCTATTTAAAGGTTCTAATGTGTTCTGGAAATAACTCCTTGAGGTGGGGAGTCTGTATAACATGATTCCTTGCATGACCTTTAGGCAAGGTCAAGGTGATTATACTGGATGCTAAGATCCCTTCTAGCTCTGGCATTTGATGCCCTAAGGTTCCCCCTTAGCACTGACATTCTATATTCTAAGATCATTTTCATCTCTGACATTCTAAGTTGTAAGGATCCTGCTAACTCTGACATTCTGTGTTTTAATGTCCTGGCTCTAACATTCAATAATTATAAGAATCCAGTACGCTTTTCTTATAGCATGTGTTATATTGTTATGTCATGTCATGTCATGCCATGCTGTACCATGCTATGTCATATATATCATATAATGTGCATTATTTATTATATCATATACATTATATCTATCTCTCTATATATCAATATCTATATAATAGCTAATAGTTTGCACATTTTATCTATCTTCCTAGAAAATGTGCTTCCCAGAGCAGGGACTGTCCCTTATTCATCATTATATTCTCCCACAGTGCCAAGCACAGGGCCTCTCATATATTAGGTCTCCAATGAACATTTACCAAATTGAATTGAATCCAGTTGGGGAGATAAGATTTTCAAGACAACTTACAGCACAAGGCAGTGTGTGGTAAATGCAAAAAGGCACTTATAGTCAGTGAGAATTATAGAAAATCAGAGGAGGGAAAAGTCACCCTATGCACAAATGCCTGGAATTTGTTTTTCTCAGCCTTATTTCTGGCATGTCCTGTACAGAGAAAGCAGGGTGTCATGGGAAGATACAGGAGTAAGAAGACAGAGACAAGTCTTTGCTCTGTTCCCTCCTTGGTCCTGAGACATTCACTTCTCTGAATCCTGGTTATCTCACCTATAAAGTGAGAACATAATCATCTCTTACCCATGAACCTTAAATCTTTCACAAGATTGCTTGAAGAACTGACAACGGACCATCTCTTCCATGCCTCCCACTCACCTTCATGCTCCAGATTGGATGACTATCCCCCATTTCTCTGTGTTCCATTTATTTTTCCATTTCCTTTTGCCAGTTAATCCTTATGTGCCATGCTCTCAGGGCCCTTCACCATCCCAGCTGCTCTCCCATGGATGGTCTCTAGTTTTTCAAGATGCATTTTAAAATTCAGGGCCCCAGAACCAAACCCAGTTCTGAGTGTAATGCCTGGCACATAATAATAATAAGAGTACTGAATTGACCTGAATGTGGTACTCCAGGCATTGTCAGATTAGGGCAGAATACAGAGAGATTATTACCTTACTAGCCCTGGATGTTGTGTCCAGTTCAGAGGATCTTATTACTTTGGGGAAATCACATCGTATCTCTGGGCCTCAGTTCTCTTTTCTGTAAAATGATATCTGACCAAAGTGGATACTCTCTAAAATCTCTTCTAGCTCCAACATTCTACAGTTCCATGAGTTTCAAGAGGTCTTAGAATGGAAATATAAAATGGAGCTCATTGATCATCGATTCTAACCCCCTAGAGGACATGAGACATAGCATGGTGTATGAAAGGCAGTCCTGGCTTCAGATGCTTGTTAGCAGGGTAACCCTGGGTAAATCACTTTATTTCTCTGGGCACTGATTTCTTCACCTGTAAAACAAGGGAGTTGGATTTGATGACTTTTATGGTTCCTGCCATCTTGAAATCTAAGCTCCTAACACAGGGATTCTCAGAGAGATGGTAAGGGTGTATATCGCCAAGGCAATATTCACAGCACTGGTGGTGACTATTAGTATGCCAGCATAGGTCTCAATCTCCAAATATAAAAGACTCTCCATATAGAAGGCAGAAGAAAAACATTTATTTAAACACCAGAAAGTCAGATCCCAGAACCAGAAAGCCAAATCTGTCATGGTGACCAAGAAGTTAATAAACATGATCATAGCAGGGGGAAAAGCCATTCTTAACCCTCCCCTCCCCCAGCCAGGGCCTTCTCAACCTCAAGTGTCGCAATGTGTCCTTCTCAAACCTCCCCTCCCCCAACCAGGGCCTTCTCACCCTCAACTGTCACAATGTGTCCTTCTCAAACCTCCCCTCCCCCAGCCAGGGCCTTCTCACCCTCAACTGTCACAATGTGTCAGTCTCAAGCCTCCCCTCCCCCAGCCGGGGCCTTCTCACCCTCAACTGTCACAATGTGTCAGTCTCAAGCCTCCCCTCCCCCAGCCAGGGCCTTCTCACCCTCAACTGTCACAATGTGTCAGTCTCAAGCCTCCCCTCCCCCAGCCGGGGCCTTCTCACCCTCAACTGTCACAATGTATCAGTCTCAAGCCTCCCCTCCCCCAGCCAGGGCCTTCTCACCCTCAACTGTCACAATGTGTCAGTCTCAAGCCTCCCCTCCCCTAGCCTGGGCCTTCTCAACTGTCAACTGTCACAATGTGTCAGTTGACCTGCTTGAGTTGACCTGCATTCTTTCCCCTCTGACCTGATGCGACTCAGTTCCATGGGTTCTGCTCCACCCTTCCTCCTGTTCTGCCTCTTCAGCAAGCTCCTCCCACCATATGTGACCCAGGCTTCTAGGCAATTTAAGCAGATCAAATGGGTCTATTAATTAATCAGAAAGATCTTTCCATTTTAAATGACTATTACAGAGGGTCTTGGCCAGGAGTGGGGAACCTGCAGCCTTGAGGCCACATGCCTCCCCCGGGTCCTCAAGTGCAGCCCTTTGACTGAATGCAAACTTTGCATAACAAATCTTTTTATTAAGGGGATTAAGGCCAGGACTCTTGGCCAAGGTTGACTCTCAAGCCAGTGGTTGAGTTGTATCAGCTGCACTGATTGTCACAGGAAGAAGCCAGTATCAGGAAAATTGTGACTCTTCAAAGTCATATTACCAGTAGAATGAGAGAAAGTAAAATCTCCTGGGGGAAAAATTTTAACTTCCTTTTCCCAGCCCCAGGGAGACTGTCACACCGTGGAGCATTCAACTCCTGAGATAATCTAGTCCTTGCTTGCTCTCATTTTTCCCAAAGCAGTTTATTTTCCTTTTCCAATGGGATAATTACAGGGAGGAGGAAAGATGAAATAGCTGCAAATTACAAAAAGAGAAAAAGTAATCCATTCCCTACAATTTTTTTGGTGAATTAAAAAAAAAACTAAAATAATCAAAGGCTTATTTCACTCTTCCAATTGCTGCTATTAAATGTGCTTACTCAAATGGGTCCCTTTATTCTTCTCATCAGAGAAAGAAGAAACATTTTTAAAATGCCAGCATGGGATTTCCCTTCTCCAGAGAGACAGGGACTGGCTTGTCCTAGAGCCCCCAAAAGCTTTTCCTCAATTGGGAAGCATTTCCCATTCATTGCCCAGCTGTCTAGCGGTTGTTATTGTCAATAGTGTCTGACTCTCTGTGACCCCATTTGGAGTGGTTTGCCATTTCCTTCTCCAGCCCATTTTACAGATGAGGACACTGAGGCAAACAGGGTTAAATGTCTTGCCCAGGGTCACCTGGTTAGTAAATGCCTGAATTTGAACTCAGGAAGATGAAACTTCTTGACTTTTGGAGCTCTATCCCTTGTACCACCTAGATAGATGTCCTAGTTAATAGATACTTAATTTTAAAAAAAATGTTGAAATTCTGTTGAATTAGAATCAGAGGCTCCTCATAAATTCTATATAAGTCCTTATCCCAAAAGTACTAATGCCTAGCCAGGTCATATGGAAATAGAACTGGAGCATCTTGGAAGGTAATGAACTGCCTTTCCTTGGAAGTCTTCAAGAAGGGGCCTGGGTCTGTCCAGAAAATTATAAAGGCTACTCCTATTCAGCTGCAGTCCAGACTAGATACCCTCAGTGTACATCCCAGCTTAGAGATTTTGTTTTTAATAGTCAACAAGCATTTATTTATTCTATGTTCAAAGTATTATCTTAGATGTTGGTTTAAAGCTTAAAATAAAATGAATAAAACATGGCTACCTGCCCTTATAGAATTTATAGTACAATACAATTATTCCTTACTGCCTGTCATATTGACTTAATTCTTCAGTCTGGCATTCAAGGTCTTATATAATTTGACTTTAACCTCTCGCTCTCATCTTCTCTCCTTTTCCACTCTTGGCTACTTCTCCTAGGTTGAGTCCTTTATTCTACTCACATCCCAGGGTCAAGCAACCATCACTGTATTTTCAATTATAGTCTCTCTCTCTCTCTCTCTCTCTCTCTCTCTCTCTCTCTCTCTCATTTGAACTATATCTTTTGTTCACTTAATAGTATTTTATTTTTTCAATTCTATGTAAAGATAGTTTTCAACATTCACTTTTATAAGATTTTTAATAAGATCTTATGTGATTTTTAATGAAATTTTCCATTTTTTTCTCCCTCCCTTTTCCCCTCTCTCCCTTTTCTCCTCCCTCCCCAAGATGGCAAGCAATCGGATATAGGTTGTACATGTATAATCATATTAAACATATTTCCAAATTAGTCATAATGTGAAAGAAGTATCAGAACAAAAGGGAAAAGTCATGAGAAAGAAAAAACAAACAAAAGTAAAATGAGTAAGCTTTGATCTGCATTTAGACTCCATGGTTCTTTCTCTGGATGTGGACAGCATTTTCCATCATGAGTCTTTTGGAATTGTCTTAGATCATTGTATTGCTGAGAAGAGCTAAGTCTATCAACGTTGATCATTTCACAATGTTGCTGTTATTGTGTATAATGTTCACCTGGTTCTGCTCACTTCACTCAGCATCAGTTCACATAAACCTTTCCTATTTTTTTCTGAAATCTTCCTGCTCATCATTTCTTTTAGCAAAATAGTACTCTCATATATTTATATACCACAGCTTGTTCAGTCATTCTCCAATTGATGGGCATTCACTCAATTTCCAGTTCTTGGTCAACATAAAAAGAGCTGCTATAAATATTTTTGTACATATGGGTCCTTTTCCATTCTTTATTATTTCTTTGAGATACAGAACTAGTAGTGGTGTTACTGGATCCAAAGATACACCTAATTTTATAGCCATTTGGACATAGTTCTAAATTGCTCTCCAGAATGGTTGAATCAGTTCACAACTCCACCATCAATGCATGAATATTTCAATTTTCCCACATCTTCCCCAACAATTATCATTTTTTTCTGTCAGATTAGCCAATCTTATGGGTGTGAGGTGGTACCTCAGAGTTGTTTTAATATGCATTTCTCTAATCAACAGCAATTTACAACAATTTTTCATATGACTATAGATAGCTTTAATCTCTTCATCTGAAAATTACCTTTGACCATTTATCAATTGGGGAATGACTTGTATTCTTATAAATTTTATTCAGTTCTCTATGTATTTTAGAAATGAGACCTTTATTAGAAACACTGACTGTAAAAATTGTTTCCAGTCTTTCTGCTGTCCTTCTAATCTTGGCTGCACTGACTTTATTTGTGCAAAAACTTTTCAATTTAATGTAATCAAAATTATTCATTTTGCATTTCATAATGTTCTCTATCTCTTGTTTGGTCATAAATTCCCCCATTGTCCATAAATCTGACAGATAAACCATTCCTTGCTCCCCTAGCTTGTTTATGGTACCAGCTTTTATACCTAGATCATGTACCCATTTGGACTTTATTCTGGTATAAAGTGTCAGATGTTGGTCTATGCTCAGTTTCTGCCATACTATTTTCAAGTTTTCCCAGCAGTTTTTGCAAACAGTAAGTTCTTATCCCAGAAGCTGGGGTCTTTGAATTTATCTCAAATGGTAGGCTGCTATAATCATTGATTACTGTGTCTTGTGTATCTAACCCATTTCACTGATCTGCCCCTCAATTTCTTAGCCAGTATCAAATGGCTTTGATGATTGCTGCTTTATAATGAATGCAATTTAAGATCTGGTATGGCTAGGCAACCTGTCCTAGCATTTCTTTTCATTTATTCTCTTGATATTCTGGACCGTTTGTTCTTCCAGATGAATTCTGTTATTATTTTTTCTAGCTCTATAAAATAATTTTTTGGATAGTTTGATTGGTATAATACTGAATAAGTAATCAAGGTATTTTCTAATCTGGCCCCATTATTCACTGGGTTTGCAATACCCTTCTCTCCTTTCTTCACCTCTTAAAATCTGGCCCTTTGTTTAAAGCTCAGCTCCAACTCCACCTGCTCCATGAATGCTTCCCTGATTTCCTTCAAGAATCCATGGGGGCACTTAGGTGGCCCAGTGGATAGTGCAACTGGCTCTGGAGTCAGGAGGACCTGAGTTCAAACCTAGCCTCAGACACTTACTACCTGTGTGACCCTGGGCAAGTTACTTAACCCTGATCTCCTCAAAAGCAAAAAACCCAAAACAACAACAAATCATGTACTTTTGTGCTTCCTTTTGAGAAATTATACAATTTGTCTTCTGCCTCTCCTGGATCAGAAGTCCCAGGCTGATTCAATTATGGTTATCTGCTAGAGGTTTTATTTCCTTTCAGAACTCCTTGAGAGTCTCTATTATGTGTTACTTATCTCCTGTAGGGCTTGGCACAGGGCCTTCCACATAGTAGTTCAGAAAACTTGAATTGAAAATGGAAATCCCCTTGGGGAAAGGAATACAAAAACAGGGACTTAGTTCAGCAATCCAATTCCACAAATATTCCCTAAGGTTTGCAGAATTCTGCTCAGGACTGGGAAGGATGCACCATTTAGAGAAACTGCAGCCCAATTCTTTATGGAATTCATAGCCTAAAAGTGGGGACATTACCGACATTTCCTTTTTTCTCAATGAGTGGTTCAGTTTTGTAATTTCATCACTACAGGGACATTTTTAAAGCCCCTATCCTCAAAAACTTACTTTTTCCTATCTAATGTGGGTAAATATTCAAAACTCTTCCATTGTATGGCTCTGTCTACAGCTGTAGAGAAAATACTAGGCTTAGAATGGTTCTTTTTCAAAGATTCTGGGAAACTAATATTTTATCCTGAATGGTTTTTGATTTATTGAACAAGAGACAGTTCAAGTTCATCTGGCACCTGGCTTTTCCCAACAAAATCTGGGGCTCTACTTGTATTAAGCCAAAACAATCGGCTACTGCTCCCCATTCAAGGCTACATGAATTCCTATTTCAGCACGGAACACTCTACTTAAGGACAAATGAATGACTTTACCTTCGAAAGCCCAGTTCTTCCCTGCATAATAAACAGAGCTGAATGAGAGACAATGGTGTAAATCAAATATAATTGGGCATTCTGCTGAGCCTGAAATGACCAGACATTAGGTCTTCAATAGCAGGGAAAATATCATGTGATTGATGGCCTGAGCACTGCTAATTAAGGAGAATGATCTGGCCCTGGCCCTGTTCAGAGATAGCTACTAGCTTTCACAACTCAAGGGAGGCATCTCTTAGACCCAAAGATAACAATCCCTTACCTGATTATACTTTACTGCTTACAAAGCACTTTCCATACTCATTCATTTCCCAATTTGTCATCACAAAACAGCAGTAGGTATCTATTAAGCACCTGTGATCCTAACAATCTGCACTCTAAAGTCCTTCTCAGCTTGAGATTCTCTGTATTCTTTATTCTAAGTTCTCTTGCAGTTCTCAGTGCTCTTGTTCCATAATCCAAGATCCCTTCAAACCTTGACATTTGGAATTCTAGTCCTCTAGTGACCAAACTCTTTCTTCTTTCCTGCAACAATTCTCATAGAAATTTATTGCACATAATAAGTACCTAGTTTTATCCTTCCTCCCTCCCTCCCTCCCTCCCTCCCTTCCTTCCTTCCTTCCTTCCTTCCTTCCTTCCTTCCTTCCTTCCTTCCTTCCTTCCTTCCTTCCTTCCGTCCAAATCCTGAAAGGTCTTACGTATGCTACAGATAGATGGTGTTCTTGTTGTCTAAGGGCCAACTCATGAATTTGACTTCTAAGGATTGAGGAATTGTGATTTATATAGGTGAAAAGGCATCATGCAGCTCAAATCAAATCAACTAAATGAGAGATCTTTAAAAATTAGGTTTGTTTGTTTGAAGACTTTAAAATATTTTTTAATTTATCTTGAAGTTAAGAAATAATCATTTCCATTCTAGAATAGAAAAAAGATGGTTGTGCATGAAGCTGAAAACCTATTATATAGAACTTGCTTTTAAGATGTATATAGATGTGTATGTATATATGTATATTATATATATGTATGTGTGCATATATATAAAATATATATGTGTGTTTGTGTGTGTGTGTGTATATATATATACATATATATATACATATATATATATGTATATATATATATATATATACATATATATATATATATATATATATATATAAAATCCAGGCTAAAAGGGCAGTGGTCACTCAGGGCCCTGTTCAGCAATGGTGTCAATAGATGTTTAACAAGTGATAGGATACTATTGTGCTGTAAGAAAACGATGAGCAGGATGTTTTCAGGAAAACCGGGGAAGACTTACATGAACTGCTGCAAAGCAAAGTGAGCAGAACCAGGAGAACATTATATATCATAATAGCAATATTGTAATATGTTCATCTGTGAATGACAGCTATTCTCAGAAATACAATGATCGATCCAAGATAATACCAAAGGACATAATGATGAAAAATGCTATCCACTTCTGGAGAAAGAAGTTATGGAGTCTGCTTGCAGATTGAAGTATACTTTTTAAGCTTTCTTTATTATTCTCGTTTTTTGTTCGTTTCTTTTGTAATATGGTTGATATGGAAATGTTTTATATGATTGCACATGTATAATCTGTATCAAACTGCTTGACTTTTCAAGGAGGGGGAGGGGAAGAAGGGAGGGAGAAAATTTGGAACTCAAAATTTTAGAAATGTTAATTTTGTTTACATGTGATTAAGAAAAAATAAAAATGAAAAAAGTTTAAGTAATTCTCCAGAAATGACATGTTTGTAAATTTAATCTGCATCATTAACATTTTCTACATCACTTTCTTAAGTCTAGAAAATAAAAAAAAGGGTGGATCAAGCCCTGATTTTTAGTGTTTTCTGATTCTTTAAGTGGAAATGCTGACATTGAAAATGTAATAATCTTTTGAGTTGGAGCTTATCTCCAGTACTTCTCTGCCCCATCTCAGTCTAGTGGACACAGAAGCTCTGATCTGCTCAATTTCTGACATGGGCCAGTTGGCCTTTCCTTAGGCAAGCACAGCTTCACTGGAGGTCTTCAGCAGAGTTTTCCAGGGATACTGTAGAGGCGATTCCTGTTCAGAAATGAGATGGCCTTCTAGAATTCCCTTCTGGAACCACAGAACATCACAGGAGAAAGGGATCACAGAGTTCAATCTTATAACTATTGTTATCTCCTTGCTATCCTCATCTGCCACCTCCAGTTAACCAGGACATCTTTCCCCTGTTATCTGAATAGCTCCTGAAATCCCAGCTCTTCTATGAAACCTTTCTAGATTGATCAGCAAAGAGTTGCCCGGGCACCCATGATGCCAAGTCTGGACACGAGACTCCAACAGCTACTTTTCTGTATTTATGGTCCAGTTATGTGATCATCATCAGCTTCTGTCTCTAAAATATACTTCTCTTGGAACCTCCCCCATTTCATTGGTAAAGGAAATTCCCCAATGAGTAAATTCTCTCTAGTACTGATGCAGCCCATTTACTATTCTACAATATATAGTCTAAGGGAGTTAGTTGGGGGATACTTGAGAGGTAAACAACTTGCCTGGGGTCAAACACTATACATCAACAGTGAAACTTGAAGTCTAACTCTATTTCTCTTGCCAGTATGAGTCTTATCTTTGCCATTATGAGTCTTATCTTTGACATTTATAGAATGTAAATCTTACTGTCCAGTCTGGTACAGAGAAAAATTCAATTCAATATTGAATTGGGAGTCACAGATTTGGAGTTGAAAGTGACCTTAGGGAACATATCATCCAATTCCTTCCATTTACAGATGAGGAAAATGGGACTCAGATGTTATGAAACTGACCCATCATCATATAAATACTAAGTGCCAGAGACAGGATTTGAACTCAACACTTTGTGATTCCAAGTCTCACAATATATCAACTAACCCATATGCCTCTCAGGATAATTGGGACATTAAAAGAAATAGAGAAGTTGGGAAGAGGGGAAACTGGGGGACTGAATGATTAGTTGATAAGTAGTTTGGGTGTGGATATTCCTCATTTGACATGTTGACATTCTGGTGAAGTGATCTTGTAGCAGCCAGAAATGAGATCTGGAAAGGGCAAGAGAGATAGAATAGCAAGCAACCTATATAATGGAGAAGGAAGTTGAAGCCAATCTAGGGAATGTGATGGATTGCAGTTTAAGATGCTATGGGCTCATCAGTAATTTTTTCCTTAAATAAGACAATTTACACCAGGAAAAATGTTAATGTATGTTTCTGGCTAGACTCAATTGACATTAAACAGGTTAGATCCCTACTCTTACTAATTTGGGAGATGATCATGTTCAGTACTACATGTTAGTAGGGCAGGTTTTAGGTCTCAAGAGGGTTCTTTCTTCCAACTAAGGCAACCTCAAAGTCAAGTATTTAAGTTGAGAAACCTGGCCCAATTTTGAGGAAGGCCTACTGGGGACAGGATTAGAGGCCTGGCTCTATATTCAGCCCTGCCTGTTCCCCCAGGTGTCTTTCTGTCTCCTAATTAGTTCTGACAAATTATATGATGCTGTGAGCCTCAGTAGGGTATATCTCCCTCTCCCCATGGGGCCCCTCTGTGATAACTCATTAGCTAGGAATGGTTTCAGGCTCTCATAAACGTGTCATTTATATTAGCACCTTACAGCTTATAGTTTTCAAAGTGGTGTGCATGGAAAGGATGAGAATTTTAATACTAACAGCTAACTAGAGTTCAGTCCTGCAGAAATATGAACTACAAAGAGAAGGGAAAGGGAAAACCAGAGGTTTTCTTAACCTTGGGTTAAGTTAGGTTTCTTAACTTTAGGTCTATGAACTTAAAAAATTGATAACTGCATTTCAATACAATTGCTTCTTTTGTAATCCCAAGTATTTTATTTTGCACAGTAAAGATATTTTTGTGAGAAGGGGTTCATAGGATTCACCAGATCTTCAGCCAAAGGAATCCATGATACCAAAAAAGGCTAAGAATCTCATCAAGTGATCCTTAGAATAGATAAAGAGCCTCCAGTCCATTAAGTTCAAGATTTGTACTCAGTTTCTCAGATTTGTAACATTTATTGGTATGTGATTATCCAGTCTTATTTCCCTTGATTAAACAGCCTTACCCTCTAGCTAAAGTTTAGATAAACCTAGAGCATATGGGATTATTCCCTAACTGCTGTAAGGAACACAGGAAGCTGTGGGAAAGGTTTGCAAACACCAACAGGAGTGTTTTCTTTCTGATTCTGGGAGTTTCAGCCTGGATGCCAACATGAAGGGGAAAGGGAGAGCGTTGCAATCTCTCCCTCAGCATCTTGGGTTTCCTGAGTTTGCTTGAGGGAGGGCAAAGAGGTTTAGAAAGAAGAAAAATGGACTGGAGATTAAAAACTGATTCAGCCCTTTTCCATTGTCCAAAAGGCCCAGGGTAAAGGGGATGAGAGATGTTTGAAACTGGCTCCATTGCATTTCTTTTGATTTTTCTGAGTGGTTGGTGGGGCAGAGGAGTTAAGGTCTTGGGATCACGAGACCTGGGTTTGAATCCTGGGCTGTTGCTCTAACTGGATGACTTCAGTCAAATCATTTAACCTCTGAATCCCATTGTCCTCCTCTTTGAAGTGGGCTTCTTAATTATTGATTAAGATTTACAGCAGGAAGTCTTAGCAGAAATTCAAGTCTCCAGAAATGTGATTGAATATTTAACATGAGGTATTGACGAGGTTACAGGGAAATGGAACATCCCATAGGCAAGAAAACTTAGGGCCCAGAGAAGAGAAGTCACAAAAATAAATAAAAATTAGAATTCAAAACCAGGCTCAGGATGATTTCCCTTCCATGATGCTGCCTTCTCAATCATAACAAGGAGATCAGACCAGCCCCAGGGAGTACACAATGAAATAGCAAATGGTATGGTACAAATAATAGGGATTATAGAGAAGGATGGGGATTGGATGGGATTTTGGAAGAGGCAAGACTCATTGTGAACTTAAAGGGACCTCAGAGGTCATCTAGTCCAACTGCCTTATTTTACATATGAGGAAACTGAGGCCCAGGAGTGTTAAGGGACTTCAGTGGCTTCCCATTATCTACTGGAAAAGTATAGACTCCTCATTCTGGAATTCAAGGACCTCTATAATCTGGTGCTTAATAATCTGATAAAGCAGCTATATGGCAGAGTGTTGAACTTGAAGTAATAAATTCAGATTCAAAAACTAGCTGAGTTATTTTGGATAAGACACTCAAGTTTCTGTGTCTTAGTTTCCTCATCTGTAAAATAAAAGTGTTAACCTGGTGTTCTCCAAGGTCTCCTTCGCTTATGATCCTAGCATTGTTAGCATTTCCTTACTGTCTTCCACATCTTAGACAGATAAATCCATTGTTGGAACCCTGTTTCCTCCTGACTTCCCCCATTTCCATACTTTGGCACATTCTTTATACCCCATACTTCAAAGAGATATCACCTCCTCACATTCCCATCTGTTAAAATAACCCCCTTCTATCAAAATCCAGCTCAGATACTACTTCCTCCATGAAGCCTGCCTTAGTCCTTATCAGCAAAACCCTAGATAAATTGTCTCTCTGTGTCTCTTTGTTTCTCTCTGGGTGTCTCTCTGTTTCTATTTCTCTCTATCTCCATCTCTGTGTGTTTCTCTCTCTCTGTGTCTCTGTCTGCTTCTCTTCATACTTCTCAAAGTACTTTGGCCTTGATTAATTACTTTCTATCCTGTATCATAAAACTCAAGGGGTTACGTCTGATTTGTAAACTTACTAGCTGCGTGACCACTGCCAAGTCCCCCCAATTATCTCCGATTTTCAAAATGAAGGTTGTAGGAGCTCTTGCCTCGTAGGGCTGTTATCAGAATCAGATGAATATAGTAAGTTTTCACATATCTTAAAGTGGTATATAAATGTAAGGCATTATTATTATCATGCTAAGGGAATTTAATAATCAAACCACAAGGAAAAGAGTGAATTAATAAGAAATAGGGTCTGTGCGTAAATAAGGAAGTTCTCTAAATATTTCTGTCACAAGTACTTCTGTCCATCAGTGACAGTGGAACAAGTGAATTTGGACCCTCACATTATAGTCTCTGATGTAACGTAGGAAGTAGAAATGGCAACGAGATGGGAAAGCTGACTTGATTAGCTAAACACAAGATGTGTGTGTGTGTGTGTGTGTGTGTGTGTGTGGAGGGTGTTTGTTATGTTGGAGGAGACTCAGTGGTGTGTGACAGGATTGATTCTGAAGATACCTAAAAGAGGAGAAGGTATTGAACACTTGGGAAAAATCACAGAACTCATTATAATTCCCCACATTGAAGGCAACTAAGAAAATATCCTTCAATCTGTATATCTACTTTCCCATCTCTACAAAATCTTGATGAGAATGATTTAGATATGCATCAAAGGCATCCTTAATGAAGGTATGGAAAGAGAACTGCCTGGCTTTCCTTAATAATATTCTACAGTTGACCGCATCTTTCTATTCATACATTTAATCCAAAGGTGCAAAGAATACAAAATCCCATTGCACATGGAATTTTTTTTTACTGTAAAAATATGTTTCAACAAACCTTAAAGTCTCTCCCATGCATGTCAAAACCATATGAAAATCCCTGGAAGAAGGAACAATGAATATAACTGTTCAGTGACCCTCTGATTATTAATGCCAATAATAATCCTTTTTCTCACCCACTTCATTGGAAAAAAGGAAAAGAAAAGCAATTGTTGTAACAAATATGAATAAAGTAAAACAAATTCCTTAAATGCCCATACACAAAAAATCTCCACATAGGTCTCATTTTCACCCTAAATATTACTTCTCTGTCATGAATTACTATCAGTTTTTCATCATCAGTTTTCAAGAATCATGGAAGGTCATTCTATTAATCAGAGTTCTTACAGCTTTCAAAGTTCTTTGTCTTTACAGTGTTATTATTATAAAAATATATTGCATTATAAAATTATATTAAATTATAAAAATCATTCTTCTGTTCAATTCATTCTTCATCAGTTTATAAAAGTCTCCAAAACTGTTTGTTTTTATGTTGATGTTTTGTTCATTCACTACCAGTTCATATAAGTCTTGAGATGTCTTTTTGAAATCATCTATTTCCTCTTACAACACAATAACTTTCTGTCACATTCGTGTTCCATCGCTTATTGAACTATTCCCCAATTGATGAGCAATCTTTTAGTTTCCAGTTTTGTTCAATTACAAAAAACAAAAGAGTTGTTTAGTCATTTTCAGTTGTGTCTGACTCTCTGTGACCCGGTTTGGGGTTTTCTTAACAAGGATGTTGGAGTAACTTGCTATTTCCTTCTCCAGCTCATTTTACAGATGGGGAAACTGGGGCAAACAGGGTTAAGTGACTCATCCAGGGTCACACAGCTAGGAAATGTCTGAGGCCAGATTTGAACTCAGGAAGATGAGCCTTCTTGACTCCAGGCCTAGCACTCTGTGTATTATGGCACCACCTAGTGCTCTGCATCAGCTCTGTAATAATCGGTTTTTATATAATTATATGTGGGCCCCCTATGCATGGTTTGCAGTAGGATAAGGATGAGATGGGAAGGATGGGTTCAGATCTGAACTGTTGGAGGGAGGACAAATTGGTGGGATTCAGTTCAATTCAACAAGTATGTCTTAAGCGCTTATAATCGCAAGGCCTTTGGAGATACAAAGACCTGATATACAGTAGTCCCTGCTCTACAGAGACTTATGTTCTACTTAGATATTAGATCCAATGAAGTTAAAGATAGATAGATAGGTGGTAGGCAGACAGGCAGGCAGGGAGTTAGATGATCTATCTTCTCATGAGCAGCTCCTCTGGGGTAGGGAATCCGTCACTTTTATTTTTTGCATCATTTGCATCTAGCGCAGTACCTTGCATAGAGCAAATACTTATTTTTTTTTTTTTCCTTTTTAAACATTGAAGAGAACAGAGACTTTTTTTAGGATAAAATTTACTTGTCTTTGTCACTGTGAAATTTTTTTCCAAATGTTTGCCTTCAATTAAAATGTACTTCTTCAGCTTCTATGACAGTGATGAAAAGCAACCACTTGTTCATGCACAGAGCATAATTACCAGGATTTCCCAAGCACAGTGCCATTGCTGGAGGAGGTTAGGAGAAGTTTCCTAGGAGAGATGGGGCCACCAGAGTTTGGCCTTGAAGGGTCAGTGGCTTCTAACAGGTGGAGACAGAAGGGAAGATATTCAGGGTGGAGGAGAAAGTCTTGTGTGATGGCCCATTCGTCAGTTTCTGGTCCCTCCACTTCCTGCTTTACTAATGAGCTACCCTCACATTAGCTGTGACTGGGCTGTTGCTGCTTCAGATTCTTAATGAGCCTTCAGGACTTCATTTGCTGTTAAAGCAACATTGGGATTGCTCCAGACTCTCTGAGGTGTTTGCAATTAAATGGAATGTTCTACATCAGGTCAGAATGAGTGTTAGTTGTGTCTGAGAAGTGAGAGTTCATGGGATTTGTAGCTGTTAGTGACCTTGAAGATCATCTATTCCATGTCTCTCTCTATAGATGTGGGAAAAAGGGGAGGGAGAAAATAATTTGGAACTCAAAATCTTATAGCCCAAGGAGGATGAAGAATGTGCCAAAAGTCACACAAGTTCTAAGTAGCAGAGTCAGGATTTGAACCCAGGTCTCTGCTCCCAGTCGAGGGCTCTTTACAATATACCCCACAGTCACCCTTTGTAGGACTTGGCACCACCTGTCTTCCAATCACCTAGGCTTATATACATATAGTACTCTTTGTTTCCTCCTTTTCTTTCACACCCCACATTCATTCAGTAATAAATTCTTGTCTCCAACATCTCTTGCATTGATGGTGCCCCCTCTGGGAGCTAACCCCCAGCTCAAACTTTTACTCATGAGTTGGGTCCACTGAAGATATCACAGAATAATTGGGTTCAAAGGTAACTTGTTTATATATATTCCTAAAACACAGCCCAAGAGCCCCTACTGGTGCCTTTACCTTCAATAATCAACCAGTAGACACAGTTAGCTCAAAATAGGTATTATTAGATGAGGCAGTAAAATAATATCCTTTTTGTAAACCTGGGGCACAGTCTCCCTCAAATATATTCAATGGCAGTGGGAAGGGTAGATACACACTTAGATGAGGCACATACATATATAAGGAACATGACTGAGGCAACTCATGCCTCTAGTACTTCAGGGCCCCAGAGTCCTTTCACTTTTTATATCATCCTCAAAATGCTCCAGGCCCCTGAGTGCTACATATCTGCTGTGTAGATCTCATGGTTGAACTTCGTGGATCTCTTCTTTTCTAGAGCTCAACTCTCAATGACAAGGACTAGTTCCCTCTTGAATCCATAGCTTGGTAGCTCTCTTCTCTGCTTCCAGAGGTCATACTTCTTGAACTTGAAATTCAGGTGTGTGTGTGTGTGTGTGTGTGTGTGTGTGTGTGTGTGTGTGTGTGTATCCCCAGGGAATATCCTATTTTTTAAAGGCCTCTAAGGCATGACCTATCCTTAGATAGCCAATATCTATCTATTCTTTAATTTCATCAAAGAAACTTTTTAAAGGAAAGACAAACCTATAGCCATGTCTATAGTTTCTTACCTTATTGTTATCTGCCCCTCATTTTCTGTGATTACGTAAACTGGACTCTGCATGTGTGTGTGTGTCTGTGAGATGAAGAAACTAATTTCTCTCACCCCACACATAGCTACACATGTAACCCAATGCTTCACTTTTTTTTTTGACCCATACAATCTGAGTGACTTGCCATCACTTATCATGATTTTCTGACTCCACTGTTTCCCTTATCATTCCTACATAGAAAAGGTTCCCAAAGTGAGTGATGCTGGGGAGGCACTGGAATGATCCAGGGTAATAGTAGTAGTCTTGAGTGTAATTAGGGGACATTGAATAAAAATAAGGAAGTGGTGGAAAAATAAGAAAAAAAGAAAAGAGAAGAAAAAATTTTTTTAATATTAATTTCATTTTTTTCAGTGTTTTACAATCGGTATCATACAACTTAGATTATTTTCCCCCTTCTTCCCTCTATGTCCCCTCTCTCTCCTCAAGACAGCATACAATTTCATAAAGGTTCTATACATACATTCCTATTAAATATATTTTCACTACAGTTATGTTATATAGAAGAATTAAAACGAATGGGAGAAATCATATAACAAACCAAAACATAAAACAAAAAATGATCTGCTACATTCTGTGATTGAATTCCAAAGTTCTTTAAGAGAAGAAAATTTTGAAAAACCATTCATACATGTTTCATCTATGGTGTAACAGAGTTAAAGTTGTAGTGATTACATTATTTTCCAAATAAGAACAAAAAATGCAGGTTATAACCAATCAACTGTCAAGTCTGACAGGTCTTAACAAGCAAGTGTTGGCAAGTGACGGTGTTATACATTGTTGGGAAGTCCAGCATGCATTGGCAGAAATATGTGCATGTACTGACTTTTACAATATGATAGTATTTACAGTTACATGATACAATATTGCATCAAAATTTCAATGTAGGAAAAACAAGTTTGTAATAAATTATTGGATTTAAGATGCATCATTACAAAAAGTTGCACTTTTTGGAAATGATGCAAATATAAAACCATTAAAGGGTTAGAGATTTCTGGGGGAGCACTGAACAATTTCTTCTTCAAGGGAGCAGTAGGCCAATTAAATTTGGGAACCTCTAAAGTTCCTTATTCCTAATCTCTGTATGTAGAAATCCGACCCATTCATGCAATCATAGATCTGAAGCTGAAAGAGGTTATGTAGTACAACTTGCCCATTTTAGGTTACATAGTTCTTATGTAAGTTCTTTATGAATAGAAATAGCTTTGTTCTTTGTACTTGTATCTCCAGTGCCTAGCACAGTGCCTCGAGCACAGTCTTGTGCTTAAAAAATACTTGTTGATTGCTTGAGGTCACAAGGTAAGAAGGATGAGAGGTGGAATTTGAATCCAGATCTTCTGACTATAGAGTCAATGGTCCCTTATACTTTGCCATTTTTTTCATCAAGCCCTAGCTCTGGACTCACATTCTCCCTCTTCCCTGCAGAAGCCTTCACTGACCACCTCTTCCCTCAGCCAGATGTGATTCCTCTCTCTTCTGTATGCATGGCACTTCATATCTCTCAAGCATTTAGGTGGAATTCTATCATTATTACTTGTACTCAGGTCGTATCCTACAACTGGGATCATGTCTTCATCTTTTCAGCCCTCATAGTGAGTAGCACACAGCCTTGCACATAGCAGGATTTTAGTGTGTGTGTGTGTGTGTGTGTGTGTGTGTGTGTTGTCGTGAGAAGAAAATGTGTCAGAATTGGAGACAGGAATAACTTGAATCCAGTTGAATTATCAGCTCCTGCTCCACCTAGCTGTGGGACCCTGGACAACTCAGTTAAGTCTGTTAAAAAAATCATAATATGAAGTAAAAAAACCAAAAAAACCAAACTGCTCCTGTCTCTATTTCCTCCCCTGCTCACCTCCCCAAAACAGGGTTTTTGCAAGGAAAGTGTTTTATAAATTTTTAAATGCTATAGAAATTAGATTTAATTGAAGTGAGTTAGATTTGAACAGGTGGTTCATTGGCTTCTTTCTCCTTCCTCCTCCTCATCTCCTGCTATGTTGGGAAGCTACCTGTGCCTTGTTACAACTGGGCTGTCCCTACTTCAGATTCTTGGTAAGCTGGGAGTGCTTTGCTTGCTGTAATGGCAACATTAGGATCACCTGATTTAATGAAATTAAATTTGCAAGGTTTTTTTGGTGCAAGAAAATAATGTCTCTTTTATTATTTTTCATGATTTTTGATGACCTCTGAGAAGTGAGAGCCGCATGGTCATCAGTTTTGTCATCTGTAAAATGGCAACATGTCTCCCAGGTTCAATATAAGGAAAGTGCTTTATAAGCCAAAACATACTACAGGAGAGGGAGCTATTACTGTCATAATTGGTTCACCGGTGTCATCCTTTATTACCTTCTGAGGTGTGGAGGAAATGCTGAGCTCTTAAAGATTATACCCAAGAAGCATATAGTCTGGTAGGTGGTAATGAGTTTTGAATATAGGCCTAAAGGTAGGCTACTCTTTGAGAACCAGCCTAGAGAATTTGGAGAGGTTTATCACCAGCTTGTCCATAGGGTGACAGCTTCTTCAGCCCAAATGATTCTCATGAAGAACATATGTTAAAGGGAGGGGCTGTGATCTACGTGGATGAAGGAAATCCCCACACTGATGATATATAGGTCCCGGAAATATGCTAGTGGTGATGATCCTCTAAATATATCTTTGGGGATATTTCTTTAATAATCGCTGTGCTGGACCAGCTTTATACACAAGAATTTCAACACAGCGTATGTTTACAGCCAATTTACTGTCAAATATGCTGACTGGGATGATGAAAACACTAATTAGACTGATACTTCTCAATGCATGTCTACAAAGAGGTAAATTTCCAAAGTGACTGTTCATGGTGGGGTGGAAAAGAAGGAAGGAGGGAAGAAAGGAGGGAAAGAAGGAAATAAGGAGGGAGAGAGAAAAGAAGAGGAAAGCAAAGAAGTAGAGAAGGAGAAGGAAGGAAAAATAGAAGGAAAGAAGAAAGGAAGGAAGGAAAAAGGGAGGAAGGAAGGAAGGTAAGAAGGAAAAAAGGGAAGGAAAAAGAAAGGGCAGGAGGAATGGAGGAAGGGAAGAAGAAAGGAAGGAAAGAGGGAAAGAGAAAAGCAGGAAAGAAGGACTTCTTAAGTGCTATGTTTTGTGACCCCATTTGGGATTTTCTTGAAGATCCTGGAGTGCTCCAGTATTCTCCAGCTCATTTTGCAGATGAGGAAACTGAAGCAAACCAAGTTATGTGACTTGCCCAGGGTCACACAGCTAGTATGTTTCTGCAGTTGAATTTGAACTCAGGTCTTCCTCCACCTAGCAGCACCTTGATGTCTTGTTGTTTTTTATTTGTGTGTTTTTGATACTTCAACCTTGACAAAGTGCTTTTCTTGATAATCTAATTCAATCCCTTTCCTTTCCAAGGCCATGCCAGTGACAAAGTAGCTGATATGAGATTCAAGTCTAGGTCCTCTCACTCCAAAGATGGGGCACTTTTCCACTATTCCATGTTAGACATAGATATACACGGACCCTAGCAACCACTGAAGTCTAGACTGCCCAGAGCAGTGAAATATTCTTGACTTAGGAGTCGAAACATGGGTGGCTCTCTCAGTTCTGCCGGTGTGAACTTGAACAACTCACACCCCTTCTCTGAGGCCCAAAGTTGTCTTCTGTTAAAGGGTAGTATGAAATTGTTATAGAGTCATAGACTCTTAGAGATGGTAGAAACTTGATACACCCTCCCAATTCCAGTATAATGTATGAATCTCACATATGCCGTGGAGGACTCACTTCTGACCTCTTTTAATGGAAAGACCCAGGACTGGGACTCAAAGACTTGAGGTCAGGGCCCAACTCTAATACTTAGGGTCATAGTCTGACCACAAAGGATACCAATAATAAGAAGAGAGAACTGAGGATTTCATTTTCACAAGTTCAGAACTCAAGGGGAATTTTTCAGTAACTTAAAGGAAATTAGGACATCTAGGTGGTACAATGGACAGACTGTCTCACCTAGAATCAGAAAGACTCATCTTTCTGAGTTCAAATCTGACCTCAGACACTTATTAGCTGTGTGACCCTTGACAAATCACTTAACTCTGTTTACCTCAGTTTCCTCATTTATAAAATGAACTGGAGAAGGAAATAACAAAACACTCCAGTATTTTTGCCAAGAAAACCCCAAATGGGGTCACAAAGAGATAGACATGACTGAAAAATGACTGAACTACAACAAAAAAAAGAAAAATTATGAATTTCTACAAGTACCTGATGGTAGCTATCCATACACAAAGAAGTTGGTCTTCTTCATGGAAGAGAATGTAAAAATACTCAAAGATGCTTCTTCCCTCCATAGGCTAGAGGTTCTTAATGTTTTATTTTTTGCATCAAGGACACTTTCACAAGTGAGTTGAAATCTATGGATCTGTTATCAGGATAATTTTTAAAAATAAAATCCTAATTGAAGTAAATGTCAAATTTCAGATAGATATTAGTGAAAATAAAGATGTATATTTTCAGTCCAAGTTCATAGACCCCATGAAATCCATCAATAGACAACAGATCCCAAATTAAGAATCCTTGTTCTAGGTTATTGAAGAGAATGAAATGTTCCTTAAAGAATCTGGACTGGAGAAGAGCTTCCTTCTCCATGTCTATTAATTTAGTAATAGAATAAACAACATGTACACATATAAGTCATCTTTAATAATGTCACCGAAAGTCCAAAATGTAATCACAAAGTTTAAAGGAGGCACAAGGAGTTTTCCTAGTTTATCAACCACAATAGGTGGATAAATTCCTTCATCAGTCTAAGAGGATTATAAGATCTTGGCCCTTGGATGAAGGTACCTGAGGCCACAAAAAAACTATCTTGCAATTGGCTGAGAGAATTTATCATACCCATTAGCCGTATACCTAAAAGAAATAAGCTGTGCCAAAGTTAAAGAGTTTAAATTCAAGTATTAGAGGCATTTGTGGAAGAACCCTTGTGCCTCTCCTCTGCCCCACCTACCATATAGAATATGTTGTTAGAGCTGCTGGAGAGGTAGAAGCCAGTACATCCATCTTAGAGTAGAGATACACTTCGGAGGACTGAGATAGATACAGAGAGAGTTGCTTGGGGAAGAAAGTAGTTTTAAGGGGCATGACCGTTTGCAGCAGAGAAAAGAGCCAGCTATGGACCTAAGAAAGGAGCAGACCCTAGGAGCCAGCCTAGGGCCCCACCAAGCAGAGACACTGTATTCAGAGAGAATTGCACATGGATGCTATGAAGGAAGACAGGACTTCCAATTTCTGCAGTCCCAGGAGTAATGAATTATTTTTGTCATGTATGCCACTGCATTCTAAGTCTGAGCTCATTCTATCTATAGACATTGTATGTGTATTTGAGGGGAAATGAGCTCCAGGGTTATGGGAGAATATCTTGTACCAACTGTTCTTATTATAATATTGTAGTAAATGCCTTTACTAAGAGCTCATTAATGCAACTAAGTGACCTAGTGGATAAAGCACGGGGCCTGGAGTCAGAAAGACCCAAATTCAAATTCGACGTTAGAGATTCATTAGCTGTGTGACCCTTGGCAAGTCACTTAAACTCTCTTTGCCTTAATCCACTGGAGATGGAAATGGCAAGCCATTTCAGTGTCTTTGCCAAGAAAACCCCATAGACGCTATAATCCATGAAGTCATGAAGAGTTGGACATGAACAACAAGAGCTAATTAACCCTACTTGTTGATTGCCAATGGAAAGAACACTAGTGGGGGCTCATTGGCTATCATGTTAGGAGTTAGGACCCACAGGGTTACACCTAGGGACTAGAGGTAGTAGCCACCTCCTGGGGCCCCAACCTACTAGTGCAAATAGTATTTAGGGAGTATTTTAGAGGTAGAATTACAAGTAGAAAACATGAAGAAAAGTAGAAAAAGGGGAAAGAAAGAAGAGAAGATGAATCCTAATGGGTACAATGAGACAGGAAGATAGAAGAATCAATCAATTGGCAATTTTTTCTATATTCCTGTTATGTGCTGAGTGCCATACTAGGCATTAAAAACACAAAGATAAAATGATGCTGTCCTTACTCTCAAGGAGGTTAGATTTGGTTGGGGAAATGAGAAAGATGCACATAAATATAAATAAAATGATACCAAGTAAACATAAGATAATTTAGTGGGTCACAACACCCACAACTGGGTTATCAGAAAAAGATCTAACAGAGGAGATAGTGTTTGAACTGAACTTTGAAAGAATCTAAGGTTTCTAAGAGGCA
Source organism: Bettongia penicillata ogilbyi (assembly GCA_023548195.1). Lineage (NCBI taxonomy): Eukaryota > Metazoa > Chordata > Mammalia > Diprotodontia > Potoroidae > Bettongia > Bettongia penicillata. The sequence continues at coordinate 13,013,456 of JAJHZJ010000177.1, forward strand.
AAGCTAAGGAAGGAGCTCATTCCAGATGAAGAAAGGGAGAAAGATCCATTTGGAAGGACCCAGTGAACGTTGGGAGCTTTGTAATCAGGATGAGGCTTTTCTCATAGACCACAGAGCTGACTCTGCTGAGGAGGAAGTAATCTGTTTTGCTCTAAGGAATGACAATGTAGTTTGAACAGGAGAAAGGTCATCCTGAAATGATCAAAGAAAGAAAAAAGGAGGGATAGCTGGTGATTCCCTGCTGAGGGGTAATGAGGGAGCCATATGTCAATCTGGTGGCAAACAATAGAGAGGTCTGCTCTCTTCCCAGGGTGTCTAGGATGAAGCAGAACCTTCCTAGAGTTTCCAAACCTGATGATCCTGACTCACTCCTGACATTCACATAGGGAGAAATGACCCTGACAGAAGGAACCTAGAAAGCATCGTTAGAGTTGATTAAGTTTGGGGAAAGCAATGAAGAACTTGGGATGTAGCTAGTTTTATCATTACAGATAATTGAGGCAAGGGCTTTAGAAGGAAAAAGCAGAAATGAATTGAAAAACTGGTTAAGAAGGTAGTATCTGAGACTTGCATGTGAATTTCTGGACTGTGACTTGAAGAAATGGTATCCCAAGTGACCCCAAGTAGTAGAAAAGATGATCCATAGGGGATTGGGAAAAATACTAGAAATAAAGAGAGCAGCACAGCATTGTCATCACCACTCACCACTCCTCTTTTTCTTTGTAACTGCTGCTTGTCTTTGCTGCTCTGTTTCCCCTCCTACCCAAGGATTGGCTATTAGCTGTGCTCCATCACACATTGTCGGTCACAGGGAGGTAGGCAATCATTGCCAGGCCTTGATCTCTTGTGCAGAAATAACATACGCCTTATACTTCCTTTGGACTCTGCTCTTCATGCAAGAAGGAACAAAGTCCTAGCTACCCTCCCTCTCTCTTCTCCCTACCCCTGGAAGAATAAGGAAGGCTCCTGTAGGGGAAAGGAGATGTAGCAAGGAAAATCTTGGAACCTCAGTGGGAGGGAAAGCAAGAAACAGAGGCCAGCAGGAGGTGCAAGGCTCCAGGGTCTGATGCTGCCAGTGGGCTTGGGGCTCCAATGGTGAGCACAGAATTCTCTTTCCACTGCAGTTCCATCACCAAAACCAGCTACCATCAGATAGGTATATAACTCATCAGACAGATTGGAAGTAAGAGCAGAAGGCCAGGAACCACCTAGAAACCTGGGCCCATTTGGGTCACTTGGCAGCCACATAGCATTGCCCCCTTCTTCCCATCTGGAAGTCATTCTCTGGAGCTCCAGAGACCATGCCACATCCCCAGCCCCAGTCGGGGAAGATGGAAATTTTCGAGCTGAATTTCAGTAATGACCTGTACTCTGAGATTCTCGGATTACATAACTGGTGGAAGGGAATGAAAATAAGTACCAAGATTTAGTAATCACAGCCAATGAGGTACCTGTGCTATCAGGGGCCACATATCTCTGTGAAGGATCTTTTTTCAACCATGGCAGCCTTGATTCAAAGCAAATATTGAAATAAGCTTAACTTACAACCTGTCCTTCAAATCACTATATCACAAAGGTTTGAAACAACATTTCTGAAAATAATAAAGCTTATTCAATCACACTGGTCTCACTAAAAATAACCACACTCACACGTTTTTATTTTTAGTGAGAGCAATAGTTTTTGTACTATAAATAAATAAAATTATTTTAATCATTTTATGTGTTTTCATTCTTTCTAAATTTCTTTTGTGAGCACATTTTACAATGTACATAATATATTACTACAGTAATACTTTATGCCATTTGTAAATAATCACACCTAAGGGACATGGGCTCAAAAAAAATCCAAAACCCCAGAACTATCACTGGTAGGAATGTGTAAGGAAAAAATAGTTTGGAGACCCCCAGATTTAAAATATATTCCTGATGAACTCTTTGCAAAGGAAAAAAGGTACCAAATGAGGGCAGATACACACATACACACACACAGACACACACACACAGTCTGGAGACTAAAAACCTAGAGACTAAACTAGCAAGATCAGGAATGCCATTTAACTAGATCATTTCCTTTTGGCTACCCAGAATGGTTTCAATGAGATTTGATGTTTATAAATACATATACATATATATGTATATATACATGCATATGTGTATATATCTCCATATCTATCTACACAATACATAAATACATATAAATATATATAGATGTATATTATATATATATATGTCTACTTATCCATTCAAATATGCATATAGATGACAGGGATTTTCAGAATCTGATCAAAAGAATTTTAAATTTAAAAAAGTAGGAAGAAAATTGCCTTGCTATTTTCCCTTTTTTTCTTTCTTGTGGCTTTTCCCTTTCAATCTGATTCTTCTTTCACAACATGACTATGTGGAAATATGTTTAATATACATGTATAACCTATATCAGACTGCTTGCCATCTTGTGGAGGGGAAAGAGGAGGGAAAAAATAATTTGGAACTCAAAATCTTATAAAAGTCAATGTTGAAAAACTATTTTTACATGGAATTGGAAAAAATAAAATACTATTGAGTGAGGGGGAAAAAGAAGGAAATTACCCAGCTGTATTTATTTACCATATCAGATGCCATAGTGAGGTAGCAGGTTCAATCTAGAATTCCATTAGAATCAATCAGTGATTCACAAGAAACACTGTCACAGAAGAGAGTCAATAGCAAACTCTATAGCACTGGATGTATGCATATATTTGTTTTTGAGTCGTTTCAGTTATGACCAACTCTCCATGAAGAGGGAGCCCTGTGTCATTCTCATGTGAACAATAGAGAGGTCTGCTCTCTTCCCAGGGTGTCTGGGATGAAACAGAACCTTCCAAGAGTTTCGAAACCGCATTTGGGGTTTTCTTGGCAAAGATGCTAGAGTGGTTTGCCATTTCCTTCTTCAACTCATTTTACAGATGAGGAAACTGAGGCAAACAGGGTTAAATGACTTGCCCAGGGTTACCCAGCTAGGAAGTGTGACTCAGGTCCTCCCAGCTCCAGGCCTGGCGCTCTCTATCCACTGTGCCACTTATGTAGCTTCCCCTGAAAATAATTTATCTACTCCTTCTGGTTGTCACTTTTGCTCTTCCCACATAACTGCCTACATGTATACATGCAAAGAAGCATAAATACATACAAATACACATACATTTATAAAATACATAAAATATGAGTGATATGGTAAACTGGATGCCAGAAGGTACATTTGACCTTGTAGATGTCATTGAGATTTAATGGGATATGCCGTATGATTGGAATTTGGCTTTGAAAGGATTTCTTTATTGGAAAAGAAGAGGTAGTGAGGTGCCATTCTGTATGAAGAAGGTATACCTATGTAAGGAAATTCAGATCCACTTCGTGAAACGTGGTGGAAAGAGCCTTTGAGCAAGAGTCAGTAGTGGGAGAATTAGAATTACTCTTTTAAAGGGATTGTGTTATAGGATAACTAGGCAGAAGGAGAGAATTGATATTGAGTTTAGAAAATAAATGGGGGGAGGAGCCAAGATGGCGGAGTAGAAAGACTCACGTATGCTAGCTCCGAATCCACAGCCCATAAATTTCCTGTAAAAAGAATGCCCCACAAATTCTGGAGCAGTGGAAGTCATGCAGCAATGCAGTGGAGGAGATTTCTGTTCCAGAGAGCCCTGAAAAACCGACCCCAAAGGTCCGTCGCGCACCAGACAGCTGAGCCCACCCCTGCCTTGGCTGCATGGCCCTGAGAGGAACAGATCTGAGCAGGGTTCAGGGATGGAACCTCCAGTGGCTGCGAAAGTCCCTCCACCCACAGGCGCTACAGGTCAGTGAGAGAGACTTCTGGGCTGGCTGAGAGGGGAGTGGGGTGTCTCCGTGACTTGGGCCCCCTCGGGAGGAAGCGGCAGAGGCAGCACTGCCCCAGTACTCCCAGAGCAGACAGGAGTTCAGGGCCATTACTGAAGGTCTCTGCATAAACCCCCTGAGGGAACTGAGCCTGGGAGGCGGCCCTGCCCCCACCTGAGCACCAGAACTTAAGCTCACATTGAATAGCAGCCCCACCTGCAGCTGAAAGCCCTGAGGCTGGGGAGCAGCATTTGAATCTTAGACCCCAAGCACTAGCTGAGTGGATCTAGGTGGGGGTGGAGCGGAATCTCAGAAGTCAAGTAACTGGCTGGGAAAATGCCCAGAAAAGGGAAAAAAAATAAGACCATAGAAGGGTACTTTCTTGGTGAACAGATGTTTCCACCTTTCCTTTCTGATGAGACAGTACAATGCTTACCATCAGGGAAAGACATAGAAGCCAAGGCCTCTGTATCCCAAACATCCAAAATAGATATCCAATGGGCTCAGGCCATGGAAGAGCTCAAAAAGGATTTTGAAAAGCAAGTTAGACAGGTGGAGGAAAAACTGGGAAGAGAAATGAGAGAGATGCAAGAAAGGCATGAAAAACGGGTCAATACCTTGCTAAAGGAGACCCAAAAAAATGCTGAAGAAAATAACACCTTGAAAAATAAGCTCACTCAATTGGCAAAAGAGCCAATGAGGAGAAGAATGCTTTCAAAAGCAGAATTAGCCAAATGGAAAAAGAGGTTCACAAGCTCACTGAAGAAAGTCATTCTCTCAAAATTAGAATGGAACAGATGGAGGCTAATGACTTTCTGAGAAACCAAGAAATCACCAAATAAAACCAAAAGAATGAAAAAATGGAAGATAATGTGAAATATCTCATTGGAAAAAGAACTGACCTGGAAAATAGATCCAGGAGAGACAATGTAAAAATTATAGGACCACCTGAAAGCCATGATCAAAAAAAAGAGCCTAGACATCAACTTTCATGAAATTATCAAGGAAAACTGCCCTGATATTCTAGAACCAGAGGGCAAAATAAGTATTGAAGGAATCCATCAATCACCACCTGAAAGAGATCCAAAAAGAGAAACTCCTAGGAACACTGTGGCCAAATTCCAGATTTTCCAGGTCAAGGAGAAAATATTGCAAGCAGCTAGAAAGAAAAAATTCCAGTATTGTGGAAATAAAATCAGGATAACACAAGATTTAGCAGCTTCTACATTAAGGGATTGAAGGGCATGGAATATGATATTCCAGAAGTCAAAGGAACTAGGACTCAAACCAAGAATCACCTACCCAGCAAAACTGAATATAATACTTCAGGGGAAAATATGGTCTTTCAATGAAATAGAGGACTTTCAAGCCTTCTTGATGAAAAGACCAGAGCTGAAAAGAAAATTTGACCTTCAAACACAAGAATCAGAAGAAGTATCAAAAAGCAAACAGCAAAGAGGAGTCATAAGGGACTTACCAAAGTTGAACTGTTTACATTCCTACATGGAAAGACAATATTTGTAACTCTTAAAACTTTTCAGTATCTGGGTAGTTGGTGGGACTACACACACACACGCACACACACATGCACACACATACACACATGCATGCACACACAGAGACAGAGAGCACAGAGTGAATTGAATAGGATGGGACCATACCTTAAAAGAAATTAAGGTAGTAAGAGAAATGTAGTGGGAGGAGAGAGAGTGAAATGGAATGGGGTAAATTATCTCTCATTCAAGAGGCAAGCAGGAGACTGTTTAGTGGAGGGAAAAAGAGGAGAGCTGAGAAAAAAACATGAATTATATTCTCCTCACATTCGACTAAAGGAAGGAATAAAATGTACACTATTTTAGTATGAAAACCTATCTTACAATACAGGATAGTGGGGGAGAAGGAGATAAGCAGGGTGGGGGGATGATGGAAGGGAGGGCAATGGGAGGAGTGAGCAATTTGAAGTCAACACTTGGGTAGGGACAGGATCAAAAGACAGAATAGAAACAATGGGGGCAGGATAGGATGGAGGGAAATACAATTAGTCTTACACAACAGGACTACTATTGAAGTCATTTGCAAAACTACACAAATATGGCCTATATTGAATTGCCTGCCTTCCCAAAGGGAATGGGTGGGGAGGGAGGGATGGGGAGAACTTTGAACTCAAAGTTTTAGGAACAACTGTTGAGTATTGTTGTTGCTACTAGGAAATAAGAAATACAGTTAAGGGGGAATGGAAAGTTATGTGGCCCTACAGGACAAAAGAGAAGATGGGGAGGGAGGATAGAAGAGAGGGCAGATTGGTGATAGGGAAAATTAGAATGCTCGGTGTATTGGGGTAGGGGCAGGGGACAAATGGGGAGAAAATTTGGAACCCAAAATTTTGTGAAAATGAATGTAAAAAATTTAATAAATAAATTTATATTAAAAAATTTAAAAAAAAGAAAATAAATGAAAAAATCTTGGTATAGAACAGGGGTTCTTCACTATTTTATTCTGTGGGTCCTTGACTCTTTTGGCAGTCTGCTAAAGATCCATTATGTAAATAATTTTAAATGCCTACAATGGCAAAGGAAACCAATTATACTGAAAATACACAATCAACAAAATTTGTTTTTTTTTTTTAGTTCAAGGATCTCAAGTCAAGAACCACTGGAAAAGAGTGATTTACTTATTATAGAGAGTTCTGATGATGATGATAATGATAACAAAACTTGCATTTATATGGTGTAGTGGATAGAGCACCTGCACAGGAGTCAGGAAGACCTGAGTTCGAATCTCACCTCAGACACTTGACACTCACTAGCTGTGTGACCTAGGGCAAGTCCCTTAACCCCATTTGCCTCATCCTGGGTCATCTCTAGTCATCCTGATGAATATCTGGTCGCTAGAATAACATGGCTCTGGAGGAGAAGTGAGACTGGTGACCTGCACAGTGCTCCCTCACTCAAAACAAAGTCAAGTGTAAGTCATGTCATCGTTTCTGTGATGGCATGGTCTTCTTCGGCCAAGAAGGATGAACACAGAGACACACAGATACACACACACACACACACACACACTGTGTCAGGCTGTGCTCTACAAACATTAACTCATTTTATGGTCAGGACAGCCCTGGGAGGTACATGTCATTTATTATTTTCTTCATTCAACAAGTGATGAAACTGAGGCAGGAAGAGGTTAAGAGTCTTGCCCAAGGTCACATAATAACTTTCTAAGGTGGGATTTGAACTCAGGTCTTTCTGACTCCAGGCCCAGCACTGTGACCTACAAAATCTTTTATAATTTTCACTCTATCCTAAGCAGAGAAATCAAGAAATTCTTGATTTATACGAATGACAATTTAATATTTTATAAAGTGGAGCAAGTGACTTTTAACATGGGGTTAAAACATTAAACACATTAGATGATGTTAAGAGAATCTAACTGCTCTCAATTGTTTCAAGTTACCTTGTTCAGACAAATTATATTCTATAATTCTAAAAAAATTTGACAGACAGTTTTTGAGGCACTGCCAGTGATCTTTGAAAAAGTGGAGAATAAAGGAGGTGTTGCACACCTGGAGACAGACAAATGTTATGCCAGTTTTTGAGAAAGAGAAGAGGATCAGATCTTCAAATTGTAGGCCAGTATACTTGACTTCAAATTTTGGCAGAATTCTAAATCACGTTACCTAAGATATAATTACTTAACATTTAGAAAGAAAATCAGATTCAACATAGCTTCATCCAGAACAGGTCAAATCAAACTCACTTTGTTTCCTTTTTTTCCTAATAGGTTAGGAAAATGTCAAAGACATTGCCTACTTATATTTCAGTAAGGCATTTGATAAAGTCTCATGCTATCATTCTAGACAATACAGTAAGGCATGGGCTAGACAATAGTATAATTAGGTAGATTCAGAAATGGTTGAATGGTCAGGTCCAACAAATAGCCATTAGTGGATCAATTTCAACCTGGAGGGAAGTCTCCAATCCAGTGCCCCAGGGACCAATCCTAGGCCTTGTGATATTGAATAATTTTCTCACAGACTTGAATGAAGTGTGGTGAGTACAGATATCAAATGTGTAGCTGACAAAACTGGGAAGAATAACTAATACCCTGGATGACAAATTTAGGGTCCAGTAATGCCTTGAAAGGCTAGAAAAAATGGGCCAAGTCTAATAAGATGAACACCAGAATTCACTTCTGAAGTATAATCTCATCTATGATTCCTCCACAGGGATAGATTACAGCTCATCAATGTCTACTCAGCCTGAGTGTCCCACGTGTGTACTCTCTCATAAATTCCCTACAGCAAAGATGAAATAGAATAGTAATACATATGAAGGTCATAGAGCTGGATTAAAAAATATCTCTGGCTCTAGAGAGGCCATATATGATATATACTGTGTTCAAATCATTCTGTGGGTCACATCTTCAGGAAGGGCATTAGCAAATGGGAGTGTGTCCACAAGAAGGCAATGAGTGTAAAGGCATTCTTAATCTTTTTGTGTCCTGGACCCTTTTGGAAGTCTTGTCTGGATCCCATCTCAGAATACTGTTTTTAAGTGCATAAAATAAAATGCATAAGATTACAAAGGGAATCAGTCATATTAAGATACAGTTATCAATAGATTCTGAACAGAGAAAGAACTAATTTATATACCCAAAGTCAGGAAGGTCTTCCTTGATGGGTCTACAGAACATGCAACATAAGCTTTAATAGAATGACTTGGAGAGTTTTACCACAGGGGTAAAAAAAAGACTCCAAGGAAACATGATGCCTGTCTTCAAATATTTGAAATGCTTTATTAATGTAGAAGGGGTTTTATTTATCCCAAAGGGATAAGTAGAAGAAATAGTCCGAGAGAGAAATTTTGGTACAAACCAAGGACTAAATTCCTAAGAGAATTTTCCATAAGTAGAGTGAGCTACTTTAGAAGGTAGTGAGATCTCCATCACTGAAAACCTTGAGCACAGATGAGCCTTTGTTGGGCTGTTACAGAGAGATCCTGGTTTACTTATGGATAGGATTAGCTGGCCTCTGATGCGCCTGACAATTCTGAGATTCTGTGACATCTCATCTGCTCCTTAGAACAAACTATGTCAGGTAGGTAGTGTAATATAATTCTCTCATTTTACAGGAGAGAAAATTGAGGTCAAGAGAGGGGAAATACAGGATTACATAACTAG